>BOPP01000011.1:283092-419985 GCA_017312745.1 Gryllus bimaculatus | reverse complement strand
CGGCGATATTTAAACAGCTCATAGTATCTGTTCCAGAGTTCTAAAAGGTGGTGTAAGTGGATTATCCCACCTGCCATCTAATGGCAGTTTTACAAGACGTTGCATTGTGATTTAGTAAAACTCAGTGACAGAGGGAACTATCCCACTTAAGATGATTGGATGGAAACAGCATTGTTGACAACTGAATGGTGTTTTAAAATACAGTAGAACCCTGGTAATCCAAATTAATTGGGGGTGTGGCCCCTCTGGATTTGGATTATCTAAAAAAACATACCATACATATGCAAATACATCCATAGGAGGACCAGACAATGGAACGCAGTGTGTGATATGAGAAAATTGTAACGTAGCATAGCAATCACACCATAACATTGCATCTAAAAACCTTACAGCAAAAGATAACAAATACTGCAAGTTCCTCTAATTGAAAATTACCGCTACATAAATAGGTGATATACACTGTAGTTACCACTGCAATAAATGTTTCATTTCAACTTGTACTTCAATAATTACTAGTTCTGTTTTATACTAATAATAAAATTGTTTGTTTATACTATAAATAAGCATTTTATTATTTTGGTTCCCCCCCCTCCATCCCGAATTTTCTTTGGATTATCCAAAATTTCAGATTTACCAATTTCTACTGTAGTACTGTATCTTCTACTATGAAACCTATTTAATTCCATTGCTAATCATATTAATGTACGATGGAATATGTCAATGTTACACCATGTGAGGAGAAAACTGAGGTAAATGGTACAGCTAGTGGAGGGAAGAAACAAAATGCATTGGAAAAAATGAGCTCCTTCAGTGGTATCCTCTTATATTACTATATTAATGGCTGGGCTACCATCCTTATTTCCTGCAGGAAGCGACACTGCTGCACGAAGAGACCTATAGTCCACACTACCTTTCTCTGACCAGTTTACCAATAGTTTTATGATTTAACAGCAACAAGCAGTGTATATTCCAATGAACATGTTGAAAAAATCAATATTGGAAACTTTTCAAACGCTTTAATTACAGTGCTTAGAAATTATTCATTAGTGACACTGACATTTTCCAAAAAGATTTTTGTTAATAGAAGTAAATAAATAAATATTTTTCAATTTCTAAAATTTTCTATCAATGTACAATAAATGGAGGACATATGGAACACAAAATAGTAGTGAAACAATAGAACATTTTTAAGAAAATTAAGTTGTAATAAATCGTTTCCTCCAATTGCATCACATGTGGGTTAGCCCCCACCTGGTACTAAGCCCATCAATTGGAACCAAGCTGGCAACAAAACTTGGCAAACAAATTCCCTCTACTTTTCCTGGTCTACCAATATATTTTCCAACTACTGAAATTAACATGGAGAAATCTATAACAGACAAGAAGGTAAGGGAAAACAGAGAAAGAACAAAAACAAAGAAGAAAACCACTACATTATTTCAGTCAAAAATCACCCACAAATTTCATTTTTATGGCCTTCTCCTAATTATTTAATGCAACACACATTTATTATGAGAATACGCTGTAGTAGAGCACATTTATGGAATATTCCAAAATTAAAGAAACCAAGTTTGTAACTAGACAATATAAAAAGCAAGTTCGCAAAAATTTCAGATTAATTAATTTACTATATGCGTTCATAATATTACATCTATAAACATGTAACTTTCTGTAATAGACATATGTATTTTAGCTAATTACTATAAATGAAAAATTTAATTAATGAATAATTTTGAGAAATAAAATAACATTTTTCATATTGCTTACCTAGAGTGGACATTAAACTACTTATAAACAGTTAAAAAATAGTTCCAAGATGTAGACCATTTAATCACAAAAACAAATGACTTAAATGTGATATGATCACACGAAAATTAGGAAAAAAGTACTGTGAATTGCTTTCAACAATTATATGCTATAAAAATTTAATAAATAAATACCATGTGTATCGTGCTTTTGTATTTGAAGAACACTAATTCTCTAAGTACTTCATTATTACAATGAGAAACAATTTTCATACAAAAACAATTTCATTTTTATTTAAAACGTGAATTTCCTCTCAAAACTACTTCTAAATTTATTGACCTGCCAAATGAAGAGCTATTTTCTGCACTGAAGTTCACTATAGCATGTGAATAGAATACATGAAATTCATGATCAATTGGTGTCATTTACATGCATATTCTACAGGTCTTTAATGTATTGAAAAATTAAACTGATGAATTCAGATAAGCTGTATTTATGCAAATAAGTGGGCCCATTGAACTCAATGGGAAAAAAACAGATTGGATTTTAATGTACTGCATGTGGAACTGAAATCTTTTCAGCACGTATTTTATCTATCAGTCATATGTCCGGACTAGTTTGAAGAACTGCATAATCCTTTAAAACAAAAGTATTGATATAGACCACTATCTGAAGGAGACCCATTGGAACAAAAGATGTATTGGAGATTCCATAAAAACTCAGAAAATTCCACTGTCAACTACAAATTAAAGAGCTTCCTTACGCCATGCCTCCTGCATCAATAGTCAATAATAATAATAAAAATAATAATAATAATAACAATAATAATAATTCCATGCTGGATGGCCCACTGACAGATGTGTACATCAATGAATACTTGAAAGCTACATTTTGTCAGCTATCCAACATTCAATAAATTGACAAACAAAATTTAAAAAACAATTTTCTCACAACACCATATTTTAGCATTAAATACTAATTGACAAATTTCTTATTTTAATTAGTTCAAAAATAACTTTTACATGGAAATAAAAATATCTTGACATTTCCTTGATTATTTTAGCCAGGTAATCGGTATCAAAGATAATCACACGTTAGCCACCATGTCAGTGACGCGTCTCGTCCTGGATAGCCAAGACAACACAAACCCGGCCACAGAAGCCTACGCAACCAATAGTATAATTACTTACCCTAGCTTTTAAAATTGTTAAAAAATAAATAGTTGCTAAATCCAGAAAAAACTTCCCTTCATTGATGCAATTCCACTTATGGTCTTAAAGAGGTATTTCATAAGAAAAAGCAATGAAATTTGACCCTCTTCAAAAATTTTACATGAAATCTTACATATTACATCTTGCATATTACAAACAATTTTTACTTTTCCCATTCCCTTATTTTGAGGTTTATTATTTTCATTCCTTAAACAATTAATGAACATTCCTTAAAACTGCTTCACTCTTACCTTCTTCACTTCAGTATCCCAATCTTCTAATTCTCCCAACTCACCATCCTCCTCTTCATCTCCGTCACTGATCTCATCGGCAGTTTTTCCATCTTTATCACCTTTGCCTTCTTTTTTAGCAGCAAGTTCACGCATCCTAGCCAGGCATAAGAAATCATTACCATACAAAGATGACAAGAACCTACACATGTAACTCATTTGACTTTCTACTCCTAGTTTGTTTTTTTAAAAAAGAAAAAGATTAAAACTACGAAAGTGTAGAACTATCATGCTTCTTCACCTCTCAACCACAACAAATTTAAAATTTTCATTAATAATTTGCCTAGTATGAATAAAATCAGTTCACCCATTTTGTATAATTTTGTTGTTCATCTTGTATCATGAGAGAGGAACTCTTCCAATATATAATGTCGAGAGTTTTATTCCTCCAGATTGTAAAAAGAAAATTGAAATAAGGATTAAGTTTTTCTCTCAGCTACATAGCAGATCTTTGAATTCATAATGGTCAATACCGTTTCATCCAATAAATTACATGCAATTTAAATTATAATGGTGTATAGATTCGTTGTTCTATCCTCTCATGTCAGAGAATGGATATTTGTCTCAAGAAGAAATGGAGTAAACCGAGCTGGTAAGGTATTTATAATTACAGCTTGGGGCAGATTTACTGGCATCCATTCATACAGCCAAATATGCCTTTGTATTTCTACTTTTGTTGTTCCATCTTCACAAATAACTTTTGTGGTACTGTAACTGTAGCATTTCATAATGTTTTCTAATTCCCCATTCAGTTGAAACTTCATTTCAACAAGAAACATACACTGGCAATTATTCTTTTCCATTATCTCTCTCTCTCATTCTTTTTTAAACATATCTTTAACAGCTATTACCTCCGGAGCTTCTGAATCTTCAGCCTCCTCAGATAATCAGCTTGTGCTCTGGACGAAAGAATTCGTTTACGGACTGAGTAAGAATCCATAACACTTCTCTTCCTGGCGAGAATGGGATCCGTCCGCCACTTGTCTCGAGCAAGTGTCAATCTCGACATGCCTCTTGGACCACGGCTACTCGCTCGGCCCCTGAAGGAGCCCCGGGGGGAGGACACGTGGCGGGGAGGGCCGCTTGAGGGGGGAGGCATGCCTGAGTCCAGCTGGTCCGCCTTTCTGTGTGGATACTCTTCCCGGGAGCGGTCCCTGAAACTCCCGGCAGACCGCCTCTCCTCACGGTACCCTCTGCTTCTGTCCTCCCCATACCCTTTGTCCTCGTAACTATAGCGACTATTGTAGTCTGTGCCTCCCCCGTAGCTACCTTCATGACTGCGGCGGCCAGATGAAGCCTGTATGCAAACCCAAAACATTACATACCATTACTGTTCCATGACATTGATATCATTACTTGCTCTCTGCACTTCTCTGCAATACTGAAAGGTTATCATACAATAGCTTTTAAACCTTATGACACATCAAAATGCTTCCACATAAACAGCAGGTACAAAAACAGCATTCCCTTTTGGACGATGTGCATACATCTCTGGGTTAAAGATGCAATGAGCGACAACATAGCCATACTCTCAAAGTTGGTCAAAGGAAATAGGCAATGGTGCTGGGGAGGACTACCCCATTGAGCACAAGCTGAAGAGTGTCACGTCTGAGCAACTGGTCTCTTTGAAGTCCTGCAATTTAAAAGGACACAACTTCACGTGAGAATTGTAGCAACAGCACCTTTTGAACATGGCCTTAGTGTGCAACAATTTGTTGTTCTCAGTTCTTTACTGTGGAATCAATCATTAAGTTAAAAGCTTGCTCAGCTTCACATGGCAAGCTTTATCATCTTATCCAACAAATAAATCACATATATAGAGCCAAGAAAACATTTCTTGTAGAAGAAAGAGCAAGATGTCTTGAGACACTATTAGAAATTCACCACTTCCAATAGACCTCTTGGGTACTTAAGTTCATTCAGTGTCTTGACACAAGGCCCTGAGCTTATGCTCACAAAATTTGTAAATGCTCTTTGACAAGACACTAAAAATTCAATTTACGTTTACTGATTCCATAATTTGATTTATCAGTAAACCCATTCCATTTCTAAGTATCTTGTTCTGTGGCTCTCATTCTCTGCAGTCACAGCAGGCCGCGAGTGTGCGAGGAGGCTGGTCACTTTCTCTCAGCGGAGGTTAAACGCTCTAAATTATATTTTAATTAAGGGCTTATTTCTATAACTGATAAGAGGACTTTTTTCTTACATGCAGCATAAGTAAGGAAGAAACATCATTTGTCATGCTATTCAGCATTAATTTCTTCCTCATGCTTCAACTTATTTTCAAAATTAGGACCACGTAACAATCAAAACTTTTACCTAAGCTGCTCAATCCTTTAATTACAATACCCACATTCCTGAAGCCATGCCAGCGTAATCACTCACACACGGCCTGCCCTTCCACTTCAGCCTGTCATACTCAAATTTCTTTTCCTGACATTGTCATTTTACCTGTACATATGAATGTTCTGTCCTCATTCTTTTACGTTGAGACTCAGGAGACCTGTGATGGCTATGATCTCGAGATGAGTAATCTGATACATCCTGCAGAAGGGTCAAGACATTAACATTTTTCTAGCGAACATCACCAAAAGATTCATCTAACTAAACACAAACAATACTAAGTACAAACTCACTCCACGATATGATCGTCTATACGAATCCTCAGCTCTGCCTCCTCGGCTAGAGTACCGGTCAGCTCCACCACTGGCCCCAGCACCACCAGTGAATCCACCTGCAATCAAGATAGTTTCCAAGACATAAGAAACTTCACTGTTATATATTTTGTACTTGCAGAGATTCCAAAACATCAATACTTCAACAATACTGTAACACTAGAAATGCCGAGCAGTCATTTTGACTGCTTTTATATTTTACATGATCTTTTACCACAATGATATTCGTTCAATTTTAATAAGAGTCCATGAGCTCTCCTAAGACATTTTATAAATGATATATGTGTTATTATAGTAATTTCCTATTGTTAGTTTCATCATTATTGATACTTATACCAAGTTTTGACTGCTATTAAGAAAATGTTGCTCTGAGAAGTTTTATACGCATTTTTGGTTATTCACATTTAACTTCAATTCAAAAAACCGTTGAAACCGATAGCAAACAATTAAATTCAAACAGCAGTTGAAACACACAAGCTATAATACACTCTAAAGTTTACTCTTGTGTCTTGTGCCCATCCAGTAGAGGTCGTTGATTTGAATCTAATCTAATTTGAATCTGATTTGAAGTATCTCAGTAGCAAAAAATTTCTGACAATTCAAAAAGGCTACCAAAAACAGCTTTTACAATAGAAGAAAGTTTACGGTTCATGTCTTAGGTCAGATGTCAAGAAAATATACAGTATGATCTGGCTTACAACAACAGCCAGCGCATGTGTATCGTAATATTCTTGATCTAGCGGCTGTGAACTTTTAGCATTATCTTCAAAGCTATGACAGGAAATAAAATAGCACAACAAATTTTAGCTTGAAAATTTCGGAGGAACAAGCATAGAACATAGAATACAGAAATAAATAGAAAACAGAGGAAGAAAATACTAAGAGATGGACATTACACATAATAAAAAGCGAGGCCAATGCCAAACAAATGTCAAAACAAAGAAATGCATTCAACAGTAAATACAGAAAATTAGCCTGCGGATCTAGCAGAGCAATAATGATTCTGACAAGAAATTCTGATAATGATATTAGGGAATACCGACCATTATATTATGACAGCAATAAAAAGTGTAAGTAAAAAGCTGCTCTTGTGAATTATCAATAATTTTTTTCTGGACACTAACAAACAGAATAAAGAACCACTCATTATTTTTCTAGTGTTGACTTCACTCCTCAAAATTGCATGTAGACTGTACTCTTGTGAAAATAATGTTCAAACGAACAATTTTTCAAAATATACGTTCATCGATTTGATAGAAGAAAATAAAATAATAACCATAAAGAAAAGATTTCTGCCAAACAAGGGGATGACATCTAATCCTAACTTTCTGAAGAGTGCCTTTTCACCATTTTATGCTTTGTTGTAAATAGGCAAATTTAATTTGTCAACAAATTTTAATTCATTAAACATCTTATCTTTCATTAATTTGAATTCCAGAGAATTCTAAGGCAAAATTATTGTCAGTGAATAGTAGTCATCTGTAAGTCTCCGACTGTTGGGTACCTCTCAAGAAATCTCAAGTATTTGAACATTAAATCCTGAGGTATTGCAGTCACAAGAATTATTCTTCAAGATTCTAAGAAATAAAAAAACTGAAGATTGGGCATAATTAATTTTTTGCATCAACCCCATAGTTGTCTTCTACATACAAATGCAAATTATAGTGAAGAGAAATTTTTTAAAAAAATTGACTTTCAAGGTTTTTTTAATACAGCATACTTAGCTACTTAGGTGCATACTGACTGATTATAACCTCAGTTCCTTAGCGGTTTGTGATTAATTATATGATAATGCAAGTTTCCATGAACATTAAAAACTGAAGAGTTAGAACCTACATCACTCCATGTAAGCAATGGATCTCGCAACAAAGAAAAATAGTAAGAGTGTCACCCTAATAACAAACAGACACTATGCAAGGATAGCTTGGGAGTAGTCAACAGAATTATTTAACTGTAATGAGACTAGCTGTCATCCCAGCAAAGCAGCAGGGGAAAGAAAATGCAAACCTAACAGGGATGACTCATTTTGCTAAGAAAAATCAAAGGAAAACCCCACCACCAATAGCTTACATCTACAAAGAGACTTTTCACAATCGTATGATCATATTTACGACTCTTGTTGGATGCCGGGAGTAAGGCTGTTCTAAGTCACACCTGTTCCCAATGATGTAGAAAAGATTATCTTGGGTCTCAAAACAAAGACAAAATGAAAAAGATTGAGAAGTTTCAATCTCAGATGTAACATTCCTAATTCAACAGGATCAGGAAAGCAAGCAATGAGAAACCTCCTCCAAAACACCTTGATCAATATGGAAAATGGTTAAGAAAATGTTCTGGGGTAGTTCTCTATTCTAGATCACTTGTTCCAGTTGGTGAAAATATTAATTCCAACAATTACATTGAAGTTGTTAAAACCAAATGATCAAAACTCCCGGTGACAAGTGGTGAGAAAGACTTTTTCAACAAGAACTTACTCTAGCGCAGATAACGAAATTTAAAACGATTTTTCAAAAATCCTTATGCTAAGTTTTTAGACTGGCCAAAATCCTATAAAGAATTGAAGTTTTCCTTGAAGGAATGATGGAAAGAAAAAAATAAGAGGAAAAAGTAAACAAATAAATAAAATGAAGGCGATACCAAACTCATCTCAGCCTTTCTTCTCAATGTCTTGAAACGGAAATTTGGCACCACAGCTACTAGGGATTTTTTTTATTATTTATTCCAGATATCTTGCAGTAATTTTGCTGTATCATACACTTCTGCTCTTTCCTTCCACAGTTATTGGAAGATAAATTAAGTTCAAATAGACAATGACTTCTTTACTGCAATTTTAAAACTGCAAATAAGAATCAATGCTATGGTGAGATCTTCAGGTGTCCTGCACTCTTACACTTTAAAAAAAAAATGCAGCCTAAAGTGCATGAGAGTTTGGACACAAAAGATTAGCATTAGTAAAATGAAATTTTTCTTTTATTACTTTGTGATGTTGCTCTGTTCAACGATGAAAAAATCGGTAACGAAACTAAAGGACATGAAAGGTCCGCCCAACTGATTTCTGAACTGTGTTGTTAAAGTTCACAGAATGACGAAAGATTATTCCAGTGCTGGACACATTTATCAACCACACGAAGAAATAGTTTTGAAAATACCAATGAAATCTGACTTCGGGCAGAGAATGTTAAACCAACATTCTTTGAACATAAAACAAATATCATGCTTGACTTTTAGAGAAGCACAGTCAAAATGCCACCGACTTCACTTACTGCGTATGTCAAAGTATACTGTGGTATGTACAGAAAGGCACCTCTAAAGTCTCCTGCTGCCAGAACCACTGTCGAGTCAAATAAGAGATTCTGAGGTAAACCATATTAAAATAGATTTTTCTCGGAGAAGATAGTCTCTGCCACTAACACAAAAATCGTGTGGCAGTAGGACAAAGTAGCACCTCATTTAGAATGTGGGGGAAAATATCATAATACAAATTAATGTAAAAAATATTTATTTTCTGCCTACCACATACACCCACACACTACTACTACTACTATTACTACTGTAAATGTGATTGTTAACGTGCAATTATGCTCCTGGCAGGTATCAGCCGTTGACCGTTTCATCCAATCAGGAGCTTTAATGTCACCATAGTGATGTCACGTTGGATGAAACTGTCAACAGCTGATACTTGCCAGGGGCAGAATTGCATAAAGCACAGTAGACAGGCAAACTGTATGGGAGAGCACAACAAATTTTCAAGGTTATTTTTCAATCATTTCCCGTTGTGTGGATACTGGTGTTCTCACTACCTCCATTTCTCTTTGGTCCTGAACAGTCACAACTATTTAGATTCTACTCTACAGGTTCATTACACTGAATTTTTGGAGTGGTCCCGTAGATAACATGCCTGTGATAGTGGGGTCAATTAGCCCTCTGTTAGACACATATGTTACTACAAACATTTTTATTTTCAGTTCATTTTATTGCTAAATGTTTGTTATCTATTTAACTAAATAAAAAAAATGTTTGAATTTTAAGTCAATACCTTAGTTAGAATTGAAAGAAAAAGATGAAGTAGTGTAACAAAGTTGAAACTGTAATCAAGCGCTTTTGTCACACAAAAAGCTGTAATAAAATACTACTTTGATTGCATTAAATAAAGAAATAACATATCTAATAGAAATATTCCTTTTAATAATTGTTAATTGTATGGTTTTCAAAAATAATTAATCGAGTTAGAACAGAGTCTCTCTGCCCTCATGGACATTGCTGTCAAGTACCCTACTGAGAAACGTTATTCCTCACATTGGAACATGCGTCCTTATGACACTTGTGAAATTTGATTTACTTCTCCCAGACTCTAGTAATAATTCTGGCTGAAATTTCACAATTGCAGATACAGAATACACTTCTATGTTTAAGATGTACATAATCCTTCATTGTGTAGCGGGTTGCGGTGGGTACATGGGCGCTTTAGTTGTCAGAAATGTACAAATCAACAACACCACCATATGTGAAATTTAATTCAAACCACACTTTACACAGTCCCATTATCAAATATTAATAACAGAGGACAATTTTTAACCAAATAAGACAAGTAGTTGTTCCATGTATGAGCAACACACATACCCACATTTCCTTTTATTTATACAGTAAAATCTGTCTCTCGGAATTGATAGGAACAAAAAAAGTTCCGGTTCAGGGAGGTTTCCCTTCTATGCAGCTTGCACAATGCACAATGCATTTAACACTTGTGATATTGATATTTCCGTTCTGAAACTAGCATTGTAAACAATTAATGTAAGTAAAGACGTAATTAAAGTAAAGTAAAAATTACATGATTTTATTATGATAATTAATATAGATTTATAAATCATGTATTAATGGAAGAAAGCACCGATAAATGAATATTAAACATTCTTAATTTACCACTTCAGTTTCTCCTCCTTCCACAAGTTTGACCTGTTTCATCAAATTTTTTTATTTTTATTTTTACATTGTTAAACTAGTTGCGACATTCTTAAAAACACACACCACTTTACCGCCTAACGGTGGAAATCGGACTGCTTGCAATCTTTCAACACACATTGCGTCACAGCCCAGAGTACTATGATTTTCTAACTCTCACACAGTGTGATTTAGAATATGGGGCAGGGGGGAGGCACAAATAGAAGCCATGACCTTACACCTTCCCACGATCAGCGAGGAGGAGGAGGAGGCAGTGGGGGATTCTCCTTGACACACAAGTGACCCCAAAGCCGAATTCGACCCTGTCAACTAAAGCTCCTCTCCTTCACAGTGCGGTTGCCACAACTAAATCACGCTTATTTAAAACAAATTTGCATTGATGATGAACAGATGCATTTATTACATAAATAATATCTTGCGTCTCTGCCAGTCACATTACATTCACAGGAATTCTGTTTTATAAAGATATTTTCCCCTATTGGATACGAAAAACAGTTGTTTCCAGAGAAATTTTCTGGTGAAAACAGGATTCCGACTTCTACAGGTTCTGATGTAGACAGATTTTACTGTAGAAAGATGTAAAAGGAACCACTAAATTAAAGTCCTTTTGATATACAGGATGCAGATGCTTAAATCATTTTAGTGCACTTCATTTGTGCTAATCCCACAACACCCCGTGTCACCTCCAGGTGACCCCCAACATAAAACAAAAACCATTGCATTGACCATAAAACAAAACCCATACAAATTTATCTTTACAACGTTAATGGGGAAGGATAAATAAGAACTATTCAGAACGGCAAACCAAAAACCTCCCATATTATAGAAATGGGAATAGCTCAAGTTATTGACCAAATATTTATGTCTGCTTCACAGCTGGGGGGTGTTACAGCAATGTCCCTTACTCAGGCGACAGTTACATAGTAGAGGGAAAGTTCTCACATCAGCAGCAAAAAAATCTCAACAAGAGCATACAACAGTAGATGACAGAACAGCACACACAATGCATAACAAAATAAGTAATGGCGCTTATCCATTTTTTGTTGCTTTCATTAATTTAATTCAGTTAATTTCATTTTTTTCTTAATAAGTATCAGCAACTCTGTAGTGACAGAAGAATTTGAAGTTGAATGGAGAACTGAATCGCCTTGCCTGTCAGCCACTATTGTTAAATCAATAGAAATAATCTGACAAGCAATGCGTTCAATGAGTGTGAAAAGATGTCAGAAATGTGTACAATATATGTCAAAACTCAACATTTCAAGAAGAAGAGATAAGAGAATGTCTAAGAGTCATAAGAGGTTTGATAAAGGGAAACGAGGCACTTTCTGTTGTTTATTCGAGACTAGAATTCATAAATTAATCAACAGCAAATCAACTTCATTTTATTATTTCAACCAATCAATGTCATAATTTTTACAATTGTAATAATCCTGAGAATTCTGGCAACTATACCAACAACAAACAGCGAGTCAGAGCGATGTTTCTCGAGAAACATTGACCACTCTAGCAATGTTATATAAAGAAATTGCAGTTATCAACAACATAATTTTAATGGAAGGTTCACAAATGAATTTCCAACATCGAAAACTTGCCATATGGAGCTCATCTATAAGAAGTAAAGCTAATTCATTTTCTAATTTTCCATGCAGACCATCTCTTAATTAAAGGCACCAACCACCACAGGATAAGACAGTAAGGCCTAAAACATTGTTGCCAATGAAGGTAAGTATGAAGTGTCCTCTCTCTTTTACAAGTAAACCAAAAACTACAGAAGCTTTTTTGCAAATGCACATAAACAAATTAATTCAATTTTGTAATACCATTTTCAAACAGTTCACACTATATTTCAATTAATTTGTAGTGCACTTCATGTATATCAGCTGTTGACAGGCACTATCAGGAGCTTGAACGTCACCACAACTCTCAAAAGTGACACCAAAACTGCTTATTTAAGTCATAAGACATGTCTAAATATTTATTCATTGTTTATATATTTTGATACTATATGAGACCATTATCTATAATTTATAATATAATCATCACACTCTTCATCTCCGATTGTAAAATGCTTTAAAGATTACTTATTGAAAATTTCCTAATAATTTAACAAAACTTCTTCGCTTACCTCCCATAATCATACAATTCATATCAGTACTGCATATGGGATTATGTTAAAGGGATCTAATAGGTAATCTATACTGCTGGTCTGTCTATTAGGACTTGAAATGCATGCTTCATGGGAAAGAGTAGAAGTTGATCTACAGAGTTCTAATTACTTAAATCAATGTATATATTACATGATTGCATGTAACCAGAGTTGCAAAAAGTTATGTTACTACTAAAACTTTATTGAACTATCTTTTTATGATGGCATATTTTGGTTTAAATTGATTCAATGAAATATTTTTAAGTCTAGTACTTATTACTATAAGTCTCCCTAAAACATATGAATATGTTTATGTTAGAAGAAATAAGACCACCAGTGGAAGTATCAAACGGGTAAGAATTACGTAATTAATTATGTCTCGGTCCTCGTGTTTTCTCATTTTATTAAAATCATTCCACTATTTTGTTTATGATACTTTCAAGTGTTATTAACACGACAATTACTAATACTTTATTAGGACTTACATTTTAAAATTGTAATTAACACAAATTTTTCAAAAGCTCAATTTTAAGGCTATATTTTTATTCCCACATAACACTCATCAATTCCATTACTCAAAAACCCTTGATGTCTTATTTCGATTAGCTGTACTCAGAGTTCACGCTCTTTTACGGATGAAATGTTTCACTAATGAAAAGCGAGACGGAAGGATTATCACACAACAAGCATCTGCATGAATTCTAGAAACTGGGGGACAGTCAGGATCATAGTTTCAAAAGTAGACTGTTCTGACCAGTAGTAGGATCAGTATCCACATTGAAAACTCAGTCCTTGCCATTACATGAAATAAACAAATAACCAAGAGTAGTTTCTTCCAAACAATCCACACTGTGAGAAGACTAGAGTATGAAAGAAATTACTTATTATTGTGTTTCCAACAGATAGACAGTTTTCCGATTGCATTCACTCTCCAATTACCAAATAAACAGGGTAAAGGGCCACATATCAACTAATGTGACTGGCTTTGAGCAATATCGTGGTAACCCCCACATATCGCTACATTCTGTCAGCACGAGAAGAATAAGTTTAGGGTAAATTTTGTCCTATTTTGTGTACACTTCTTGCTACTTTCTACACACAGTGTAGTTATACGAACAAATTTATATAGCATTTGAATGTGAGTTTTTAGGAGACATTCTAAGAACTTTATTTTGGATTTAGGAAACTACGGTTAGCCCTATTTTCCCCACCCCCTCACACATGAAATAAAAACGAATTCACCAGTGTAATAAGCAATTGTAAATATCACTGTTGTAACAAATCTGATAAGAGGAAGAAACAGAATCAACACCACCATTCTTCTACTTCTTAGTGTTACTGTTCAAAATAAGTACATCTGAAAGAAGTGACCTCGTAATTTGCACAGAGTTAAAGGAGGGCACACTGTTCACCCTCAGAAGTATGGCGGCAGGGTGGGGGTCTCTCCTTAAACCCTCCCTCAAATTACGCTACATGCTCCGATAAAAATGAATATAATTTAGGGGTAGGTGATTTTCATGACCCACCCTTCATAAGCTTTGTCCCCACTGCATTGTAATGCCAATTTTCTTTCTAAGGCAAGCTCTCTCACTTCGCTCATCCGGATCCAAGTCACTATAAACATCATTGAGCCTGTACACCTATTACCATTGCACTTTTATATCTTTTTTTTCAAGAAAGTCTCCACAATTTAAACTGCGCAGCTGCCGCCGTAGAAGCGTTACCGAGATATACTGTATACTAGACTTCAGCCAGTCTTTAAAATTAGCCAGACCATTAGTAATGGGGTCATAGGACCACATAATAGAAGATTAGCACTTTCAATCATTGGCTGCACAAAAAAGAACTGCTATTAATGGAGGTGGCGGTTTCAGCAAGTTTCACTGTACATATGTAAACTAACTGCTTATTATTTCACTACGTAAAAAACACAGAAACTTGGCATCAAATTTTATTCATCAGGAACAAATATAGGAGTTATATCTTCAAATATAGGAGTTTTTGAAAAATTCAGTTTATTGATACTGAATTAAGTTTCACGCTGGTTGAGAAAACACTAACACTAATTCTTTTATGCAAGTTCTATAAATTTTTAGTAACATGCAATTCACAAATACAAGATTCAAGTGAATTTCAAATGTTCTAGACAAAAGAGAGCGACAAAACTACACTCATACCACTTACCTGACCCATAACTCCTTCGTGAATCAAAGCTTGATGAATGTTCCTTGTACCAATTAAAACGACCTCGAGAAGGGCCAGAAAATCCCCCACGACTTCCTCTAGGAGAAGTGGAGTTCCAGGAGCTATTAGAACCTTCACCACCACCACCTCTGCCACGGAAAGAACCACGAGTACTGAAACCTCTGCCCCGAGATGGAGCAGAGCTAAATAAAAAAATGTACGATTACGATTACAATTACAATCCAACATAATACTTTGATTTAAGATGTGTTATTCCTTCTTACCTAGTTCTGTAGCTACTGTAACTCATTGTCTCTGCTTTATCTGAAAAATAACAGATGATACAACAAGCGAAACGAGCTCTTAAAATGTATTTACGTACAAATGTTGCACAATACAATTGCAACTCAATAAAACACCATGCTACGTAATTAACATTCCCTCCAATACTTCAAATTCGAATATTTGTTTACAGAAATCACTTCGCAAGCACATACCGGTTTCATCAAACTGTAAATTAAGTCGTACGACCACTAAACCAACACAGCGTAAGCTATGACCAAAATGGCGTTACACAATTCCTTCAGGAATCCCAACCGGCATGAAGTCGAGGATATATAATTAAATTTTATTCTATCAATAATCAAAACGCTAATTCGGTACACTATGAAGCAATAGTGATGGAATAGGAAATGAAAATACAAAAGGACATCAATTCCACGAATAAACAAGTTTAAAGCCGTACCTTCAAATATTCAAAATTATATACTCGTGGCTGTAGCAGCACACGAGATAATTCGTATTAATGTCCTTTTCACCTGTACTTCACTTACTCACATCAAATAAGTAAACTACGGGTTACATCTGAGAACCAACGCCGGTAAAAAATGAACTCGCACAACGTCAATGCACCACAACGGGCGGCAACAACGCACAAAATGGCTGCTACAAATCCCTCCACTTACGTCTCTGGGCAGCGTTCTGAAATGTGCTGGCTAGAGAAAGCCAACTTTTTTCAAATAAAATGACAAAGTTAATATTCGAATACTAAAATAAAAAAGAACGTATTGACATAACTAAAACACGTTTACGACGAAGCTACTTGTATAATAGTAATAATAATAATAATAATTAAAATTTGTCAACAGAAACAATTGCATATCGAATACAAAATGCTGAAGATGTTTGCATCTTTTAATCGCGCTATTTGAGAGCTTGCACACTCATGTAAAATGATTTAATATAATCAGAAAAATATAAAAATCCTTTTGTACGTGTTGCATTTTAAATCTTTCATTAATTTAATACAGTATGCGTTAACATATGCAGAGTACGTAAAAAAACGATACCATTAACTTGTCACGAAATAGAAAGTGATAGAATTTTTTGTTAATCTTGACCACGATGTAAGGAATTCTCTTACACAGAGATATTTAGTGTATTATTGAAAACTGCTACTTGTAAAATTAGAGAGCCTCTCTATATAAGTAATTTTTCACATAAGTAATTTTGCAGACGCCCATAGTGACTTTATAAGTTTTGGCGGGAATGTGTTTGTTGGCATGTTTTATGCTTAGGCTTCCAAGAGCATTTGTTGAGGTTGTATACATGGTATTGTGCGATTTTCTTAAGGATGGGATGATTTGACAGCTAGTGCTGGCAACACAATTGACGATTCTGTGGCCATTGTGTCCTTGCACTTATTAGACTCTCCTTCCTCCCTTCGTTCGTTTGCAGTTGGCTAACTTGTAAATAGTTACGACGCTCCCTGGCTGTGATGTCCTCGTCCGACGAAAATATAGTGCGCCACGAGAAATAATTGAAATTAGGAAGTGCAGAGCTTTGTGCTCTTCTGTAAAAATTCTTTCTTTTTATAAAAATTACATTGAATTTAGTTTCTATGTGATAAGTACTATGTTAGTTTTAAAATCGAGTCTTGAATGTGAGATGCGTACTCGTGACGGTGCACGTGTTTACTTCTCTGAAGTACACGTGATGTTCACTTGTTTTGCGAACTGTCACTTTATCCCATTCTTAAGAAAATCGTTCAATATAGAGTCTTCTGGGGTTTGTGTTTTGTGTTACGTTTGTTATATAGACGGTGCTGCAGCTGCAGTTTCATTCGTAGTATAAAGATACATAAAATTTAGTTGGAATGGTTTAATTATTGTATTGCATTTTTATATAGGTGTACGAGTATATTCCAAACGCAAATAGACAAACCCAAAATGTGTCACATTTATTTGAATCATTTCTATTCGCACATGAATCATGAACAAAAATACTTGTAATAAACAAAGGGAAAAAGTTCAAAAATTTAATAAAATAAGTTCTAATATTTAGTTAGAATATTCCTTAGCCTAGATATTTTCGAGCTCTTTTCGTCCACGGCTCCTTTGACCTAAACAAAACTTTTCGCGGCTCCCGTGATAACAATAAGTTTAATATAAGGGCATAAGTTTTAAATATAAAGCTTAATAAAGATTCCACACAAATGAGTAAGTTAATATAATAGGCTATTGGTAAAGGTTTAATTAGTCCGCAATTAATTAGAAAAATAAATAATATATGAAAGTATGGTGGTACAAAATTATTTTGTAGCTTGTTTTTAATGTCACAAGGATTCTAGTAAATCAAATCTAAATATCTTTTTAATAAATATCCTCGACGCCTCTACCATAGAGTAATGATATATACCTCCTCAGTCTATGCCCCTACCATAAGACCGTGTTGATGGTATCATCCAATCGGGAACTTGAACATCCCCATAGTGACGTCATTGTAGCGATTGGATGCAACCGCAACACCTGATTTACGTCAATTGCCCGACTAAATAAATCATACATATAGCCAATGGCGTATCGTTCGGGTCTGCACAAACATTAAATGTCGCGCCAGTACAAAGTACATCGGCATCATGCTCAACCGTGCTTTCACTTTCCGTGAGCATGCGGACGTAGTTTTGAGCAAAGCATTGCAATGCCTGGACATGTTGCAAAACTTATTACATAAGCGAAGGAAACTGTCCCCAGCGAACAGCCTGCTGGTCTATAAAGTCATGATTAGGCCCATTCTGGACTACGCCTGCCCAAGATGGGGAATAGCAAGGCACGCGCACTGGAATAAGTTGCAAATAGTTCAAAATGTGTGCCTTCGTAGCATACTGTGCACGCCACATTATATTAGAATTTCAGATCTGCACTTAACTTTAAATCTACCGCTTCTCGAAGAGCACTTTAAAAACTTCGCAGCAAACTTCTTTTCAAAATTAAACGCGTCAAATAATGACATTATTAGGGCCGGTTTCACCAAACATAGAGTAAGCGTTTACTCTGGAGTAAATCATGTTTACTCGAGAGTAACTTCTTGGAGCGTTTCACCTTTTACTCGAGTGTAAATCGCTTACACGAGAGTATATTCGAGAGTAACACTACGAAAATCTGTCGGGTAAAGTACGGAGTAAATTCAGTTTTCAACGTACATGCAGGGTCGGATTTAAGTAGTGTGGGGCACAAAATTGTCTTGCCCCCCCCCCCTCCGAAAAAATAGCTCCATCTTTATTAAATAAAAAATGTATTATAGTACAAGTACTTTCTGTACAGATACAAATGAAAACTGATATTTTTTTATAGAAATTTTTACTTGTGTTACATTTTTTTACATTAAATACATTTTACATAATTTTTTTCTGCTCTTCACTGCAAATTTTGAGGTTTACATAAAAAATTTATATATTTAGTTATTAGTAGAGGAAATAAAGTATAGTTAATATTATACTAATTTAACATGTAATAAATATTTTTTTAAATATTTTGAAATTGTACATTTTGTTACACAGTAGACTACTTGATTAACAATTATATCACAGACAAAAAAAATATGGTATGCGTATTTTTCCGAAACGCGGGGCCCCTGGTGAATGGGGGGCCCCAAGCAACTGCTTGTTTTGCTTGTAGGTAAATCCGGCCCTGCGTGCATGTACCTTCGAAGTGTTGTTACGGCTCGACGATTACGAATGATAGTATTTGAAGACGATTCCAGCAATGTTTCGGAATATTATACACTACTGAGAAGACAAAGGGTGCGAGAGATAATAGATTGGCTTTAATTATGTCGATCGAGATTTTGTCATGAGGTTATGTTTGACTAAATCAGCTGTTTAACTTCATCAGATACATTGTAAACTGTAGAGAACTTCTAAAGTTCTTTTTCTCCCCTGTAGATACGAAATAAAGGTAGTACGTACCGAATACGACAAGAAAAGGAAAAATAATAACTACAGGGACTACAAGTACTAAGAAATATTCATTTATTTATTCAGTAAAAACTGTATGTGACGTATGGGGGAGATGATTTGCGCACGTTTTCTTGCGTTCCAGAATCCCTTTCCATCATTTTAACTACAAATAGTTGAAAGGTGAATATAAGTTTAAAAAATAAAACATCAAATAATAATAAAATTTAGAAAAACACGAGATCAGCAACATTTGAAAAACTAATCATTTTCGTTCCCTAGTTATAGAAAATTCATTCCTACTCGAGAGTTACTATCATATTCTACTCGAGAGTTACTATCTTGGAGTAAATGGTTACTCTGGGGTAACTACTCTTAACTTTAGTCGGCTGTTGGTGAAACCGGCCCTTAGAAATTTTAGTGCAAAGCAAGGAGCTGGAGCCGCGATGCGGACGGGCCCAGGTAAAAGAGGGCGTGCTACAGTGGCGCCTCCTGGCTAGTAGACATGACGTTGCGATCATGATATTCCAGGTTGAACCAATAATTCCAAATATTTAAGTCTGCGTCATTGTAGTTCATTCTGATGTATTTCAGAAGTTTATTTGGAAAATTAGATACCTTCTGAACCTTCATTGCATGCACTAACTTACATAAACAAAACAATACAACTAAAAAATTAGCCATAAAAAATTTATATACCTAATTTCTGAACTCGAATTTTATTGGCCGGTGTTTAGAGGCAAATACAGTGGCCACAGCCTTTTGAATTGAAAGCTCGACCGAAAATCGTTCAACAATACTTTTGTTTTTAACCTTACATCCGCAAAAACCAATGATCACTTTCATATATCTTACAACTAAAATGTCGCACACAATTTTTCCGTTTTGTGGTAATAGTTAATGGTTGCCCATCAATAATTACCTTAAGTTTCTCAGAATGGGAGAAAGCACTTAAAGGAATTTGAAGATTCCTGGCTATAGTACAATGAAACTTTCGCAAAATTTCACTATTGTTCCCTGCCGCAAGTAACTCATCCCCTCATACAAATAAACAGAATGAGTTCTCCATGTCGCGTCCTTTCACACACAAAAAAGTTATTTTTTTGCGTTTTAATTTCGAATTCACGATTCTCTTCAATGGATCACTGGTTAGACAAAGTAGTCTATTTAACGCACATTAAGTACGAAACAACATTAACGCACGACACACATGACAAACGAAATAACATCGCACGCATTGTTCCAACTTCACGGACTGTCACGGGCTGGACCCTACCGCAATATTGCGTACTATTTCCTTATATGATGGGAGAGCCTTCGTTTAGCTAGGCCTGCTAAACCACATCGAGTTACCCAGCTGTACTTAATCAGGGTGAAATATGGATAAACATTGTTGGTAAACATGCAAGAGTTGTAGAGAAACACAGCCGTGCCGTCGCCCCCCCCCCGCCCACCACCACCACTGCTTCGGGGTTCGCATCATAATCGTGGCACGTGACGTCTGGGATTCCCAGGACCGCTGCCGAATTATGATTGCATCAGAGGAGGAAATATGGAAGGTTCTTGGGGGGGGGGTAGTAATACACAAACGCTAATGACAACTCAAGCCTGTGATGTGAGAGGCAATGTCACATCTCCGGCAGTCGAAACCACCCAGCTTGCACAAAGAGCATGGCCGCGAGTTCAATGACCTCGCCAACGAAGCGAGGCCATTCAACAGATGTTTCTCGTTTCGTCACATCCTGCGAGGGGACTAACATCTATTGGACAGCGCACGTAAATGGTGAGACGGAGTAGAGAAACAAAGAGAGATACGGAAGAAAGTAAAATACTTAACAAAAAATATTTTTAAGTGATGGAAAACTGGGAGATGTAACTATTTATTTAGACTTTGAAGGGGATCTTCCACTCGATCGACTAGCTCGGGAGCCCCACTTTATCGACTTCATCGGTAATCCTCCTCTTAATCGACTTCATCGGTAATCCTCCTCTTAATCGACTTGCTCGGGGATCCCTACTTGATCAACTTACTCGGAGCTCCTTCGCCTGATCGATTGGGGTGGAGCCCCACTTGATCGACGCGCTCAGCCGGCGAAGGTGCTCCGATACGCTCTGCATTCTCGATGCAGCAGCGCAGCTATCTTGAAATGCGGCCTAAGCGATCATTATTTGTTTATGTTTTCATCTCATTTAGGCCGATTTGTGCTACCAATGGTAAAAGAAGATTCCCTTCAAAACGCAATTAAGTAAATTGATAGAAAGCTAATAATGGCTCAGATTTAACAATGTCCCCTTACGTTACGTAAATAAACTGTATATCAGTGACCTACCTTTCCTGGAAAATTTCATTTGTTTCGATGAGGCATTAAGATTCGAAATTTGAAACCATTCAGAACACTTTTCACACCTCTTCCGTTGCCAAAATGACAAAGCAATTAACTCTTGGAAATTATAAAGGAAACATTTTTATGGTATTCCAATACATACACCGATGGCTCGTGGCTTGCTCTTGGACAGCGTGCTCGCTTTCCACTCCTCGGTCGTGAGTTCGAATCCCGGTCGAGCGAAAACTATAGTGCGCGTTTTCCTTGCTATGTCCCATTATGTGTTGCTATGGAAAGTTGAGAAAATTCACTTCTCTGGTTGACGAGACCGGAATACGCCGTAGGGATGTCTACATGCTAACCACAGTAGATTGCCACTGTAGATTGCGCGAATGCGGGATATCGAACGCCGTGATGCGCGGTTTTTGCGGAAGCTGGGTAGTAAAAATGCGGATATGAATGTGGATATAAATGCGCATGCATATTCTACTCGGGAATACACATCCGTGTTTGCATTTCTTGTAATGGTAAGAATTTGTGCATCGTTATCACTGTATCCTAAATCAATTGTTCAACTATTTTTTTTTCAATTTCATATCGAGTAGTGGTTTTGTTAATCATTATTTGATCGATAGCCTTCTTTAAATTTTTTGTATGCGTGTAGCTACATTTATTGTAATATCTAAACTGAAGGAATGAATTAAGTTGAGAAACTGCTCTATCTTGCAAGATTCGATCAGAAAATCTCTGCATACAACAATGGATTCAAAAGAACTATTGCTTTGTTTAGTGTTATCTTCAATATTTTTTAAGAAATAATATAATTTTCTGCTTTCTTTGTTGGAGGCCTGTAGATGCAAAATAATATAATTTTTAGCATATGAAGATGTACTACATATATTTCAAAAACAGTTTCAACAGAATACACATTTAATTCCGTCAAGGAAATAAAATCGCAGGACCTTTATGCGATTCCTTTTCTCTACAATACGGAGGTGGTCCCGGAAGTACCCGGTCTGACATAGAGATCGCGGTAGTGTTTAGAAAAAAATCACTGAAAGTAGACAATCTATGAACCATATGTTTCAAGTTTGAAGACGTTACGTTGTTTAGTTTTTTCCGTCTTCTTAGATCGTTTATCCTTTTCCGTAGCATTGTTATCTTCATTTACAGTCCGGCTATTCTCTTGAGAGTTGTCAGTAAGGTAAGTTTCCCCTGGTTGCGTTACGGGCGCCACGCAGGGATAGTTTGGTGGTGGGGCTGCCACCTTACTGCCCTGATATACACTACTAGATCATAAGAGAAATGAAGACATCAGAGGTGAACTACAGATCTCCAGCATACTGGAGAAGATCGACTCAACGAGGAAGAATTGGTTCGAACACCTAACCAGAATGCCACAAGAACGGCTTCCCAAGACTATCCTCGAATACAAACCAAAGGGGAAACAATCCAGAGGCAGACCCCACACAAGATGGAAAGAGACTCTTGAGAGCGGAACGGGCCACTAGGCCCAAACCTTGATGCTGATGATGATGATGATGACGTTGTTTAGTATTTGTTTGGCAACAATCAATAGTGAACGTTGTGAGTAAATTTGTAAAAATGGAGAAAATTGGTCATCGTTACGTGATCCAATACTTTCATTTGAAAGGCCTCAACCCAACCAGTATATAAACTGAACTAGATTCTACTCTGGGTGAGTCTGCGCCTTCGTTTACTACAGTAAAATATTGGGTAGCGGAGTTTAAACGAGGCCGTACGAGCTGTCAAGACTAGCATCGCAGTGGTCGACCAAATGAGGTGACAACTCCAGAAATGGTAAAGAAAATCCACAAAGCGGTACTGGCTGATCGTCGACTGAAAGTGTGGGAGCTAGCAGACGTAGTAGGCATTTCGAAAAGAGCGGTACATCGCATATTATCTGAAAATTTAGACGTGAGAAAGCTGTGTGCAAGATGGGTGCCGCGTTTGCTCACACTCGAGCAAAAACCGTGTCGTGAAGATGTTTCAGTTGAGTGTTTAGCGAAGTTTCACCGCAACAAAGCAGAATTTTTACGCCGTTTCATAACCATGGATGAAACATGGGTCCACCACTTCACTCCAGAGAGAAAACAACAATCAATACAATGGACTGAAAAGGGAAAACGCGCACCAAAAAAGGCGAAGACCGTTCCATCCGCAGGCAAGGTCATGGCGTCGGTTTTTTGGGATGCGTGGGGGATAATTTTCATTGACTATCTCGAAAAAGGAAAAAACTATCAACGGCGAGTATTATGCGAACTTATTGCAACGTTTGTGCGAAGAAATCAAGGAAAAACGGCCACACTTGGCTAAGAAGAAAGTGTTGTTTCACCAGCTCACAAATCAGTTATTGCAATGGCCAAAATTAATGAATTAAAATTTGAATTGCTACCTCATGCACCCTATTTGCCAGATTTAGCCCCCTCTGATTATTTTCTGTTCCCAAACTTGAAACAATGACTGTGTTCAAAGATTTTCCAACAATTAATAAGTGATGTCGGTAGTTAATGGCTATTTTGAGGAGCAAGACAGTTCTTATTATAAAAAGGGTATCGAACTTATTGAACATCGCTGGGAAAAGTGTATATAGCTCAAAGGAGATTATGTTGAAAAATAAACATTTTTTCCCCCAAAATTTTTGTTTTTTCTTTGTTGATTCGGGTACTTCTGGGACCACTATATAATAGCCTGCGAGTGCGGGCCTGCCCGCAACCCTTTATCCGGTCCTCCTTTATGAAACTGAATAGCAAACACAAGTAGTGTTTGTACTTGTTAATAATAAAAATATCCCTTGAAAATATGCGCTGTTTAACTTGGCCCGCTCGCATTTCAGGCCCGAACGTTACTCCAATGCCACTATAGCATTGTTCACAGACATGTTTTGCCTTCAATCACTTTTTCGGTATGATGGACTCACAAAACGTGAATTCTGAGCATATTACGTGTCAGAGGAATTAATGTGCTACTTGTATGAAAAGGAATTAATCCCTTTTTGGGTTTCAGGGATCTAGAATACGAAGTTTTCTGCCGAAAAATCGCAGTTTTTTGTCGCAGCATTACGTCTCTCACTGGAGTACAAATGTAGTGTGAGAAGAGTAAAATTCATCCAAAAGGGGCGGGGTTTCTTTTCTTGACCAGCAGACTACAAGCGTCTCTTTGGATTAGATCAATGCGGTGACGCATTGTCAACGCCAGCAGGATCCAACGCGATGCATGCGCCCGTGGGCAAAGCAGTTTGTGTTCATTATCTGACAATGTAGTCTGGGAAAACCGAGCCGACATATCTTCTTCTCGTACACGTATATGATGTATTGCAAGCACCCCGCATATAATATTTTGTATTGTATACCTAATTTGAAGATTATGTAATTGTATTCGTTTTTCCTCCTCTTCAGAGCACGACCCTTTTCTCCAAATAAATTTGTACTTCAATTGTTATGAAAGTTATCGACTCAATGTACTAAATTACTTATTGATTATTAATTCCAACTAAAAACATTTATTTAGGAGGAAATTATTTAATTGTGGTAAGAATTATTCTGTACACGACTTATTTCAATTTCTGCGAAAGATGACAAATGAAAGGCAAAAAAAGTAGTAATTGCCGACTGTAGAGGAAACGTTGATAATACGGAATAATTATGCGTTGTACTATTTTAGACGATCCGTTTTACTATTGAAAATTACATTTTCTTGATCCAGTTGAAATCGTAATCTGATGAGAACGAATGCATTTTTATGATTCGTTTCATATTTGACCTAAATGCAATCTGACAAATATGGCAACATGACAGGAGGAAGAACTGCGAATATCCTACCACTCCCCTTCTCTGCTTGAGCTATTCAATGCACCCAACCCAACCAATAAAATCAAGAACTGTAATCGGTAAAGCTTGATGGTTTTTGCGGACAATTGTGAATATTATAATTGTTTAAGTATTTGTGAGTCGTTTCCTTGTGGTCACAATTGATTTAATTAATGAACAGTATTAGATCTCACTGTTTTTAAAATTGTATACGTAAGTATTTGATATTCTTTGTATTGCAAAATTTAGTTAGTATTTAAATATATTTCTGTCAGATATTTAGTTTCGTTTAATATGCTTTTCAGTCTCTTTTGTTGTATTTGCGTGCTAGAAGCTTACGGGAACTGATTTTGCGGACAAGACATCACTAATAATTTTAATGTGTATATCTTGGCATAATTGTACCTTCTTGTTTGCCGTTCGTTGTCCACCATTTTGAATGTTGATGTATTGATATTCCAGTCGGCGACTTGAACGCAACCACAAAGTGGTGACGAGGAGAATCTTTTATATTTTCTTTGAAGTCATTCTTATGGTTAAGTAACTATTAATTTATGAAACTTTGGTTTAATAATATTTAAATAACACTTTTACGAAGGATACAGTGAAAGAACCTTTCTTTTTGACCTTTTGTTTATTCTTAATCATTGATTTGTTTTGAAGAAGTTATTGATTATGATGTGTTGTTCTTATTGTAAAATATTTCAATTTTAGTGAGAAAATGGGGAGTAGTCAGCAATTTTCGCTTCGGTGGAATAACTACCTAAGTCATATTACTGGAGCTTTTGATTCTCTTCGGAGTGATGAAGATTTAGTAGATGTGACACTTAGTTGCGAAGGGAAGCGTATTCGTGCCCACAAAATGCTACTTTCAGCATGCAGTACGTATTTCAGAGATCTGTTTAAGGTGGGTTTATAATTTGGTTTCAGAAACTGTTTTCATATTGTCGAACATGCAAATTGGTAAAGTATATTTAAATTTTTTTTTTAACAGGAAAATCCATGCCAGCATCCAGTTATCATTTTTCGGAATGTGAAGTTTGAAGATTTGGTTGCTTTAATTGACTTCATGTATCAAGGAGAGGTCAATGTGGTGCAAGAGCAGTTGGCCTCATTTTTGACAACTGCTGAGCTGTTGGCAGTTCAAGGCTTATCAGAGGGTTCTGGAAAGGATTCAAATTCAGAAACAAGAGAGGTATAAATTATTATATTATGTGACACAATACATTTGTATTAAGTCTTGAAAAAAAAATCCTTAACTGTATTTCATCAACAGGATGATGCTCCGGATTCACCTGCTTTGCCACCAGAACCTGAAGTTCAAATGACAAGTAGTGCTCAGAGTCATAAACAGCAAGTTCCTGGCACATCTGGTGCTAGTGTCTCTTCACCAGTGTCCTTTTATTCTGTAGATCAAAGACCAGAATCTCCACCTACAGCAAAACGGCGGAAATGGAGTTCCAGTTCTACAGGTTCGAAGACTAATTCAGCTAATGGAGGAGTTTTGAAAGACAGTGAAAGGGAGTGCGAGACTGAAAGGAAGCGAGGTTCCAGCCAATCAAGTGGTGGCTCAAATGCGGAACCAATAGAAATTATTCCTGTAGTACCTAATTTAAAAGTGGAAATGCCAGAGTATATGGAACATGATCCAGATGCATCATCTTGTAGTTATAGTGACTCAAATCATGGTGTTGCCAGTGTAAGTGGTGCTCAGAACTCTAGCAGAGACGGTATGGCTTCAATAGCACATAGTATACCAAGTGGTTCATCGGCTGAAGGAAAACTTGAGCCTCCAGATATGTATAGTACCAACTCTAGAGACTCGACACTTCCATCTGCTTCTGACAGTATTCCACCATCTGATTTGAGTGAGTATACCTTCATTTGTAATGTTTTAAGAAAGACAAACATGAAAAACTAAGGTGTCTAATGATGTAAGATTGGTATGTGACTGTGTAAGATAAATAGGTGTGTTAAGTAGCCACCTGTTGGGCAAATTTTTGGAAGTCGGTTAGAGGCTAGTTCCTCGCTTGTCCATACGGTGCTTACGATCTGCTTGGGTATTTATGATGGCACATTCAGTATTTTGCAGTGTTTTCTTTGCATGAAAGGGATATTGCTCATTGGATACACATAGTAATCAAAGAGATGCTACAGTAAATGTATTGGACTTTTTTTAAGTTGTATATAAAGTCTCACAAAGGTGTTAAATTCAATGTGTTCTAGTGAGAGCCATGCATGTTTGCAACCATATGAATCGTGTAATATCAAAGAATTGGGATTTCCATTAGAAAACAGGAATTGAAGTTATAGCAACTACAAAAAAACACAAATTATGGGTAATTAACAAAAAGAATTTCAATTTTAATTTTCACATTTATGAAATATCAATGGATAATTTTCACATTTATCACTTCCAAATATCCTCAACAACTCTCACAAATGAGTTTCTTTAGTTATTTTTTTCACCTAGTTGAAATTTTTTAATGGGTCCTTATAGACCCAGTGGGATGCTGGGGAAAGAACATATTTCTATATAGGAATTATATTATTTAAGGAAATGAGAAAGCAAACAATTTGAAATGCATTGTAATGTGTGTACAAAAGTTTTTCTTTCCATGTAGACACATTATTTTATCAATATATTATTATTTATATACATTACATAAATATATTATTATTATTATTTTCAACATTATCTTAAAATTCTCACAATTCCTCACAATTGGAGACCATTACTCATTACAATTCCCAAAATATACAATCTGGACATCTGAAACACATGTAATGTTATTAATTTTCAAGATGTGATTTCCTGAACCTTACTTCATTTTACATTACTCTTACTTCCCACTTGGTTCATATGGAACCCAAAACTAATAACGTCTTAGCATAATACGTTTTAACATTACAAACTGCTAAATTTGTATTATGTACATTTATTTATTTGCGTCTAAATAGGCAATTGCCCAATATTACAAGTTTATACAATATTTATAATTTGATACTGAAAGTAACGAATATATAAAGATACATTTTAATTGTAATCATAGAGATAAGGTGGCTTTATATAATTAACAAATTCACTAACAGAGGTACAATTTATGTCAATACCACAGTTATTATAGTTTCTGCACATGAGCCATATAGAGTATAATTAAGTTTTGTAAGACTGCAATATCTTACTTTGAAATTATTATTTTCATATGAAAAATAGCTGATGCAAAGGCGGCAGGCATTCGGTTGTTTACAATGCTGTAGATTGTAATGTTTTCCAACAATCAAGACTATGTTGCCATCCACTGTTTATACACACACTACATAGTCATGTTGCCATGTAGAAACAGTGAGCGAATGTGGATCCTGAGTAAATACAAAATATTAGTAATGGGGCCGATTTGCCCCATTGGGCTGGAATGGGTTAAGGTTGTGATGTATTACCAACCATTGCCTTATCATTCACTGTCAATTGATTATTATGTGATTATTATGCACTGACTTCTGAGCCCACTTTTTCAAAACTATATTGACTTTTAAAGTAACATTATTTTAATAATAATGATTATAACAATTACAAACATTAGTTCAGCAAATTAATAATTTATTAATACTTACTTAAAACTGCAAGTTTAAATGTACATTTATGGAGCATATTATTGAGAAACTAAAACAAGCAAACTTTGTTATTAAATCATATACCTGACTGTGTATTTTACATCCTTTGTCAGAAAAGTTCTGAGACAAATGTCATAAACATTAGAAAATTGGAATTAAGAAGTAATTACCCTAGCTCCTATCAAAGTAGTCCTCTTGACTATCTATTACCCCATCTCGATCAGGTTTTGTTCAGTTTCCCTGGTCCTTTGAGCAAATGCTTTGATGGCCCCTTGTTTGCTCCTGAACAGTAATATAACTTCGCTCTCTCCACCCAAGGCATCATATTGACTCGTCATACACGATTGTAATTGTATATGTGTTATTATTATTATTATTATTATTATTATTATTATTATTATTATTATTATTATTATTATTATACACAATTGGTCAACGTTTCTGGAGGTCTTGGAAGCAAAGAGGGCAATCTCCAGCTGCGATGCTTGTAAGCTCATCTGTCACAGTCAGATGTTTGTGGCATCTTCATGAAGCTTTCCTTTCAATCCTTTTAACTTGCGAAAATAAGAAAAAATCACAAGCTGAGAAGTCAGGCAAATATGGCAGGATGGCACTATGTCAGAACAAATACTCGTTAACAGGTAAAGTAGCATAGGGTCTTGCATTATCATGCTGTAAAGAACCAGTCCTGAGAATGCCACAGATCAGGGTGGCGATATCGATTTGCTTGTGGCAAACTTTTCAAGACTTTGATGTAAAGAGTTTGGTTCACTGTTTGATCTGAAGGATCAAACTCGTGGTGAACTAACCCTGTACTATCAATAAATGCGATCAACATTGTCTTTGTTCTTGATAGATGTTGTTTGACTTGAGTCTGGTAATCCATAAGGCCCTGTTCAGCCCCTTCATGCTTCGTATGAGGGTCATTCTAGTAGTACCAATTCAGTTCTTGTGATACTGTACACACACAGTTACCTAATGGTCTTCTGCAATAACTGCCCTACACGCACCACATTTGCATCAGTATGTGGTGTAGACTAGCTCTGGGATTGTTAAGCACTCAATCTCTGCCTTCATAAAACCTTTTGTGCCACTTGAAATCACGACTTCTTGAAAGTGTCTTGCCTGCATATCCCTGCTTAATCATATTCCACGTTTCACTAGAGGTTTCCTCTAGGTTTAATGCTTACCTTACTGTTCACTCTTTGCATATGATCTGCCTCCATTGTGTCACCGTCACTACTACGACAACCTTTTATGTTGCTAAACACAGCCCTGCCATCTAGTGAGTTTGCGCAGAAGCATGGCCAACATCAAATCAAGTAAGAACACATACCAAGTAACATAAAACCAACATTGGTTCCTCTTTAGTATGATAAACTCAGAAATAAAAAATAAACTGGAACTTTTCTGATAGAGAATGTACATGGCAAGCCTACTTCACTTTTAAACAATGGAGGAATCACTGTTCTTGTCAATACAGTGTTCTTTCACACCAAACAAACAGGCGTGTGCCTTTTTCTTTGAACTTGTGACCAGGAAGGTCACCTGTTATCTGGGTGGCATTAGGGGTGAGGGGTTAAAGCGTACTTCCTTACAGTTTACCTGCTTGGAACCGCCAGCTGTTATCTGATCATCTCATAGTTGCCATTGCAATTCACTCTGCCTGATGTGGGTTTCATTTTAAACTGATTACCTGATATCTTTGGAACAGCACTAATAGGCCTTAATTCTGTTGTCTGAAATTTTGGCGTGATAGAACCTTGAACACAGACTTTATAACTGAAAATTAAAGATTGTATTGAGATGATTCCAATATTTTTCCTCTGTATACTCCAGAACAGAAAATGTTAAAAGAACTTGCTAATATCCACATTTTTGTTCAAACTGGGTTTCTTTAAAATGTGTTCCATTTACTGTTAAATAAAACCACCAGCATGAAACTAAGATTATATTATCTGCTTCCTTTCACCTTTAGGCCAGAAGACCTATTCCGGGTTTACTCCATCCTTGCCTTGGTTGACGAGTTCTCTTTCTCCAGCTGGTCAGTAATGGTAGACCACTTTTGTGAGCCTTCCACCTTTGTAGGTGTTGTTTCCACACTGAATGTTTCTTCTCTATTGTGATTAATATGGAGAAAATGTTGAAGTCTTTTTGGATGCTTTCATTTCTGAACTAGTCTAGAAGGTTACAGCCTTTTACTGCTAGAAATCTCATTTTGGAACTTTGTATATTTTTCTTTCTAGTCAATATACACGACTTGCTCCCAGGCAGTAAAAGTGGTTCTGCTATCATTTTGTACATTTTAGTTGCGTCTCTCGTTGTCTTCAAAAGCATCCATTGTCTTGTGCTGCCTCTTACTTGTTCTAACGTTGAATTTACAAATACATATTTTTGATCTGATGAATTTGCAATTGAAAGTCATTACTTCGCTTTTTTATATAGATAGAGATTTTGAGATTGTAATCTTCCAAGATATTACTTAATATATGAGCATTTTTCTGGAGTTTATTGTCAATTCTTACAATTGAAACGTAATCATATGCAAATATCAGAGCAGTATTTAAATAATTTCTATTTCCTAAATAGATTCCATGTCAATATTATCTCCAGGGCTTTGCAACTCTCCATCAAAACAGGGGACAAACCTCGAGGGTGCTGCTCTACGAGGTGCTAGTGTTGCCAAGTAGTTGCAAGTTAGGCTCGCCAACTTCAGCACATAAAAATTGGCTTATTTGTGAGAAATAGGAAAAGGGTCTTTTAAATATTCAATTATTCATCATATACATATATAATAACTTGAAGAAAGCGGTATCTTTTGTAACATTAAGGGCCTGCTTGCGACTCGTGAACTAGTGCAGCAGCCACACACGTTTTAAGTATAGTTGGCAGCAGTTCCTATTTTAGTTCGTGGAAGAAAATGCTACAACAGAGTGTGCCACCGTACTGGTTTCCACCACATTAAATGGGAGTTACTAGGCTCCAATTCTCTCTTCCGCTCTCTGAGAGCAGTCTAAATATATATTAAAAAGTGTTGGGGACAATCTGCATCCATGTCATATCCCTTGATTTACTGAAAATATTTTGCTTTTTAGGTGATTCACCTTTATAACGACCTACATTCCATTATATAATGACTTTATACTTTCTATTATTTGTTTAGCATGTTCTCTGGTCTAATATTTGCCATAACTTTCTTCTTACAACTGTATCACAAGCCTTTGCAATGTCTATGAAGAGAAGATGGGTTTCCAATTTGTATTCCATTCTCTTTTCAATTATCTGTCTTGAAATGAAGATATCAGAGCACAAGTGGCCCCATCAGAATCCGTATTGTTCATTTAATAGGTGTCCTTCACTAATAGCTTGTAATCTATTGTTTAGAATTCAGGCACATACCTTGTAACCAGTATTGAGAACACTGATCCCTCAATAGTTTCCAAGTTCATTCTGAACCCCTAAAAAAAAAAATTATCAGCTCATTATCAGGAAATGTAATATCCTAAGTTAAAAGAAGTATTTACTATTCTTAAATAGTTCAACTTCTCTTTTCCTGGTGCTATTCTCTTCATTTTTGTTAGATGTATTCCCACTTTGTTCTTACTGAGCTCATCTATGCCTTCCATTATCTGTAATCTGATATCTTTTGAATTGTAACACTATTTTAAATAATTTTATCTTCAATTGTATTAATCTTTCTTGGCTATTAAAGTTATGAAGATGTTTGCAGACAATGTCTTGTCATCTATATATATATATATATATATATATATATATACTATATATATTATATATATATATATATATATCTCCTGTTCCACTCTGCGTATTAAGTTTTCCCAGCTTTTTCTGTGAGAATTCCTGACAAGAATTTTGGCAGTCTTAAGTTGTTAAGTTTTCTTTTTCTACCTAGAGAATTACTACAATGTCCACCGTCACCTTCCTTACTTTGTTATCAGAATTGGCATTGTTATCATTTAATAAACTATCTCCATCTTCTCAATCATCTCACTTGTCACATCTTGGTAAAAGGACTCTCATCCCAACCTCTATTAAGAAAAACATAATACAGGTCTCCACACTAAATGCTGTGCCATTGCCTGCCCTCTCTTTCTTAAGCACAGTTGTCAATTATTGTCTATGTAGTTTCTATCTACGTTCATGTGCATCCTGGTAGAGGGGACATTTGGCATCAATGCCCTGTGAGTGGGGATTGGTGTATATGGAAGTAGCTCACCAAAATAAATAGTCTAGTGGAGAGTGAGAACTTGAACCTTTTAAATAATTAATTATTCAATATTCTTTTGGATACTAATGCTGTACAATCTATAATGGTCTCCCTATTTCACAACCTTGAGCGCACTTGTTTGACTATTCCAGGTCAAATGTTGGTTAAGCCTGGCCCTTCTGGAGGAGAGAACCAGTCCCAAGACTCCTTACAGGGTGAGTACTGGTTATATTCTTTGTTTTGAGGAACCATGGTGCTTCCTTAAAAATGTATGTTCCATTTTTTCTTGTTATGAGAATTTGTCTTGATTATCAAGTGGCATTTTAGCCCTCTTGGGAAATTGGTGACATGATTGCCTTCTCGAATATCTCAGTTATCTGTTATTTGCCTTCCTTTTCCTGAACTGTATGCATTATTTATTTCTATTAATTTATTTTTTTATTTTACTACTTTGGTATTTCTGAATACATAACACTGATCAGTTTGACTTTGAAATTAAGATGGCACCGAAAAATAATTGTGTGAATCATTTTTGGTTTTAATGTATATTAGTATCGTCTCCTTCAAACATGCACTTTTGTAACGTAAAAAATATATTGAGAGAGATTCATTATCTCATTTTTATTATCTTGTGTACAAACTTTGTTCTAGTTACTGTAAATACTTGCATTCATTCTGAATGTTCCTATTTTGTATTGTTAATTACAAGAAAATAGTAAGAACTGTCAAAAGATGTAACAGAGTTTTCCTTAATTGAATTTATGGGTGTGTGTACCCGTTATCTTAATGTCACTGATTAGGCCATTGTTCATTGAATTATGATTCAACCATTTGCAAATCAATCTGTGGTAGAAGTGCTGCAGTAAGCAAGACAAGGAGAGCCTTACACTAATTTTTTTCTCAAATGTTATTAACTTAAAGCCTAAAGAGAAATAATGGAGTTGAAACAACATTTAGATGCAAATTGAAAGTAGTAAAGAATTTAAAGTGATCTAAAAAAAAGTGTGGAAAAAAAGAAAAAAAAGGAATTGTTCAGTTTTATTTTCAACCAAATCTTCAAAAGTATGTGATTATAAATTAAAAATTACGCAATAAATTTATCCAGTGTGTTTGAATTTCAAACTAAAAATTAACTCATTACTTTCTTTATAAAAACTTTTTTAACAAGTGCTTTTATGCATTGCTCAAAGGATAAAAGTAATCACTTCACAAATCTGCATATATGGAAGGACTTCAACAAAATAAAACTGGAGTAGGTAACACCCTGCACCTTTTTTTTTTTTTTCTTACAAAAAGCCATAAAAAGAAGTTCCTTGATTTTTTTTTGTGGTTAAATTTGGATTTTTTCCTCCCTTTATTTCTGTCACTATTACTTTCTGTGACCTGTATATGTTAGGGATAAGGAATTCCGATTTGACCCTCCATCTTCCCAGCTGCTACCTACGGGAACCTAAAAGACCTACCAAGGTCTCTTGAGCAACTCACTACTCTGGGAACATTACTAGTGTTGAGCTTTTTCTCGCTCCCCAAACATTGCATGTGCATTTCTGGGTCTTCAATCATAACATATTAGCTCATGGTATCCGTTGGCCCCATTTCGTTTCTTGTGCAATTGTTCTGAGTGTAGGGAGCCAATTCCTCAATTATATACCCATCTCATTCACAGTTACGTGACAGAAAAAAAAATATGGAAGGATTAAGGTATAGATGGAATGCATGAGGAACGTGCAATGTCCCCACAATCACAGCTTGATAGTTTTGAACCCTCCTTCAAGCCTTAGTGTCTACATACCTGGACTCGCCAGTGCACCCATCTCATGGGGCCAATTATCTTGACCATAATATTCATAAATGTGTTACGGTTGAAACATAATAATTTTATTAAACTTTTATTAAAATGACCGTTTTATGCACATACAACTTTTAATGTGCATTGGAGTATTGAATCCAAGAATTTTAATTACGTTGTCGCATTTATTTCCATATCAATATTCCCAACAGTTAGTTTTCAAGGAAAATCCATTAATATCTGCGACAATCCCACTTGGCAATAAATGTTTCTTTTTTCTTTATTCAAAATTAACTAAATAAATGACATAGTACATGATATTTATAGTATGCATCAGCTTACACAATGGTTAATTTCATGTTTGTGTAAAATTTATATTCAGGAAATTGTGTTTTATCTCTCTCCCCCCCCCCNNNCCCCCCCAAAAAAAAAGAAGTGTTTTCTCAATTTTTCAGACCCATAATAGACTTAACGAATAATATACCTTTAAGAATATCTTGGAAGTAAAACACTTGTTCCTATATGAACATTTCCATTGAAAAATTTGGAGCCCTTTGAGAAAATGTCATTTCAGCTTTTCTGAAAATTGTTTTAAGCTTCTTTTCAAGGAAAAGATTTGAGTAACTTCATAAGAAATCATTTGAAGCTCTTGTACTCAAAATTGCTATAAATTATAAAAGATAAAGTTTAGATATGAATGTCATGTGAGATAACAGCAAAACTTCTTATCCCTGTTTAGGGGTCTGAGGGGGGGGGGGGTGTATGTGAGAAAAGCCCGTAACTGTAATTTAATATTACAAGCAAAACAAAAACTCCATTTTTGAAACATTGGTGCGCTTTACTCTTGGACCTGCTACCGACATTACTTTTGATTTATTTAGTCAAAGAACAGTAAAAACCGATATGACGTATAGGGGAATAAATGTGTGACGGATAGGGATCTTCACAAGTTTTCTTGAGCTACAGAACCTGTCCTCAATATTTTAACTATAAATAGTTAATTATGAATAAAAGTTTAAAAACCAAGGTGGCAACTTTGGAAAACAGACATTTTTGCTCCCGAGTTATAAAGAATTTATTTGCATTGGTAAATAAACTGCAGTGTTTTTTGTATTGCAGAATAGTAACACACCCATGGCTCTATTCCTACCACTACTAGCAAAGGGTGAGCTCAACAAAGCGTGCGCGTAGGGAAGCTACATTTCTGTCCAAAAGCAAAACAAAGGGCCATCTCAGGCATCTGATCGAAAGTTTAAGCTGGAGTGCATTACTTGTTACTTAGAAGACCTGGGAGCCAGTCATAGATGGTGGAAAAGGTGGACCTGGTGGAAAAGATAGTACTTAAGACGTACGTTGCGTTGACACTGTCACGCTGATGACGTTAGCCGCATCGGCGCAGCTCAATCAGGACGCTCGGGCGTTTTCATCGCGCAGTGCCCGCTAGCCGCGGCGCGTTGGCCTTAACGCGCGGGATAGTATTAATCTACGACGCTAGTTAAGCGACTCGTGTGCGCAGGCATCGTCGCCACTGGCGTCATCAGCATTAGGTGACGCGCGTCAACGTGACGCTCGTGTGTGGCACGGGCTTAAATATCACGAAATCTGATTCATTTCAGTTTCAATATTTCCTTTTCAATGCGCCGAATTTTATCGTGCAATGTTGGTGAACATTGTGTAAAGCCGCACCAGATGTTACTAGCGGCCTAATTTTTTGTATCTGTAGTTTTGTAGAAAAATCCAAAATGGAGAGTGGAAACTATTTGAAACACCCTGCATAACGACGAAATTAAACAATCTGACTGAATCTAAAACAAAAATGCCATGGGCTCCTCTTTGGGAATGTAAATGTTCTCACTTACTGGTCACTTATGTCGTTATCATTTGGATGTTATACTGTCTTAAAGGAACTTTCACTTTGAATATATAAGCATGAAAAACTATAAAAGTAAAACATATCTGAAATATGAATCTATCCAGGACTTTGAAGAAACAATTTATAAACGTGAATAATGTACAAGTGCTATGTATAAACAGTGTTTCGCTGTATTTCAAAAAATGTTTGTGTAATTTGTGCAAAATTTAAAAGTTTTGTCAAAGTGCTGTTGTCATGTTATTCAGTGCTTTAAGCTCTATCTGTGAAAATAGTTAAAAAAAAGAAAAAATGTAGCCATTTTTGAGAAATTTTGTTTTAAAATTGCCCACATTTCTCTCAAAATCATGCAAAAAGTTCTAATAAAAAAGTACTTGACAAGTGCTTCAAAGACCTAATTGTGGAGAACAAGTTCCATTGAAGATTAAATTTTAATCAGTAATATACTTGTTAAATGAAGTACAAACAATTTTAAACTTGTGCAATTTTCAAAAATTTAGTGGTAACAATGAAAAGCAGACCTATGTCCTCTTTCTAAAGGAGTTTCACTTTATTTTTCAAAGAAATTTATATTAAAAGTTTGAGCCATTTTCGAGAGAATTATGGAAATATTCCAGAGGCTTTATGTGAGGTACCTCCCAACTTGAATCTTGCCCCCATGTCATGCCAAATTGCTTATGGAACATTTATTTTGGAAACCATCTTAGGAATAGTTTAGGCGCTAGTATGTTCAGACAGATTGATGGATGGACGGGAAAATATATAGATGTTTTGAAAAAACAGTCCTTTTTTGGTATTAAGGAGTCTCAAAATGTGTATTTCTGTTAAAATCTTAAAATCAGTGTCCCACAGCATTCTTTCTGCATTTATCTTAAATTTATACTATAACTATTACTCTGTGTATATGTACTTTTCCAAAAAGTGAAATAGGTCCTAACTCAGTCAGCTCATTGAGAATTTTTCTTTAATAATTTAAAATAAAAATATTCACTAAGTCAATAGAGCAAGATAAATCCTGAATATGGGTAAATGATAGATTGTGAGAAATAATGACGCTCCTGCTAAAGGGCTTGTGTTGTAATAGTAATCACATTGCTAATCTAAATATATACTGTTTTGCTTACATGATGTTTCTTCTTCCGAAAAATTTCTCGTGAAGCTGTTAGAATTTTTTGAAATAAGTTTGCAATAATGTGTATTCAATTCAAAATCTGATTCTTTTTCTCTAATTTGACAGTTTCTATCCTGTTCATGAAGTTACTGTTTTTATAACAAATTATCTTTTTTGTTCTCCCGTCTTATTGGCAGTGGGTATTCATGCCTGAAATCAAACAATTGAGTTCTATATTTTGAAAATTATTTTTAGGTCAGATCACCATTATTTAATAGTTATTATGAGGTAGCCAAATACTGCTGACAATTGCAAGTGATAGGATGTGTGATTATGAAAACTAAATTAATTTATTTGGCAATCATGTCTCTGAATTCTTGTTATTTTTCATTGCATTGATATTCTTCTGTGAAAATATTTTTCTTGTATGGCCTTTGATCAATTTATTTTTCAAGTTGATGAGACAATTTCAAAATGTGAAGATGTCATGCAATCCTTTAGTTAAAGAATAGTGTAAAATTAATGCTCTTCTGAATTTTGTACAATATATTGTCAAATCAACAATTGTGAAGGTAGGTGTCCTTGCTCTTAGTCCATACAAAGCATGTTGAATATAATTTTTTGAAGGAAGCAGCATGGTTTATTGTTTCAGAGTGTGTGTTCAAAAGAATTTGAGGTCAGCAAGTGTGGAGAAGTGTCATTCCTTGTCGATGTAAGACTACTATTCGTGTTATTTGTGCTCTCACATTAGATAACAGCAAAGATGTAAATATTTTTTTTATTTTGAAGTTCAAAACCAATGAATTTATTAAATATTCAATGGAAGTAATAATTGCTCGTGGCAGCTTCTACATCTCACAATCTATGTGTGATCTTAGAGAGGATGTATAATGAAAAGAAATGGGTATGAAATATGGTAGTATTTAGCTTCTTTCAAAATCCTAAGGGACTTTCTAAATATGCTATGAGGGAAGTTCAAAAGAACCATATGGTCATTGGCATCAAGACGAAATTGTCCTACAAAAATGTACTTTTTACTCTTATTGAGTACCTTTGCAGAGTAGTTAGATGTGCTCCAAATTAGAAATTGTGTTGAAGATCAAACCGAAACGTTTTGTTGGTAATTGTTTTTTAATTTTGGTAATTTCTAATCAAACATGTTCAGCAGTAATTTTTGAAACCTTGAAAATTTGGTGAAAAATTTAATATTTGAAGTTGATGTTTTAAAGAAGATAATATGTTAAGTAAGATGTAAATTTAATTCGGTAAAGTTGGCTGTTATATACTTTTTTTCAGTTTTATTTTAATTTAGTATCTGTTGGTGTTTTGGAAGGATTCTGTTGTAATAGTTACTTTTTGTTTGTATCAATGAAGATTATAGTTACTTCTTTTTGCAACCTTTCCTTCCTTAAGAGATTAAACATGAACACATGATTATATTCAATTTTAAATTAAAAATTGTCACATCCTAAAAATTAGTCATTTTTATTTATTTAGTCTTATTTGTGGTAAAAATTTCAATAAATACTGGCTTTTCAATATAAAATTATTTTTCCCAATACATTAAAAAGCTTTTGAAATGCATAACACATGTTAGTCCTCTTGACAAAATCTATCCTCTTAATGAAATGATGTTCAATTTTCAATATTTTCTGCTCCAATGTTTCATTTTTTCTTATTCCATTAGCTAAAAAAGTTTCCTTTGTCAGCATATTGATTTAAACACAGTGTTTCATATCTCTTTATTATTCATAGTTGTAATTTGAAGTAAGGATTAGATTTTGCACGTGAAAATCAGACAATTTAAGATAATGCAGGATTAATGTCAAAAGAAAAGCAGCTATTAACAAAAATGTGTAAAATTTCTGTTGTACAGATGTATTATCTTTCTTCTTCGTATTATTGTTTTATTCGCATCAATTACTTAAAAGTAGGTCTTTTTAGTGCAAGGAACTTTCCTATTAACAAACAAATGCCATATTTGTTTAATACTCTTCTGAAGTCTTTTTAAGAATACGATCTTTAGCCTGATTATTTTCAAGTTTTGTTAAAACCCCGTAGTTTGTAATATCACCTTTTCTGCATTTGCAGATTCGTTAAATAAACATATTTTGAATGTATTGGTTTAAAATTGAAAAGTTGCAAAAACGATCTTAAATAAAACTGCACAAGAACTGTAAGAGCAATAACATAAGAAGGAAATAATCCCCCCCCCCTCTTTTTAACTTCATGAGTATTAGTGAATTGAAGAAATATATTAACAAAATGTTTGGTGTGAAGAAAGTTTATGGTATTTCATGAAATTTTTTTGAGATTTCATTGACCTGTATTTTTTAAAGCTTTTCTTTAGTTGAATCTTTATAGATTTTAATCATAATTGTTTCAAATTATTTTCTAATTGGACGTGTGAGAACAGTATGTACTTGTAAATCATTTTAATGCTCTTGGCTGTCCTTCAACTTTGGTCTTTGTAAATTATTGTTTTAAATCTAAAAATAGCTTCACACTGGAATCCCACTTCATATGGCCAGGTTTTGATAAGAGTTGCATCACATAGGCTGAGTACCACACATTGGTAAACGCCTACGAGAGCTGTACCTCCAAAAGGTTAACATTTTATAAATTAGGCCAAAGAAACTGCTTGTAGGCTGTCTTGGTATCATGAAAATAAAGTTTTAAAGGCCCACGATGCCATTTCCAGGTCAAGTGTAATAATTCCCATGTTGCAGATTGCATGTGCATCTGCTAATTTCTTTATAGCATTATCTACTGAACTTTAAATATTTTGGCTTAAATCTGATGCACTCTTGGGAGGTAATTCCCTGATCAGCAGTAGTATTTCACTGAGGTTTTGTGTCGGAATGTTTCAAATTGTACCAAAACATCATCTTTCCTTATGCATAAAAAAATAATGTAGGTATTGTAATTGATTTTGGGCATAGATAGGATGTAATTGTGATGCTGATTGACAATAAATGGTTTGGAAGACCATAATTACATTAATGCTTATGTTCACTTCTGTTTTTATGGAACTCTAAATTTATACAAGTCAAGGTAGTCACCTTACATGCTGTGCTTTGAACTTTCTGCTCTACACTTGCTGATCTTTTGCTGTCTTTTTAAAATATTTTACTTCGTGAAATATATTTATTTGTGATGTACATAAATTGTAGTGACATGATGAAATGTGATACTGAATTGTTTCCATATACAGCTGATTGAATATTAGAACACTACAAATCCCATGAACATTAGAAAATTGTACACTTGGTTTGGTTTTGTGCAGTTCACAATGTTCCCAGGCTGGTAGTTACATGAAATGCGTTTTCAAAGTGTTTTCAATGTACAACAGAGCACTATTTGCAAGGTACAATATTTCAAAATAATAAAAAAAACTACTTGCAGGGAACGTGATCTTCATGTATTAAAAATCTTCTGAAAGTTTAGGAAAATATAATTATGGTTTATGAAATATACATTTACATATAGGGGAAACTATTGTATTAGTGTTTTACAACAGTTGGAATTTCGTACTGTAATTTTTATTCAGTGAATGTGTGATAACAATGAATAGATTTTGTGTAATGTTTCTTTCGAATTATTTACATGTTTTAGTGTGATTTATATAATTTGTGTTATATATCAATTATTAGTAATTAGTATGATTGAATTTGTAATGCAGTTGATGTAATTACTCTGGACCAGAACTTTTAATGGCACCATTGCAAAATGTAGGTTTTTTTTAAACGTATAACTATCAAATAATTTATGGTACTGTGACTTTCGACATTGTTAATTAGAAATTCCAGTATGTGCTAATTCAATAGATTCCTTGTTGTAAGCATGATAATACTTGTATATAATTCTTTTCAATGTACAGAAAAGTTTCAGGGGTGTTTGTATGTAAATTTGTTTATCTATTGAATGCTTATATTCGTTTCGAATTAGATCAATAATTTTTATCATCAACTTACATGTGTGTGTCATTGATGAATGAATGAATGAATGAGTGTCTGTATATACAAACACACACACACACATACATATACATACTACATGCTTTATTGTAGGAGTGCAGAACAATATTATGTACAATTTTGGTGATTTACACTTTTTTGGTACTTTTTATTGATTTAGTAGTGTCTGCACTTGGTTATTGAAATTGTAGACTAATGATAGATCCAGTCACCTCAATTTACTGAATAAAATTGTAGTTCTTGTTCAGCTGTGAGTGATTTTCTTTCTTCTTTTTTTTTCCTGCTGATATATGATTGTTATTTCACTTCACACTTTGCTTGCAAGTGTATCGTTTTGTCATTCTGACACAATTGCGGTAGTTTACTTAACATATTAAAAGTGCAGGATTTTTAAGATGCTCATGGTTTTTATTACATTTTGTAAACCTACCTTATCTTCACAAACTTAACTTAAGTCACGCGGGGGAATTCAAGCTTTTAACTTTGAAGATCTGAAAGAAGACAGAAAGGAAGAACAAAACAGGACTGAAGATTTTTGGACTAAACATATTGGAAGGTGAGATTTTTGCCTCCTAGTTTTTAATTACATTTTTTGACACTTTAGAAATAATTAGTGTTTTAGTGAGTCTTTTATGATTTTTAATTGACACTGCTTTATTAGGAATTAAGTTGTTTGACAGAACTGATGAACATTTCACAGTTCAAACATTTCAAGTTTTAGTCCTTTAAGTGCCACGTAAATGTCATGAATTGCTAAAGTTTGTGGGTTTTCTGGATGTTTCTGTATTTGTTGTGTCGGTGTAGATTCATCTTTTTTTTTTCCATGTTTCATTTTTCATTGTATTTGCATATTGAGACATCCCCTTTTTGTTTGTCAACAGCCTGGTGGAAGTACTTGAATATGAGAGACGTCACTCTAAATATGGAGTCTAGTGTATTCCAAGATACACGTGGCACTGCAGCAAAAAGTTTTGTTTGTACTGTATGTGGTAAAATAATGCACCATCAGAAATCATTAGATCTTCATATGAAGATGCATAGTGGTGAAACAAAGTGCTACGTGTGTCAAAAAGTTCTAAATCGTTCATATGCTTTGAAGTTACATTTGTCTCGTGTTCATGGCATTTTGGGGTCATTTTAAATTTGCCACTATTCTTTATCATACTGTGAATGTTGCATAGATTTCAAAGTAAATTTTGTCTAAATAACATGTTACAACTTCTGAAAATATAAAGTTTTTGTTGACCCCTTTTCAAGTATTTTACTAAACAGGGTTTCTGTGATGACACAACAAATGGTTTTTGCTAAATGCATTCTATTCTTGCGGTTGCAAATTAAAGTTTCAGATTTTATCTTTTTTATTTTAGATGAGATAGAGGTGAACTAAGAGCATTTGCCAAGTTGTCTATATATTTACAATTGAGCAGTTTTTTTATAAGCGTTGGCTTATATTTATTTATAAAGCAATTTGTATTAATTCTGAAAGCACACAAGGATCCACTCAAGCATTTGTTCTTTCATGTAAACCTGGTGAAAAATTGCAAATCATTGTTCAATGTGAAGTTGACTTATTTATACTATAATTGGGCATAAATTGAATCAGAACAATAAATTTCCTCTCACTTCCTCTCCTTCAAATATTTCAGGCACAATAATAAAGCAATATATGAATATAGTGATCCAATTAGGAAATTATAGTGATGCAGTACACTGATTGGTTAAAAAACTGAGGTCAACTATCATCTATTCATATTCTTTTGTAATTGCAGAGTTAGTGTGTTTTATTAAAAGTGTAGATGTAACTAAAAATTTGTAATTTTATTAATTGTGGGGGCGACTGCAAAATAGAAACAATGATTTTAAGTAAAACGTGTGTTACATTGTGTCATGTAACTTTTATTTTGTGTTAAAGTTTTTTAAATGCTGAAAGAATATAAAAACTTTAAAATGTGTGAAGCAACCGCTTAGGATTACAAACGCTTATTGTTCCACCACCAATTATGCTACCATTCTAAGAACTTCACCTCGACTGTTTTTTTTTTTTTTTGAAAGTTAAATGCATTGTTTATTATTGCAAGTGAATGTTAGTAATGTTTTGCTGCAAGTGAATGTTCAGAGATCCCTCTTACAGTGATTTGTTCAATTTGTTTACAATCCAAGGTTGGATTGCAGTCTTGTTGAGCTGTGGAAAAAGTCCAATTAAGAATGAATTTTTCATTCATCCATTCAGGACTTAAAATCTCATTTAGATGAAATTAACTATTGTAAGAAAGCTTTAAATAATCTGTACAATGGATTGAACAATTCAATAAATTTTTGCCCTTTTTGTTTTCTGTTTGAGACCTACATCTGCAACTGAGCTCTGGAAAGATTTGTAGTGTGAACCTCTTGATTTAATAATCATGTTCTGTTGAGAGACATTTTTGTGTAGTTGTTGTACTTGCAATACTTTTGCTGTCTTTTCAGTAACATATTGCTTATGAAACGGAAAATGTTGTGAACAAGAACTAAATTTTTCAGGAATGCGAAAAAACTGGATAAGCATTTAGAGTTTCATGGTACACTTTGGATTTAAACTCTTTTTATGTTGTTAGTTTTATGCCGAATCATTACAGTGAATAGAATTTGATATTTTTTAATTGATTTTAAATTATTTAACGTACATCATTTGGCCTGAATATTACAGATTATGGATAAAAAGCGTTTTGTTTTTATAAAATTAACCAGGAAAACATTTTGGGAATATGACATTTTGTAAGGTGTGTACTTAGATAATGAATCTATTGATGTCAAATTCTCTATTTCATAAAGTATGAGGGTTATGATGCATTTTGCTGTTTCATGAGTGAAATGGTTTACTAGAATTATTCAATTTTCAGTTAGGTTGTTTCTGTGGTAAAGTTTTGAACATTTATATTAAACGTCAGTGTTTATTTGTATAATATTTCATTATTGATGTTGAGATTCCTCATTACAACTGAGTGAGTACATTTGCACAGGTAGCTTGTTATAAAAATCATGATAACGAGTAACTAGTGGTTTCATTACCAAGAAGATTCTTCAAAAGTATGTTCACTTTCAAAAATGTATTAGTTCCTTTCTGTTTGTGCTTTTAGTTGTTTCTTCCTTCCACTTTTCCTTTTTTTTTTTCTTCTTCTTCTTTTTTATTTATTTATTTATTTTTATTTTTTTGCATTGAAGTTTTTTGAGTCAGAAAACTTCAAATATCTCATTCGCAAGTACTAATTGAATTTTGTCACCTTTTTCAAAATAGTTGGTTTTGAAATCATTTGCAAATGGCTTCAATGTAGAAAATTGGTTCAAAATGTATCCTGCACTCCATTAATTATGCAACCTGCAGAGATAATAATGTTTACAGTTGTAAATGTAAGGAAATTTACATAATTATTTTGTCAAATTTTCTTGTAAATTCTTTTATCATAACTAATTATTATTTTATTATTATTATTATTATTATTATTATTATTGTTATTATTGTTATTATTATTATTATTATTATTTTAAAGATTTTGTCTTGGATTTTAAACCTTCACATTGGCAAATACAGAAATGATGAAACTTATTCCATTATATTGTTTGTAATTGGTAACCTCTGCCTGTAGTGTGATTGAATTAGATTCAAAGTTTCTAGTTTTGATTCTCTTCAAAGAAAAGTTCATTCTCATCAGGCTAGTTAATGGGTTTTGGTTCAGAGTGATAGATATTTGGAAAGAGGAAAATTTCTTTCTTGTGAAAGAAGTTAATCAACTAAACCATGTAGATTCATAACATATTGGAGATGGGAGCTTTGTTATGAACAGAATCGACTACTCTTTTATTGTGCGCACTATATGTATGCAATTTATCTCTGATTTTTAATAATTCAGGTGAGCACAAATTGTGTTTTGGTTTTGTATGTTTCTGTGTAAGTTTTTATTAAGAGACAAGTAAATTGAAAGTACCTGAACAGGAACTCTTTAACAAAGGAAGGAGGGATGTAAATGGGCAGAAAGGTGGTAGTGTATGTAAATTGATTAAAATTACTTATAATGCATGTGATTAAGTTTGAAAAACTGTAATTTGAACCAGTTTTTTCCTTCCTGTGCTGAAGAAACAATGGTACTACATGGTAACTAAGAACTTACCTTACCTTTTCTATTTGGATCTAGAGATATTGATTCTTTTTAAATGTCTGGGATGTGCGTATATTAAAAATATAGTAACTTCCTCCCTTTACTCTGTGTGGAAACAATGTGACCGAAATTAAAATACACATTTGCTTAACCAAGATAGTAACAATAAGCTACTTTTGTTTGAATGCAATTTTTTCTTGGAATGGAATTATGGAATTTTGAGTAGTTTGTCGTGTGCCAATTACATTTGCAAAACCATACTGCTAAGGTATACAAAATGAAGGGAATTATTGTACAGTCTATAAATGGGGAAAGTCTTTGCATTTCTCTCAACCATTTTTCTTTTGTGGCAAAGCTTTGCAAATCCTTCAAATGTTCTTAACTTGATGACTTTAAATTCTTTTGGTAGGCAAATTTTTTGTGTATTATCTCCTGATTGTATATAAAATGGATTAGAAATGGAGTAGTTCTTTGATTTGTAAATTGTCTAAATGGAGTCTGTTTCTTTCTCATAAAGTTTGTGACAGTAAAAGTAGTGAAGCACCTTTAAGTGGACTGAGTGCAACTAACGACTTAAATAACGAATAGCCAGTTTTCTTTTTAATTAGTCTTGCAAATTTATTGTTATTTTTGTACTAGAGTTTTATTTGACTTTGAGTATTGTACATCTATTTTACAACAATTTGTTAGACTGTAAATTCACTGTTTTTTGTTGATATTTTAGCAATTGAGTGCAGTAAGATCTGTGAATGACTGTGATAAAGCTACTACAAAATGTACTAGTTGTTATGGTGCAGCAAATATATTAAGATAAATTGTAAACATATTATTTATTATTTTCTTTATGCATTGTAAATATAGAAAAGCATAGTGTAAATATTGTGTGGAGGATAACCAAAAAGAAAATACTATATATAGTTGACTCCAGTTATAGTGAACTTCTGGAGACATAACATCTTTATTCCACTATGTCAAAATTAAATAAAATTTCTTCACAATAAATGATTTTATTAATATATGTAGATATTCGAAAATACAATACTGCACAAACTGAAAATTTCAGCATGTCTGCAATTGCCCTGTAAAAAATCAATAATTTTGAATTGTTTACTTCATTCAGAGTTAGTGCTCTCATCATACTCAATCGTGTATTGTCTTCTGTCTGAAGTATAATGCAGCCTTGGCACCCTTGAGTGCCACACTTGGGTTAAAGGTCCATTTACTTGCCTCATAGCGTATAAGATCCTTTCGGTAGCGGCAAGGTCCAAGCAGCTAATGAAACTGGTTGTTTTTCGGCATGGCATGGCGAGTATTAGAAGGCGGTGAGGCTGTGCGATTCCTGTCGCCTTTTGGTCTCAGTTTGGTCCAAAACCAAATACAACGTGTGGAATATCACCTAACTTAAGTGACATGAGGTCATGGGAAATGTCCCCAATCTGGGTCCACTACATTCACCTCAGGGGAGACTTCTTCAAATATGATTGCCCAATATTTGTTTCAAGCGGCCTAGTGTTGGAATTTGTGGGCACTGAGGTGATTATCCTTTTTTCCAGGTTGTATTTCCTAAAACCTAGGTTCAGATTCATTACAACCGAATCTTCTTATGATTTTTTGTAATGTGAAACGGGACCAGTGACATAAGTTCACTATAATTGAGGGTTTACTATATCAGAGTTCACTACAATAAGAGTTAACTGTATGTTTACAATATATTAAATATTGTAGAAGAGATGGTTAGAAATTATTCCAATATTATGTATCTGTGTTCAAATATCAGTGTGAACATGTGCATGTGTTTGGGTATGTTATTCCAAGATCAATGTTTCTGTTGGAAATTTTGAACTATATTCAAGAAAGTTAATCATAGATCTCTTTAAATCTTTTATTTATACAATTACTTGTAAGTCATATTTCGGTTGTTTTTATTCATGTATACATTTCTTTCTAGTAATAATCCAAATATGCCCAGTATGCAGAAGATTTAACTAGAGAATGAGATAAATTTTGATGCAACTAATTTAAATTAATGGTTATGGAATTTTGTTTGGTAGTATGCAAGGTAATAAGTATTTGATAGGAAGTTTTGCATATAAACACAAATAATTCCATTTAAATTTCGGTAGATACAATAAGTACATTGATTTTAATTATTATTTTTTTTATTATTATTCATTTATAGATGTATTATTGTGGAGATTTATTTGTAGAATTAAAAAAAATAATCAAGTAAATATTTATTTCTGAGATTTCTGTGGGTTTTCTTTTTCTCTCTTTGTTTCTTTTCCCCACTTTGCCATTGTTTTATGTATTGGAAACTGCTAAGAAGGTAATATTGCCAATTTAAATGTGTTAAATCGGTGTATGTGTGAAATGTTTTTGTTCACGTCAATTTGTCCACATACTTTAAGTTTTCTCATTGAAGTGATCAGAATATCTTCAAGCCAGTTACTGCCAATTAATGAACTAAGCAGAGCATTTGCAATAAGGAAATCAAAATGTCAATATCATAATCATTCTGATAAGCACATCACTTCAATAACAATGAATAGTATATTTGATTTTCACAATGGAAAGATCTGAAAAGATCTTAATATTAACTTAATCTCAAACTTAAAATATATAAACTACACTCTTCTTTCTGTTTTACATCAATGTTCTTTGAAATTATAAATGTTATATTTGTGAAACAGATTGTGTCCATATTAATATTTACTTGAGTTTTCTCTTGAGGACATAAACACTAGTGAAAGTATGTTACCGATACTAAGGCACAAATATATCTGATGTCTAATATATAAAATACCTTACATTATCTTAAAATACTTTTGTCACATTTTATTTTTCATGTACATACCAACCCCAGAATAAATTATCGAACTATTTTAAACAAATTTCAAAAAAAGGGTTAGTGATGTTGCATATTAATTATAGTATGAAATATTGTGTATTTTCAGATTATTCATGGTATACTATATCATGTAGGGGCCATTCATAAATTACGTAATGCAAAGGAGTATTTTGAATATCCCCTCTCCTCCATGTAACACACTGTTACCCCCCCCCGCCCATCCACACACAACACACAAAATGATGTAATGCTTCTACCACCACCTCCACCTCTTGTAAATGCAAGAAGTGAAAATAAATTATTGCACAGTAAAAATAATAATTTGTATTTTTATTTGCGTTGTATATTAAAATTTGTAATAATGAAGGTCGAAATAAGTTGATGATGCCAATTTAACCCTGACAAAAAGATTAGGACCAAGTTGCGAGTAAAGGATGCACGCTTAGATGATAAAAATATTTATCTCAATCTGTGCACACGCCATTGTGGATGACGCATGGGTGAAGGTCTACTGCTCCAATTTATATGGATTCTAGAATATGCTACATATCAGTTTTGAATATTTCTTTCATAGTCTTATAGATTCAATAAAAAAATTGATGAGAACCTATTTCCATTTATTGTAACAATTTATATCTAATAACACTAATTTATTAATGTTTATAAAACTAATTAGTTAATATTTTAGTATAAGACACTACATAATTATTTCAGCATATTTTGAAAAAATAAAATATCAACGTTACATAACAGTAAACTGATACACCCCTACCCTTATGTAACGCTGCCTCAAACTCCCTCCCCCCTCTTTAACTTAACGTAATTTATGTGTGGCTCCTAGTTAACTTTATAATTAAGTAAAAATGTGTAAAATCTTTGAGACATCTACAATCTAATGTGTGTATAAAATATTTGTAGTGTCCAAAAAGTTAAAAAAAAATTAACGACTGCATATAAACTGTTAAGCTATTGTGGTGTATTCTTTAGATTGGATTCTAATTTAAATAAAATTTTGTAAATATTTGTTTTATAAGTGCTTACAAAGGAAAAATATTTCTGCAAATAATTACATATTTTCATAATTTTTTCCATGGAAGAATATTCTTTTGTTTAGGTTACAATCTCAGATTGCATAGTTTTTTGTTGTTGTGAGTTTTAGTAAATAGTTCTCTCCATTTATTTTACAATAAATTATAAGGTTTGGAAGATTCATGATATTCATTTAACTTATTATTTCTGAATATTTGATATAATTTACTTCTTCCTTATCCTTCGGGTATTTTTCTTTTTGTGTCACTGTTCTCTAGTGAGTGTTGATGTAAATTATCAGTTTTCAGTAGAACAATAATTTAATTATTTTTTAAGTAAACAATCCTAATACTCAACAATATGGCTATTTTTCTCCAATTAATGACTTTATTTTCACCAGGACTGTTTCACATTTCGTTTACTACCAAAGAACAAATTGTAACCATTATCTCTAGATAGGATTTTTTCAAATTACTATGTTGTGTGGAGTAGATTGTATACATTAAATGTTTTCACCCATTGTTGTTTGCTAGCAGGATGCTGCTTAATCATCTTGATTGTATGTGAAGAGCACACAGATCATTGAGCGATTAGAAGATTGCAGAAAAAAAATCAATGAATGATCTTCTAGTTGTAAAAGTCACTACAGAACTTATTTTATGTGTAGGCTGAAATATAGCTAATTTTCTAATTAGCCAGTTACTTTGTGAGTTAGCCAGTCAATTTGGATAAAGCTGTAGTATGAACAGCTCATTTCCAAACTCATAACATTTTGGGATTACAATCCTACAGTGAACCCTTGTTAGCATGAACTCACTTAACTCCAAATTCGTGGTGAAAAGGGACAAAATTTTGGTCTCACCAAAGAAACATACTAATGAGTATATATGTTAACATCGGATGACACGAATCCCTATTATTTCAGTCCCATGAAATTCGTGTTATCGAGGGTTTACTGTATTGTACTGTAATCAGTATTGTGTACTTTTCTACTTTAAAATACAAGAATTCTAGTATTTTTAAAGTCTAAATTTGATAACTGTTTTGCCGTCTAAGGAATGCTTTCAACTTGCATTTCAAGTTAATGTACATTATCAAAATTATTATACTGCGGGAGATGGAACTTAGGGATTGACAACTACCGAGCACATGGTGCGCTGTTGGCAAGCGTATAAGCACGCGATGTCTACCGCCTTCGCTACAGCTTTTCACGGCACTTCAACGACAATCTCTCAGGGCTTATGATTCATTCGGGTCCGAGACCGGGCGCAGCGCCCCGCTCGTAACCGAATCGTACCTTTGGCCGTGCACGGGGCGATATATACAATTCATCTGCAATGCGGGTCGGCGGATGGTGACTTAAACGCACCCGATTGGCGCACTGCATGCCGTCGCCAAGGAAACGTAGAGACGCCGCCGAACTGTCAATGCTAAACTCATCTCCCGCTCTATACTCACCACCTGCTGCCGAAATATAAAGTATATTTTGCAAATTACGTATGCATAAGTAGGTACACCACTATTACCATTATTGTCATAATCATCAAAAAACACTATTGCTTCTTTCACTGTCACTTTCTCCCTGAACTGTATCGATCATACTTTCTACAGACACTGTTTGCACAGTCACTAGTTCATCATTGAAATGGAGGAAGTGTGTAACTTCATAATCCATTTTCAACTTGCAGAAATAAGATCACTATCATCTTCTTTCTCTTCACTTCATCCTTGTATGCTCGGAAGAAGCCACCATTTCTAAAGCTGTTGTAGATAGTGGATTGATTTACATCTTTAAATGCCTTTGCACTATAATACAGTGCATTCAGGATATGTATTTTAAATGCTATTGTATCCTTCCCTAACTCATCAAACATTAATCTCTGCTCAGCTGTAGCTTGTTTGTGCAGTTTGCCGCCAAGAATTCAATTTTAATGTTTCCCCAAGTTAATTTGCTTTGAGCAGAGCACTGATCAACAAATAAAAGAATTCTTCTGTTCTACGATCCCATTACAGGGACGAATGCAGTCGATCATTGGGGGAGGGGGTTGTAGATTTTTGTTAAATAATCAACATATTTGTTATTATATTGTATATTATTTATGTACTGTAGATATACTATATATTATTCTTTAAATAATTTCATAATTCGTATGTAAATATTTTAATCAGTTTTGCCAAATAAACAGATGTAAATGAAAACTCTTGGCCTTGGGGGTGGGGGGGCTCCATCCCTTCCTGGATCTGACAGTGCCCATCTATGTATCAAGAGCATACGCTTGCCCCTCACAAAGATAGGCCTTCCTATAACAAATGGGCAAAGCTCTTCAGAACTGATGGCATTCACTCTCAACATCACAGTAAGCAAGATTACTGCATTTGTCTCCATGGCAATTCTTCGTTTTGTTTGTAAGAACACAAAAATTAGACCGGGTACAATCTTATGTTGAAGATGACCTTGGATGAAAACTTCTTCCCGATGGCCATCGGTTTCCTCTTGCCATGCCTTGTTGCACATTTCCTTCGTTGCATACAACCTTATAAACAATATTGTAATGCTTTTTGAATCGATCAAGCCAACCATTAGACGTGGAGAAGTTTTCAATGGAAAGCTTATCGCCACATTCATGACATTTCATGTCACAACACGCCGCTCACTGAGATGTGACGAGCATGTGCCATCTAGTCATCATTTTCACGATGTCTTCAAACTCTTTATACTTCAAATAGCAGGTGTACTTCTTGCATAAATGTCGACTTTCATTTACACTTTTAATTATTGAGTCCTTGTTTCTTACTATCGTGTTTAGAGTGGATACCCATGTTTCCGAGCTCTGAGCTGACACCACGTGTTTAATTATTTAGTTAAAACTTTCTTAAAATAGCACTAAATATGTTACTGTACTCGAATTCGAAACTTGCCCCCCCCCAACGCCATAGCGAGGAGCACACTACACTAAAACTTTACTGGAGTGAATAAACTCCAAACTATGTCCAGAACTCGTAGCGACAAAATATAAGCAAGAGAACTTGCAGGGGAAAGGAAAATATTATAAAAAAGTGTTGTTCACAGATCCGTGTCGGCTTCAAAACGTGCAAAATTTGATTTTGAAAGTGTAATTCTGCCACCAAGTTGTGATACTTAATTGCAGAATTAATAATAAATCAAAATAATAGCGGGGATAATTTACCATTAGGAATATAGTACAATTGAAGGGACCTGAGAAAATCAGTGTAAGCTGCAGGAAAACAAATTCCGGCAACATAAAAGCTGGATTGTACTGTAATACAAATTTGCCTTAAACCTATACGGGAATTTGTGTTGCTCTGACTCAAGGTTGTTTTATGAAAATTGCAAAGGCAGTAGGTTGAGGCCTCATTGCCCAAACTTAGTAGTGCATAGGGAAGCATCAAATGAGGTTAGGAGGAGTTCTTGTGGTGTAAATAGAAGTATACAACTTTGTCATGGAACTCAAAACGACACTCCTTGCCTTTCACTAGCTGTAGACACTTTCCACAAGGAGTCTTATATTTGTTTATCAGTCTGATTATGTTTTATCTGGTATTTCTTGTCATGTAATGTGCTAATTCACAAGCCCCAGCCACATCATATTGACTAATAAAGTACAAAGTATGCTCTTTGTAGTTCAGACTTTACACACTGATTTCGGATAATGTGAACATTAATTGGTTAATTTACAAGTGTGCTTGTTATACAGATATTTTCAAACCTTTCCATTTTATCTGTTGACACTTTTTCTTCAGTTGTTTTTATTTTAACCAGTTCATTATGAAAATGTGCATTCTTTTTATTATGTTAATAGTAAAGACAACATAATACTTAGCATTGAATTTTTATAAATAAAAGTGCATTTTAATTGTCAGTAAGAATTGTCAAAATTTGTTACCTCTTTAAAATGTTGTTTCAGAAAGTCATTCTTTATTTATTTAAACCTCGAAAACCAGTGAAACATGATATGACATACTATGGTGAAGAAGTGCATTTTATGCATATCTTTGCTGTGGTTTTAGCATTTATTTATTAGGTATAAACAAGAATACAGTAATTCTGAAATAAGTCTAATGAACAATTTATTGTGATCTTAAAGCGATATATTCAGTCATCAGTACTCGAAAAGAACTGAACTATCTTTTACTGAACTAATTTTTGGGTTATTGGTTATATGGTAACCAATTTTTCGGTTCTTGGGTATATGGTAACCAATTTTTGGGTTCTTAACTATATGGTTCTGTTCTTCTCACTCTTTTAATGTGTAAAATAAAACTTAAAATTGTTTACACTTTACTATTTTCAAACACCTAATCATTACAGTGTGATATAAGTAATTGCAGAAAAGTTTGCTATTCTCTCTTTTACCTCTTTTTCTGAAGAAATGCTATGGAAAATTGCCAGGCACACGGGGTACGGGAATGTGAATATGCAAGCAAAAATGTAAATTTCTTCTTACCAGACTAGTCTTTTTAGGATGAAATAAATCTGCATGTTTTGTGTTTCGTTTTTTGTTGTTGCTAGAACTGTAAATAAATTTGTTATTCAATTACAGTAAAAATGACTCAAAAGTAGATAGCAGAGAATTATGTAGTTTCAGAGAAGTTTTGAAGACAATGAAATGTTTCTGCTTCTAATAAAGATGCTATTATCTTCCTTTGTGGCCCATGGAAGTGGCAAATTGGTGATTCCCATTTTTTGGGGGTTCGGAATTTTGTATAGGACAGTATATTTATTGTGTTAACAGCTTTTCCGTGACACATTAAACATTATAATAATTATTGCTTGCTCTATGAGCAGATACATTTATCAGTAAAATAGTTACATGCAGATTATTACTCCTTTTATAGGAGATCCGGGAATAACTGCTGGCAAAATGTGGAGCTGGCTGCCTCCAACAGATTACTTTCCTTCGCAACCAGAGAAGAAATATGACATCAAAGAACCACAATATATGTGCAGAGTTTGTGGAAAAGCATTCCGCAGCCAGAATTCGTGTTATGACCACATGGCTATTCATCGTGGCACTTCAAAATGTAGCATTTGTGAATGTGTTCTTAGCCGAAAAGCTAATATGAAGCGCCACATGAGATTTGTTCATGGTGTTTTTGATACAGCATGAAGAGTACTGTGTTTAAAAAAACAGTGTATAGGCACTATTCAAATTCTGTTGTTGATTATATTTTTTTATCTTGAATAATGTATTTGAAGTTTGTTTCATTCAGAATTGTAACAGAAGTTTTGAAAAAGTTTGAATTTTATCACTTAAGATTCCTTAATCTAAAATTTTGTTGTGCTTTCTTTAATTTGGGATTACCAAATATTATACCATATATTTGTGAGATTAGATTTTTTCATACTTTAAGATCGTTATTTTCATTTAGAAATAGAGAGCATCATATTTAGGAGTTTTTAGCATTTTCTTCCATTAGGTATGAATTGAGAAAATTTTGTCTGCTAGCCTAACAGTGGTGTTTTCATTGTGAAGTGATAATAGCATGAGGTTTTCTTATTCCTCTGTGAATTTTACTATTGAATTTGTGGATGAATATTAGCTTTTGGCTTCCTAAGTATAGAATAACACCACAAGTATATATGTGACACACTAGGTGGATTTTAATTTTCTCTGAAAATGATTTTATGTATCTTATTTGGAAGTGAAAGAGTTCGTGAAGTAAATGGTGAATGGGGCTCATTAGGTTTAATCCTTCCTGTCGCAGGCTTTCTCAGGCATCACCTCATCAAGATGGGAGTGCACGGGAAATTGTGTTGGCAGTGCAAGCACAAGCATCGCACCACTCAAAAGGGGGCCTTCCGTCAGACCCGCTTCATGTGTTGGGAGTGTAATGTTTGCCTTTGTAAAGACCTGTGTTTTGAAGAATATCATGCTGAAACTGGTATTCCTATTAGTTGATGTTAAGGTAGTGAAAACAGATAACTGGTGTTCTGCTGAGCTGGCAGGTTTACGCTTGTTCAGCCTCCATGCTAACTACTTCCCAGACAACCTTTCATTTTGCAGTCCACTCACCTCCCTTTGTAACATTCAGCTTTTGCTTCTGGTGATACCTTGCCTCTTCCCTTTTACAGTGCCTCTCATGACGATCATTAAACAAGAATTTGTAGGTGTAATTTGATGAAACAATGTGCAAAAGATTGTATTAGGACATTTTGACTGATGTGTTGTTCAGTGAGTTAAAATGAACCTTGGCATAAAACTGTAAAAGAAATTGTACTCTTTGTGAAATACTTTTTGTATTTTCATATTCCTTGTAAAATCAGTGTTTGAAAAATATGTATGTTTAAAATATGTTTCTTGTACCTCTACTTCTTTACTTCGTGTGTATTAATACAGTTTCTTTAGATTCCAAAGAACTTTCTGATTACCCTTTGCCTTTTGCACTTTGCGATCACTTAATGAAGAAATGACTACAGAAACCAAAGAACATATCTTATTCATGTAATAATCGAGAACCTATGCAGGCTTGACATACATTATGGTGTATCATAGGCATTGAGTTTCATTTTCATACTTGTGAAATTAAAAAATATCATTTGGTAGTGGCTTAAATTGAGGTGATATTTGCCCTCTATTCTGTTTTTATTATGCCTTTAAGTTCATTGGCTTTCTATGTAAACAGGGAATTACTCTCCAAGAAAACATTGTTGGTGACAAATAATCTGCCACACTTTCAAGGTAGTAAACTTAATTGCTTTTGAAAGTTTCACTGAATTCTCTGGAATATTTATCATAATTAACATACGGTTTGTTAGTTCCTTGTTTGACACAATACAGTAATTGATGGCATTTGAGGCTGTAAATACCGTTGGGAAATGTGTTGGCATTCAACTATGCTGCTGGAGCTTAATTTGCAATTTGATAATCTCAATGGCATGCACAGGGTTGAGGGGGGGCTCATGGGGCTTCAGTCCACCCCCCACCCCAAACACGACACACATTCACAAAGATAGTTTTTAACTAACATCTTGTTTGACTGTGTCATTAATAGAGCCCGTACTATCAGGCCCTTATTTTTTCTAAAATAGTCATGCTAAAAGGCATTTATTTTTACTAATATATGCATGCAAAAAGGCATTTATTCTGGAAGTAGGTGTGTAAAAAAGGCATATAAACAATGAAAAATCACATTTAAAAGGAATTATTGTAATATATTAGTTATTAAAATGATTGACATTTCTATTCTAACTACAATTTGCATTGTGGTTGCGTAGGCTTCCGCGGCTGGAGTTTATGTTGGGCTATCTGGGTCGCGGCTCGTCCCGGATAGCCCAGCCTACAATTTGCATTAGCACTTACATATAAAGAAACTATCTATTCCTTGTAATTTGGATTTCATGTGACCACTCAGTATGATGACTACAAATTTGTTTTACTTGTTCTCTTTCAAATGCTACTGTGGACTGTTTTGAATCTTGAAATGGCATCAGTGAAAATGGAATTATATTTTTCTCTCTTTGCCCTTATGTAATTGCTACAGCTGAAAATGGTGTATCATATACTGAGAGCTCTGTCCTCAGAAGGGATTGGACACCTTACTCAAAAGTAGGATGGGATTTCTCAGAAGTGATGCAAGCGAGCAGCGGTGTCTGTCAGCATTTATGCAAAAATTTCAAATATATTGAGTGGTATCATCCTCCTTTTTCGTTTATATATGTAATACTCCATGGCCCTGCATTTTCTGCTTCCATAATAATCAAAAATACAATCATGGCTTCATGTTGTCCAGGCTTGCAGGTATTTTTTTTTAGCTTGTTTGAGTTTGGGGTCGGGCGAAAGAGGCAAACATAATGCAACAAAAACAACAAAAAAGTCTAAATGAAAATTACTAAAACAACTCCAGAAGATCAATTAAGGGTTTTGTTTTGTTGAAGTCACAAAATTGGAACAATAAAAAGGCATTTAGCCAAATTTATGGGCTCTAGTTATTAATAAAGATAAATCAATAATTAAAAATTAATTTTAAATTTAGCGTATATGAAACATATTCTATGACAAAATATCAAGTTTACTGAACACTAAACCTTAACCCTCCCAGTGAAATAATTCATATTACATCACTGAATAATTACGGGTTCTTATTGAAGTGAATATAATTATTTTAATTTCTTTTGAATGAAAATATTTTCCTATCTGATGAAATAGTTTTCTTTTTTGTATTTACAATTCTCGGTTTAATTAATTTGGAACACGTTTCCCATTGATGCGCTTTAGTAGTGGTCATAAAATTATTGCTCCAGTATAGTTTTTGAATTGCAAGGAGGAAATCAGGAAAGAGCTAAATTATTAATAATGTAATACTTCAAATGTAATACTCCAGATATGTTTTGAAACATAAGTAAGACTGTTGACATTAAACATTGCAAAGAAACACAAGATTACATCATACCTTTGAATTACAAAAGTCAGCAGGAAGTGTAGATAATCGGGGAATTGGTAATTTCTTTTTAAATGGGGGAAAAAAAGAAAAAGAAAAAAAAAAGTTCTTTCAAAAGATTTTTTCTTTCAATTGTTGACACAATTTCAACTGTTTTGTGACATTAAATAAATAAATCAATAAAACACTATTATTAAACAGTGTGGAGTTGACTAATAAATGTTGGGTAAAAACGTGTGAAGTTCACATGTATGTACACACATAGTTTGTTAATAAATTTTTGGAGCAGTGCTTACAATTATCATAGATGTAATAACTCAGAAAATATGAGTAATGTTACTATTGCCTGTAATTATAATTAAATACATTATTAAAGAATTATTTCTAATATCTCTCGATGATGTTTTATAATTATTAACACCATCTGTTGCTGTGTTAGAATATTTGTATATAAACAGGGGGGAAATTAAAATTATTCATGTGCTCATCAGTTTAATATTTCTTTAACTTTGCTATATTTCAATTGAAATAAATTGTTAGTAACCTGCTGGAAGATAGTAGTCTCAAGCTCTTGTGTATGATAAAATCTGCAAATTGTAGAATTCTTAGAAAAGTTTATTTAAAGGCAGTTTTGCATATTCTTAATTCTGTCACATCTTTGTTGAGGTCTCTCAATTAAATATTGTATCTATTTCAGTGTGTATCTGTTAAGAAATTAGCAACTATACCCTCAACTAAGTTTTGCACTGATTGCAATTTATGAAAGAGTGTGACCAGTGAATGTGACAATGAATATACAGTTTTTGCTCAAACTATGCACTAGAAGCAAATTATGCCAAGCAAATTATTTGTTCGAACTATATTTTTCTTCAGAATGACGAATTCAATGAATAAACGTTTTATTTTGCTTTCTTAACAATAGGAATAATTGGATGCTGATTTTCTTATGTAAAAGCTTCAATGGTAATTGTGAATCTAGAAATTTTCGTTAGGGGTTACATTTATTATGATGTTCACGAGTTATTAAAAACTTGTGTTGTGAGAAGTAGTAAGGAATATACTTGAAAAGATCTTTAAGTAAAATGTGAATGACATTAAATGTTAATTGCCAGTCCATTTTCCAGGAGGAACTTTTGTCCATTTCATATTTTGATACTTTCTACAAGTAGAAGTTAATAGATTTGTCATCACTGAGCAAGATTTTTTCAAGCAATGCATGATATGAGACTTAGTTTTGATATATTTTGCAATGAAAAACCCTTGAAAAGATCTTGTGCCTTTCGATGGAAGTGTGAAAGTTGAAGCAAAATCTCTTCAGGAATTTTTCTGAATCTCATTTTTAGATGTTTTCTTAGTTGTTAAATTCTCAATAGGTTCAGAAAATTATTCGGCAATATGCCCAATTCTTTCAGTTGCAAAGATTTTTTGTTTAACTTACAAAAGGAAAGATAACCTTATCTTATACTCAGTATTTAGTCATGAAAATTATTTTAAAGAAATATATATTGTGTCACTTTAATTTTAAGAGTTAAATCTCTTGCGATATAAAAGTGTATTTTGATTAATAAAAGGAAGAAACAGCTATCCATCTAAGCACAGCTCAGAAACACTTTGGGCAGTTGCTTGTGTAGTGTAAAGACTAATCGATGATTAAACACTTAACATGTCCCAACAAGGTTTCAGATAGATATGTAATGGGACTGAAAATGTCAGAAGCTAAGAATATTTGGTGTTACCATGATAATCAATGATACAAATTTTAGGTTTTATCTTTGATCTGTAATATTTGATGATTTTATGACTTGATATTTCCATTGGCCAAATCCAAATTTAATTTATTATTTGTATATCTTGTTTTTGGTCTTGGAATTTCTTGTTTGTGTAGGTTACATTCATGTATAATGGTTGATAATTACTTAGAGATTTCATAAGTTTTTATAATTACTTGTGTATACTATTTGAAATTGTATGAAATCGAGTGTTTTCATGTACGTTTTTTATTGGTCAGGGATGTATTGTGTTGTAAATGTAAAAGACCTTATCAATAAATGTCTTCATAAATATTTGATTCATTACATTTCATAATGATCCTAATCTTGCCAGATGTTATTGATTGAATTTGTATTGATGAAATCACTATTGTTATCAATACTCTTTTGTGTATGCTTTTATTAAATTAAAAATAACAATAAGATCAAAACATAAATTTTCTGTCTTTTATAAGAATATATAAGCCCTTTAATTACACTATTATTTCAGAAAATACACAAGTATTGCTTTGACTCTCAAGGTTCTTAGGCCTATGTGTTAATCAGTGATGAAAATTTTGAACAGCTTATGTTCTGTGGAATTATATTAAAACAAACAAAAGGATAGTGTAAAATTATAATAATAATGTCAAAGCTCATATGGTCATTTCTGTCACGTGCAAATTTTGAATCAAATTACTTGCAAATTGATCTTTGAATAATTTTAATAATTATATTTTTGCAATAAGACATTAAGTGGTGTCACATGTAGAACCTTGTTGTAGTTTTGAATTTCTAAGAATTAAATTAGGTGTTGTAAATCTTAATCTGTTACTTATGTTGTGTTAAAGTGTACAATTGAGAGGAAAGTTTCAGTTGTTCATTGTTCTCATGGCATATGACTTTCAAAATTGTCTTAGTTCCTTGAAACAAGGTGCATTAGTATTAACTATATATAAGTATTATGATTAGAAGTAAGAAGAGTGATATTTGCTTAGCAACATTTCATAATGGATTTCATGGAAAAGTTGAGTTTAAAATTCACTGTTGAAACCATGTTGGCTTTTATGGAGTGACAATAGAGGAAAATACATTGGAGATAGTACATAAGTATCATGGGCTTCTTTTGACTTGACCAATGGGCCATGACCAATTTCTCATTAAATAGAAGTGCAATGCCAGTGTCAAATTTGATCCACAATGCCTCTTAAAAGCCCTCTCTAATAACATTCGAAGCTGGCACAATATGTATTAAAAACTGGTGAGCTGTAGAAGTCCTTGAGGACTTTTGTACTTCTTGTTTTAGTATTGGGAATCCTTACTTTCATGATTTAAACATTAAATTTTTTAAAATTATGATTGAGGTGAAGGCCTTGTAAGTGTTGGAGGAAATCTCTTTAAAAACAGGTTGTCAGGATAGAGTTTCTAAGATTATTTTTGTATCCATTTATGAGTTTTGTCTTGCTATAGCTATAACTACATCAAAATTCGTGAAAGTTTAAAGCTAATTAAGAAAAATTAGTAAGTTCATAACATTTGCGTGATTTGTGTTTCTAACAGTTTTTGTTGAATGTGAGACTGTGTACCGTAGATAATAAATTATGTGAGAGGTTCTAAAAGTTTTTGAAATTTTGCACATTTTCAGTTGGGAAATACAGTGATAAAAAAGTATTAAATTGTCATCGTTATCTTAAAAACTTGAGATCTTAGGAATAGTAAGTGAAGACATGAAAGGAGAATTCAAAGTTCCTCAAAAAAATATTGAATATGAAATGATATATATTGAGTTATTAGGAAGAAGCAATACATTCTGAAAGCAAGAAATTATCTTTAGTTATGAAATTGCAAGAAAAATATTTTGTCATAGTAATTTTTGGTTTTGAAGATGTCTTTTGTGTTAAGGTTGAGTTACGCATTAATAAATACGCATAAAATTAATTTGGATAGGTTGCATGAAAAGTCATTTATCAATTTCTGTGTTAGAATATCAAAGAAGTGTTAGAGCCATAAAGATAATAGCTCAGTTTTCTCAAAGAAACCTTTGGGTGTGCAGTCTTCTCAAACGAAATGGCCGTACATAAATTCTTTCAAGTAATATGTAATTAATAAAAAAAAGCAAACTGTTTTTGTTTTAAAAAAATTATTGCACACTTTTCTTAAAATGTAAACTATTACTTCGCAATTCATATAATGAATGCATTTCTAATTTGTATCCCAGTGTAGTCACGTAAAAGAAAAGTTAGATTATATAACAGGTGGCTACTTTCTGAAAAACATGGGGGGGAAAAGAAGGAAATTCCGTTGCCTAAAAAAAATCAACGAACATTTTGAGAGTTATATAACTAAATATTATTCTGTAAAAAATGAGTGCAGTATTACAATTACAAACAATATTTCTTGCTCAGTGTTTATTTGGTGAGAAAATATTGTTAATTTGTACTTTGTCATGGTGATATCAGAGAGCTCACCAATTAGTATCAGGGCTTTAATATTTTCCATAAGTTACAAATATTAATAGGGAAAAAATGCACTGTTAAACTGGGAAAAGAGAGGAATTTGTTCCAGGAAATCAATGGCCACCCTATACATCTTTGTAAATAATTCTTATACTTCAGCTGTAGTATTGTGTTGGCTGAGGAAATCCTGTATTCGTAAGATGTGTCAATTTTAGTGTAACCAAAAAATACTGTACATATTCCCAGACAATCCAAGATTGAAAAGTTCAAAAAGTGACATGGCATGATATAACAAGTATTGAGTCTGTTGAAAATAATGTAAGAAGCAATAATGCAAAGCACAGAAGTAGTATAAAACCAGACTGATAATCAAGAATCATAGTGATTGAATGGTTGATATTGGTTCAAGATTAGAATGTTTAATGTTAGAATTTTAGGAAGCAGTGCTTGGGGTGAAAAGTCTTAAATGTAAAACAAGCATTACATTTAAAATAATGATATTTTGCATTCATCTTTCACAAATCACAGCAACTTTGGTTGTCTTGAAAGCATTGCATGCGTATCGCAGTGCTGTTGATATTAGTGATATTTTCTTAGGAAATATTGATGTTGGAGAACTGAGCTGACAAGGTTACCAATGTTATTTTCCGTATGAATTCCAATAGGAGATATCCTGGAGCATTTTCTTGCATAGAGGCCTCATATTTGCTATTGATTAGTTTAAACAAGTGTGGAAAAATGGCCACTAATTTTTTGATCTGATTCGTATTCTGTACAATCCTTGATTTTGATCAAATAGATCAACACTGCCTATACACTTATTGTTATTTTTAATTACTGTTGGTTATGTAATTGCAACCTGCTTCTTTTCTGCCACACTCCATTGCTGGCATGACCCGAAACTGAAAAGATTTTCATCTTGCACATAGGTGCCAATTATTATTATTTATAATCTTGCCACTAGATGATTGTTGCCTTCTTGTCTTTTGCTTAAAAACATGACAAGAGCCTTTCTGTTTGCCTAAGTCTTTGAGTGTTTCAGGTCCAGTTCTATCTATTCGAATCCTAATACATAAATATTGAGGTCAAACATTGTATTGAGAAGCAGCAAAGAGGTGAAACATTTTTCAATAAAAACACAGCAAGGAAGGATCCCAATGATTCTCCCTGAAGGATTAAACTTCAGAAAATTCCTGTCAGGAGTAGCAACACACCAAAATTTAAATAGAAATTTACAGGCTTTCTACGAATGAATTGCTTCATTGTGTGACAACAGTAATGTGGTTCCATGGCTTTGTCCAATGAATAGAGTGGTGTAAGTGGTTGGGCAAATTGTGGGAACTTTGTGTTGAGATGATCTATAAGTAGTTGTACCTTGTACCCACCATTTGCTTTATTTCAGAGAGGTCATTGATGTGAAGGAATCAATGAATAGTGCCAAATTTGTTCGTAGATATTCCGTTTTAGATAAGTAAGTTTTGCATACCTTGTTTTGATACCCAAATTAGGCATTGATATGATAGTTTTACAGAGTCAAAACTAAAAGAATTGCAAAATAGGTATATAATTCTTCTACTGACAATTGTTTAATAAATTATTTCTGTGCAACATAAAGCACTGTTTGTCGACATATGAGTTCAATAATTTCTTTATCAATAGTAAATTTTAAATGCTCCGCGGGTGATACATCTGAATCAAAGAAATTGAGATTCTTGGAACGCAATGAAGATATTGAATTGCATTTATGAAGAGTTTTTTTCCACCCATTCAGTTTTAGGTGTTTTTTTTTTTTTCTTGATCTAGATTTTCCCATACTTTTAACAATTGAGTTGGCAGAAGAGTTATTTACAATGACTGAACTCCTTTTTGTGGAAACCATGTTTTGGATTCAGGTGATTTATTCTGAACCATTAATTCTCTCAAATTAGGAACATATTGAATGTCTTTTTACTCTTTCAGAATCGGTTTGTCCCTTTGTTTCTCTAATTTAATCTTCTTTCTGGACCTAAACTCCCACGACCCAGGTCCATGAGTGTAGTTGTTTCATCATCGTTGCTGTCGCCATCATCACGGTCACTATTGGCGCTGCCAATAGGCTGCTTCAAAACAACCTCAATTTCATTGGCAGCCTCTTCTTTTGAACACAATTCTGGTTCATCATCATGATCACCATCCTGTAATACTTCATTTATCCATTAGAGAAGTTGTTGTGTATCTTTCCTGCAATATTGGCTGAAATTAATATTAGTGCTCAACATTTGATATATCTACTTTTACACAACTCTCCAATTCAAATAAATCAAACAATTATGTAAACCTTGATCTGTATTTAAGATAATATATCTGGCAAGAGAATCATACACACAAGGAAACGATCAGATCAAATTCAGATAAACTTGTAAGATTTACTTACCATTCTGACAGTAGTCTGTCACTGTAATAATACCAATCTCAACAGCATTCACTTTAAAATATTTTGTGATTCCGTTGTTGCCAAATTGGAAATACATCTTCAATTAACAATTGTTTGTAGCAAGAATTAAAATTTTAAAAAAATTAATATTTAAGTAATTATATTGTGGTATATGTTTAATATATTAATCAATTTTCTAGTACATTCGAAAATTCAAAATCATCCCAGTTTGTTTCATTGAGTAATGTATAGTTTGGCCAGATATCACTTATGGTTCAATTCTCTCTCTCCTCTCCTCCTCCTCCTCCTTCTCGTCCTCCTCCTCCCACCCCCGGCAGTCGCACAAAAGGCCAAGTTCAACCTTACAGGCATGTGAGGTGTGAATATCCCGAGAAATGAAAAATATGGCCAGCAACCCTATTAAAGATTTTACTTGTGGCTGTAGAGCCCTTGCAAGTTGCCCAGACATCCCTGGTATAGTGAAAAACATTAATTTTACCCAGGAAGATTTTTAAATAATACATTTTGACAAGTTTTTGTGCAGGGAGAACAATGAATGTAATTACTTGTGTAAACCTGAGGAGTAGAAATCTTTGTACCTATTGTAAGTAGTTGATGTTAACTCCTCCCTCATGCGTCGCATACAGTTTTTACTGTTCTTTGACTAAATAAATCAGAATCAAATCGAATCAGAATGATATGAAAAATTATTACAGAAGTACTTGCAGAAGTTACTTGCAGCATTGAAGTAAAAAAGGTGTTATTTCTGTTAATTTTATGTATTATCAGTTGACAGTAAAATGGAGGTGTATTTTGCATTATTTTATCTATTTGTCATACAGTCGTGTTACAAATATTAATTAGTAAAAGAGAATATTGGCCTCAGAAATCTGCTAGAGATGAAATGTAGACAAACTGTGATGTCTATGTTACCAGAGAAATTTGAACCGAACTTACGGATAGATTCATTATAATTAAGAACAGACAATGTGGAACTGGAAATTTTCATATTTAATGATGTAGAGAACAATTTACCTGTAATTAATTTTTACAATAAATGATATAATATTCTAAGTTCTCGAGAAGCTGTCCTTGCTAATGTTCTAAATTTCTTAATTAAAATTATGGGTAGAGATACTTGATTTAATTTTTGATATCACTTTAATTTGCATGTGATTTCAAGAATATTTTTTGCATTTTTGTGTTTCTTTTTTACATTGAGCTTTATTATTTATTTCTAGATATTTTTATATAAAGTAAGGTAAGGAATTTATTTGTTGAAGCACCGTTTAAAAAGCTTGTTTTAGATAAGTCTCAGTTTTAGTGTTTTATCAGTTGCGTAATTTGACGAACATATTTTTGTTATTTTACACAACTTGTAAATTTGTGGATTAAAAAATTTACTTTGGAATTTCTTTTATAGCTCTGCAATGGGGAATTAACAAGCTTTCATCAGAAGTGCGTCGAGTTGACTATACATTTCTTGGAAAATCTCCTCAGTTTTTGTGCAAGATTTGCGGCAAAGTTTTCTATCATCGTGATTCGCTTACACATCACAAGAGCAGTCACCAAGGCCAGACTGTATGTCCAATATGTTTCAAGGTCTTCAGCAGAATTTATACAATGAAGATTCACATTTCAACTGTTCACAGACTTAATTCAGTGTGAATTTATTCTTAATTATCTATTACGGTGTTACTCTAATAAATTGGAAGCACGTTGTACATTTCCATGTGCATGAGTATTCTGCAAATGGTGCTTTGATCTCTTTCAATTAGTAATACACAAGACTGTATTGGAAGGAAAATACGATATGTTGTCATACTTTTTTATAATTTGTGTTAACTTTTAATTCATGTATGACAGTTAAAATGAAATTTTGCAAGTTTTGTATATGTCACAAAATGTGTGTGATAAAAAAAGGATCAAACATAATTCTTATTTGAACAGTTAAAAGTAGTTTCTCTTTATAGTACACACATTCAAATTATTTCATTTAGATAATCATGTTAACTCCAAGCTATTCAGATAGCTAGTATCTTTTAGATACAAAATCATCTTAATGTTGAAGGTACACATTCATTTCTCCTTGATTTTGATAAGGTTTTGTGGTAAAATGCTTTTTAGAAGCAGGAAACAGAAATGAAGTGAAGGACCAAGAAACTTTGCTCTGGTACTAGGTGGAAACACTTTGAAGTAATGAGCATTCATGTAATATCCGCACATTTGAGTTGTTAACACACACAATGAAATGAGATGATCAACTGAAGTCATTTGTTTTCTTGTGTAGTTTCTACATGGCTGATACCTGACAGACGAACATCCAGTGCAGCTTTGAGTACTTCTGTACTATATTACTGTGGTATTTGTGGAAGAGAATTCCGTCGGAGAGACTCTCTTGCTCATCATAAAACTATTCATAGAGGAGAAACAGAATGTCCAATTTGTCATAAGCTTTTTAGTCGTAAATACAATATGAATTTTCACCTTGCCAGTGTTCATGGTGTTCGGTAGAAAAGTAATTTTCCTGGGCCTAAATGGTTGTGTTGAATTTGAAACAAATAATGTTGTGTTAAGTTATGTTCATACTTCAAATGCAAACAACTACATTGGGAAATTTTATTTTTCTGTCCATAGAGGAAGAGTGGGTTCCTAGAAACATCGTTTGGCTGCCAGAGCCTAAGGTGACCATGACTCCTCCATTGTATATTTGTGACATCTGTGGGAAGCAGTTCAGCAATTGTCGGTTGTTAAGCAGGCACAGGAATGAACACAAAAATCCTATTAAGTGCCCAGTTTGCCTCCTAACATTTTCACGAATAAGTGAAATGACTGACCACTTATATGCTACTCATACCATCAAGTATGATTTATTAAAGCAATATTTAGAAAGTTGATGTAGCCCTGGAATGGGAAATGTGTATACTGAACTTGATTTACAGAATGAAAGTAATATTTATTTTTGAAACAATCAATTTCTCTCTTCACATTAGTTGTGGATTTGATTAGCAAATCCTGTGTTTAATGTAAACAATGAAAATTAACTTTCATAATGTAGAAATTGTTCAACCATTACATTTGTTTGTTTGGGTTACTTGCTCATTTTTCTTACATTTGGTTACATTTGTAATAATGATGTAATTTTTTAAAAATTAAAGCTATCTATTAGTCAGATTTTTATTACTTCTAACATACCATTACAAATAATTCATAGCAAGATGTTTTCATGAACTGTGGCTTGTTGGACTTCAATATGTAAACAGAATAATTTAACTGAAATTCTCATGTGTATGTTGTCTTATATTTCTTATAATAACTAATATTAGAAAGATGCTACTTATAAATAACATTCTTGACATAGGAATTAAAACAATGATTGTGTAATAGTTTAGTGTTTACAAGCTTATTTCTGAACTTTTACCCTATTGATTTACACCTCTTTTCCCACTTTTTTCTTGATATGTTACAATTTCCATAACTACAAATTTTGCTAAACTGGATGAATGAGGTTTATTTCTTTGATTTAAATGTTAAGTTGAACTTTGTTGTAATTGTAAATTGTTTGGAAATCAGTGATCAAATAATGATGTAAATTGTGCTTTAAATGCTTTTAATCTGAGAACAAAAAAGAAGTGACTGTTTGAGAGCAGTAAAAAGTATTTTTTAAGAATATGTTTTTGTTTCTCTGTTAAATTTTCAGTTCCAATGTTTCTGTATTCTGTGAGAATTGTGTGAAGATAAACATATTTGATAGGTAGTTGAATGAGATTATTTGTACAGAAATTATTGTTTATAATTTGTGAGTGATATAGAAAGTTGTCTTCTTGAAATGATATGCCTTTTTGCCTAATAAAATATTTAATGGAATAATAAATTTCTTTCTATCAAAACTAAGTGTAAATTCCTTTTATATATTTCTTAAGTATAATTCTCTTTATTCATGTAAATTATAATATGGATCATTTTCTAAATGTATAGTGTGTATATTATTTGTAAAAAATTAGAATGTTGTCAAACAGTGTAATTTTGAGTATTGGTAGCATAGTGCAAATGCATTATTATTCTCAGTATATTCATATTTCAGAAAGTATTTCTGTAATATGCTACCTAACAAAGTTAAAAAACATTTTTTGACTTGTGTATGTATCCAAATAAAATTTACCCTGTTAAAGAATACATTGTCTTTCTTAACATCTTTATCTTGGTAAAATGGTACTCTTAAAACATGATTTGCAATTATTTTATGGTGATCATTTTGTGTCAAAGTATAGATTTGTTGTTTGTTAAATATTTGATGAGGTATTTTTTGGGGGGGAATTTTTTTACCACACTTCATCTTGAATTATATAAGTTGAACTTTTATTGTAGTAGCAGCAGTAGCAGTAGTAGTAGTAGTAGTAGTAGTAGTAGTAGTAGTAGTAGTAGTAGTAGTAGTAGTAATACTCCTACTACAATAAATACTACTACTAGAACTACTTTTATTTTCTACGCCATGTCACTTTTTTGCTAGTAATTGTGGCAGATGTTAAACAATGACAACGCGATGTTGAAGGTCTGTTTTGTGCCAGAATTATTAGAGAGATATTGAAACCAGAGATGATGAGGTCAGGGAAAGGAGTGATTATAACAAATTGAATTGAAAAGTGCAAATTAAAACTGTGTGGCATGTAGTGGCTGAGGTTATAAGAAAATTGAAAATCTTCATCACCCAGGTTGTACAATTTCATCACTTTTGAAGAGAAGTGTGAATTCACCTCTTATATGTGTGAATGTTCATTTTTTACCTTTTGAATGTTGTGTCATGCAATTTTGTGTTGTGCTCTTCCCACTTAGGGTGGCTTAAGAATTGTGTTTCTGAGTTAAAAGTGTTTCTTTAAGTATTTATGGAAACCAGATCATTTAGGGAAAGGCCCTAGAGATGAAAAAGAAGTGATGTTGATCACGCTAAAAGCGCTTTTAACTGAATGTCTTTGATATGGAATCCTTGTGTGCTGTTGCAGTAAAATCAAGGCAAAATGAAATTTTACCATATTGAATGTCTTTTACAATTTCCTGAATAACATGAGAGGAATGAATGTACAATATAAAAATTGAAAATATTTTTTCATGAAGGCTCCATAATTCTCCTCCTCCATAATTCTTAAATAACAGAAATGATTTATCGAAAGGCTCTTCTTTAAAACCTGTTAGCTCAAGAAAAACAAGTCTGAGCTTTTGTTATTAGAGGTTTTTGATATTGTAAGTCCTTTAAAAGATAATTACTGCAAAAATACTCCTTTTGGGGGTATGTTTTTACCCCCCCTCCACCACCATCACCACCGCTTAAGCACCACTCCACTGAGGGAGAAAATCTAGGATAGGTGTATTCAGCCACATATAAAGCCATTAAAACAATAAAAGCTTTTGTAGCAATTATTTCTCATTTGGATTTTAATTCTACTGGACAATAATGAAATTGCAAATAAATCAGAGTAGACAATCACTAGAACGATACAAAAGTAGACGTATACATATTAAAATGAAGGAGGTTAATTACTTTGAGGAAATGAAAGATACCTAAAGAATGTATTATTTCTTTAGCTGTTTACTAACTCATAACATTTCAAGATTTTGTAAAGTACTGTTTCATGAGTTTAAATTACTGGTTTTTATGGTACGCCCAAAAGTGTAATTTACAAGAAGTTGCTTTTACCATTTTTTTTATTATTTACAAAAAATTGACGAGGTTTGTTGAATGAAGTTTAAACCCATTGGCGGAAAGCAAGATTTTTGTTCACGCTGCAAGTAATTTATTTTCAAATAGAAATTAAAAATGAAAACATCAAATACAAACATTTATTTGTGAAGAATGTTTGAATCTCAGAAACCAAAGTGGATAAACCAACAAAAATGGAAAAATGTTAGATTTAGAAAACAAAATGTTATGTACACTTAAGTAAGTTCAGATCATGTGGTTCAGAATATGAATCATTAAATTCGTATTGTGTAAATGGAAGATTGGTAATGATTAACATTTCATTTAATTCCAGTCAGTTATTCTTATTTATGTGGCTGCACATAAGTCTATAAACATTTTTTTCCATTTACAACTTTTTTGCTTCTCCTTTGTTTATTACTGTGTATGGCCACAGCAGAATTTATAGTGTTTATCTACATGAGTGAAGAATGATGTTACCAGGATTTCTTTTTTCAGTTCAGTCACAAATACTGATTTAATTATTTTTTTAAATCAAAGAAAGTGCTGCTTAAATGTGTGTTTTAGTTACTATGTTTTAATAATTTTATGCTGTTTAGGACTAAAAATACTGTAGTTAATATTTTGTTTTGTTTTTCATTGGTTCGTTCATTACAACTATGGTTCAAATTTCATAATTTTCTGTCTATTATTTTTGTTAGAGTACATTGATTCATAAAAGAGAAATGTTTTCATCCTCTCTTATCGACGATAGGAACAACCATAATTTTTATAATTAAAACTGTGCTGGATAGTAAATTGTTGAAGTTTTTTCTCTGGCTATTCTTAATCTTCATCTGTGAAGAGGTTCTATTACTAATTTATTGTTGAGTGATTCTGCGAGCTGTTTTGGACCATGTGAAATCTTGATGATCTTAGTTTATGGTCCACTGGCACAGTTCCATGTCATTTAGTTTACCAAATTTAGTTGAAGATATATCTTTAAACCAAGTTATTCTATCCAAATATCTAAAATTTGTTATCACAAAAACATAAATGGAATGGTACAGGATTCCTAATGAAGAATGGTGAGAACTTGCCTAGAAATGATATTTTAATGTCACACTTGTTTATTTATAGATTAATAATTTTTGAAAAATTGGCTTTCAGTTTGAAAAATTACAGTTTGCACCTTCTACCATTTGTGTTTTCTTAATGATATTTGTTTTTGAAGAGGTCAAAAAATCATGATTTAATATATCATATACCTTATTTCCTGATCAGGGAATGTAAATGAAAATATTTATATTATATGCTTTGGGAGGGTAATAATTTACACACACACAAAAAATTATGTCAGAATGTTGAAAACTGACTTCTGATGTATTAACTCCGGACAAGCTTTTATAATTGGTCAATGTAGATTTAAGTTGATTTCTCTCTCTTCTTTCAAGCACTAGAGTTGTACTATAACAAACAGCATGAAAGAGCTATAAATTCTTTATTTTGAGGGTAAGAAAAAAGGGGGTCTAGTAGTTTGTCTTATTTTTGTAGTTTACAAATAGTTTTGAAGTCAGGAATCCAAAGAATGTATGTAAGCACACAGAATGTTCCTTCTGTTATAAATTATATTCTTTTACTTTACCTGCTGTTTGATTACTATTAATATACTTGCATAATAAATATTTAATTTAATCACAAGTATATATACATATATAAATTTATTTTCCTTTTTATTTATAGAATCTCATTGGGACTGGCAGGAGATAGCTGCATTGAACAGTTTCACAAACTCAAATACTCATCATTGCAAGATCTGTGGCAAGAAATTTCAAAACATTGGTTCTCTATACAAACATAGAGATGTTCATAGGGGAAAAACCCAATGTCCTATTTGTTTTGTGGTGTACAGTCGGACTGGGGATATGAGAAGTCACATGAAATTGAAGCACGGAGGTTCTTTGCAGAAATTGTCGAATGACACCCTTTGAGTCAATTGGACAATTTAATATTAAAAAACAACCTATTTATTTCATTATTTCAGTTCCCTTTCAGTGTTAATTCAAAGATAATGAAAGGCCCTTATTACAGTGGAGTGTGACACAATTTTGCAGAAAAGTGTTTGAGGAAAGTGAGAAATTGTGTGAATATATTTACATTTGAGGTAGTGACAGCTGCCTTCTGATTGCATAAAAAATCTCAGAACGATAACACAAACTTCAATATGGATTGCTTTTGTTTTATTTTACGTATTTGTTCTGAAGCTTTACACTTTCCTGATCACTTTCCTGTTGACTAAAGGATTGAAGACATAGCATTTTAGAAGTTTTGATAAGGGATTCATGTACTACAGTTATTGTAATTAATATTGTTCTGATGATTGCGTTTTGTTGATTGTCAAAATTTGTGACTAGATAGTCATTTTTTTAGTTTAGTAAATAACATGTATTATTTCTAAGCAATCTGAGAAAATGTGAATACAGTATGCTTTTTTGATTTCTGTTTTCCAGTATTATAATTTTTTATGTTTAATTTTATGATTTTTCATGTTTTTGAAAATACTCAATTAAAGGAAAAACATTTTAATTCATATTTTGGTGTTTATTGTAACAAGAAATTTTTGTATGCCAATATATTTACTGTAGGATATCACTCCTGTATTAGTAAAAAATTTTTATTGCTTTGTATTAGATGGAAAGAAATATAATTACTCCTAGAAGATCATAGACATTTGGGTTTAGTTTTTTAATAGAACCACAATATTTCCCCTCTTAACTACGCATTCCAGATTTTTGTATTTTTTTTTACAAGCAGAATGCATCAAAAAATTATTTTATTTTCTTGTATGTTCTTAAGAATTGTAGAAACTTGGCCATGATCACATTCTTTCTTTAATTTCTGTTTGTAGATCTTCAGTGGGGGGGGGGTTCCGAGGGCCGACTGCAGTGCAGCATCTGTGGCAAGGTGTTTCACAATCGGAACTCCTTGTCTGAGCATAGGAATGTACACGTTGGTAAAACTCAGTGTCCTTTGTGTCCCGCAGTGCTCAGCAGAATTCGTCATGTCAAGCGGCATTTGATCACCAAACATGGATGGTCAGACTTACAAAGTAATACTATTAAATTAGAGTAAAATAGTAACTAAAGAAGTAAGAGAGAAAAGAGAGAGAGATGTGATATTTTTATAATGTTACTGTTTCATATAAATTTTAATAAATTGAGAGATCGCATTTCACCAGAAATATTATGAAATTGTTATCTTAATATTAAAGTAAAATGTTCAGTATCTACAACAGTTCTACATCTCTCTTTATTATATTTCTTTGAAAACAAACTTACAGGCTGTAATGTATGTATTGTTCAGTTAATTTTGTAAATTATAATGAAATATATTAAGATCTCAGAGAAGTCAAGATTATTTGTGTTTGATACTTAAGCAGTATTATGTTCTTTCGTCGAAAATTTCTTTTTGTGAAATACTATTGTGTATTGCATGTTTTGGTCTATATTTGTAATAATGATGTAAGAAATAAATAACCATGTCTTGACTTTGTGTTTTTTATTTCTTGAAAATTTGAATAACTATTTAAGGACATCAGAAACGTTCTGCGTTTGTGAAAATTAATTGTTTGAGTTGCTGCAGCATAAATTAGAGATCTAATTTTGGTATGGTTTAGTTAAAATTTTATTAGTTGTGTGTGTTACATGTTAAAACATGGAATTAATTGATTTTGAGAAACTGATTATCTGATCCCTTGAATATATTCAGGGGTTTGCTTGTATCATTATAATATGAAGTATAACTGGACAACAAATCTGAGGTGAAGCTTCTGAGATATTTCTGCAAATCTGAGATAAGCCTTAAAAAGTATAATATTGAATGTTCAAAAACAAAGTTTTATTTCTACTTTAGTAGTTCATCAGTCTTCTCTTTATGTTTTAAAACACTTGGCATTTTATGAGAAATAGTGTTGTTTCTATTTGGCATTTTTCGTGAATTTGTTTTCTTATTGAAAATGCTTCTTTTATTCAGACGTATCAAATTCATCTCTATTTTATGTGTATTAATGGCTTCTTTCACACAATTATAGAAATACAACTGTTGCTTTTCATTTGCCTTACAGAGGATAATGTTACCTGCTTATATTTGCTATGTCATTTGTATTATTACAGAACATAGCCGAGTAATTGTCTTGTACAGTGACACTTAACTTCTTAACTTTTTGGGATGATGCTATAAATTTTAGTAATAGATTGCATTTGTTCTTTTATACCAAGAAAATAATGGAATATTAAAAGAGTTCCTGACATATTCTTTGCGAGGTCTGCAGCTCTCTTATTTACTGCTGCGTTAAACAAACTTGTGAGTGGTTGAAAATTCTTGCTCAAAAAACAGAACGTTGATAATAAGAATGTCAAAATATGGCAGTACTTATTCAAAATATACATTCCATTTCAAATCTGACTGGGTTAATCTCTGAATTCTCAAAGATTTTATACCATTATATTTATATCCTAAATTTACAATAGGAGCTTGTTGGATGCAAAATAAAATTGGGTTGGATTGACCCAGTACTGTAACTCATGTGAACATGTGAGGTATTTTAAATTAGTTTTTTGAGGTTCTTATAACAATACTGGATCTTCAATGGAATTATAAATATTACAGTTATGATTTACTACAGTAACAATTATTTTTCAAGAATCCCAACAACTAATGAGGTTTCTCATAACTCCTCTAAAGTTGTTTCAAGCATTTTATTCTACTGTATATTGTTGGAAGAAAAAGTACTAAAGATAATCTCTTCAGCCATCCTGCTGAGAGCTAATGGCCTTTGTAGAGAAAATAATTCCTGAATTGTCTGCTTTCCAAAAATGGGGAAAGTGCTTGTGATTATGTCTTTGTATGATAATGGAATATAGAGATTTGTGAAATTTTGAGTGTTGGCAGATGTTTTGTTTTAAAACCTGGAATTTGCCTTATGCTGATTTTGTGTTGAAACTTGAAATATTTTATGTATTGAGTAGTAGTGCACAAATAGATGTAAACAATACATGGTCTTTTAATGGTTTGGAAGCTATCACAGCTCTAAGATAACCTTTGAAAACTTGAAATTCATAGGTACTATAAACACATATTTCACACATTAAAAAAAATAAACTGGTGCCCCCTTCAAAAATGTTACTTATACTCAGTACATACATTATACAAAGAAGCTGCTCAAAAAATTTGAGAATCCTAGGTTGTATTCCTTTCATAATATTTTGCTTTGGAGTGAATATATTGCATTGACTGAGTCTAAAAGTTCTAGTATGTATTTTTTTCAAAATAGGTGGGCAAAAATGGCATCTTATACTATGAAGAACATTTAACTTATTTTTGAGATTAACACAACATTTTTTTATTATTATTGTTTATTGGCATTTTGATTCTCAAGCTTTCACTTTTCATCTTTTGCAAAAGAAGCTTTTCTCAGAATCGAAAATGATCTTTTTTTTTTCCCCAACTGAATTGTGAAGAACAAGTGAAATAGAAGTAATTGAGGAACTTATCCACAAATGGTTCCTTTTTTCTTCCTTTCTTTCTATCTTGAAATTCTGTAAATTATTGTGATAGTATTTTTGTTTTATTTTTTAGGTGAAATCATGTCTCATTTTTTAGTGAAATCAAAAGATAGCATAGCAGAAGAGAACCAGTAAGAATGTTATCTGTTATGCTCTTTTCAAAATGATTGAAATTACATTTTTTATTAACAATGTCACACTTTATTTAGTAGTTTAAAAGACTATAACAGAGAAAGGAAGAATGAGATGAAATGTTTTAAATAAGTTCTAGAAACTCTACTTACATAAAAATGTTACCATAGAGGTTCAATATTCTCAGTATCGCATGTTGAGAATGTAGAAGAATCCTACTATTAATCGAAACCAAAAATCAGTAGCTGAGATTTGGGTGTCAGTGTAGATTTAGGACATTTTTATTTAAAATTGTAGATGTTACATACATTAAGTAAATGAATAAGCAAATAAAAACTGAAAGCTTAAATAAACCACAAATAATTTGATTAAAAATACTGGAATTAAAATGTTTTGACAAATTATATGCTTTTTCTTCGACGAGGTAGTGTATGTTTCGAAGGGAAAAATGCAAAGCCCGTTCAATTATTCTTCAATCACTGCTTATACACTATGTGAGTAGTAGTTTGTAGTATATTTTGTTATTCTTTCAGATTCTGAAAGGCAACCCCATTGTTTGACATTTGTGTATTCTTTAAACTTTTGTATTCTGTCAATTTTAATGATCACTTTATTGGAAGAACGATTGACTTCTGATTAGTATATTTTCTCAACAGCAGTGCCATGGCAGTTGTCTGAGATGCAATGGCAAGAGGAGTTGACTCGAGGAGGCAGTACATCTAAATCTTTTCAACGAGTATACGTATGTACTATATGTGGAAAAGTGTTCAAGACTTGCAGCTCTTTATCAAAGCACAAAGCTGTTCATCTAGGTGCTACGAAATGTTATGTATGTCAGGCTGTTTTTAATAGGTCATCATATTTAAAACAACACTTGATGTGTGTTCATGGACTATTGTCTGGGTAATTCATTGGCAGTAGATTATACTGTATTACAGTTCTTGTGACATTGCATGTTTATTCACAACATAACATTTTGTGAGTTGTGTGTTATTGTTGTGAAAAGCTACAATGTTTTGAAATATGTGTTAAAAATACTGAATCATTTCTAGTGACAAATTATATAATTAATTATGATTGTATACTTGTATGTTATGGATGTACGTTGTGAATGTTCCAAATAAAGGCAGATTATAGTTTGTGAAATATATTGTTTCATTTTCAAAAGATGTCCTTTAATTATGAAGTTGTAAGATAAGAATCATAAAATCAACGGTACCCACCATTTGAAAGTGAAATAAACATGAATAACATTTGGAAGCAAATTTGTTTATCATTGAATAAAAAACAAGTGGTTATTACACAAAGTCTTTTTTATTGTTGACATACTTTTATTATTCACAATGACATACTTTTATTATTTTATCTAATAAAATTATCCAGAAAGTCTTTATACACAACTTACATGTACATTTTTATGGTGACTTGAGTACAAAAATGTTTAATTTTTAAAAGTTAATTATTGTGGAAATTTACTAGTAAAATTAATTGTATTTTAACATAATGTCTATTTAATTGTTTCTTTAACTTTGTGGTAACTTTAACACAGTTTCTGAAGCTCAACGTTAGGTTAGAACCATTAAAAACAGGACTTCCTTATCACAGGCTTAGTTTGGCGAGGTGGACGACCTCCTGCGCGGAAAGGCAAAGACTCTTCAGAGCCAGGCAGCAAACGTAAGTTTGTATGTGTGGTTTGTGGAGCTGCCTACAGCCATGCAAAAAGCCTGAGCAGCCATCTGCGTTATCATGCTGGTGAGACTGAGTGTCATCTGTGCCATAAAGTTCTCAGTCGAAGAACTCACGTTACTCGTCATCTGATGGTCAAACACGGGATCAAATTACCATCTCGAATCAAGAAAGAACAAGAGTAGAAATCTTTCCATAGACATATTAGAACTTTGTGTTGTGTAATTCATCAGAGTGCATGATTAATTATGTAATGATTATTGAGAATATATTCCTTTAGCATTTTGTATACATTATTTGTCTCTTAGAGCTAGTGTTTGTGAAATTGTTAAAACTAAATTTGTCCAAAATTGGAACTTCAAACATGCTCATGAAATGATGATATCACTGTTGTCTATATTTCCAGAAAATTTATGAATGTCGTGCAATATAGATTATGAAAGAAGGATAGTATGTAGCACAAAGTGCAATTCACAAAAGAAATATTTCATTTTAGACCTGAGAATTAGAGCTGTAACATATAACATTTTAGATAGTGCCTTGTATAGAGAAGTATGTAACTTTCAAGGTTTTGTTAACTGTATGTAATGAATAGATATTACTATTAGAATTTATAAGTTTTTACATCTATTATGTACATATTTCTTATCCTTTGAGGATAATAGAATTACAACATTGAAGTTTATGTTCAGCTGTAGTGAAGTCACTGTGTCATTTATCCAGTGTAAACATTTAACTAATTCTTTTTATATTTGTTGCATCAGCTTAATTTTTTCTACATGTGTCCTTACTATTTTAAACTTAGCTCTGAAGTTGAGGAAATGTTAACGTATTGATTCATATGGTAGAAATGAGGACTACATGAAAACATGTACTATTGCATTAATTGAGTCAGATGTAAATTGGTGTCATTTGTAATCGCCTGTGTTCTTTTTGAGTGTTAATACAATAGATATTGAATTGATCTCAGTTTTTCTCTATCTTCCTGCTCTTTGTACTGGAGTGTAATATGTTTGAAGCCTTTTATCATTCCTGTTTCCAACTTACCAATAAACCATTGAAAAGGCAATAGATTTAGAAGGTAAGATGATAGTGGCTTAAAAAGCAGTGAAATGATGTGTCAAATTTTGACACAAGACCTCACGGTTGTTATATATAAGTTATGTGTGTATATTATTATTATTATTATTATTATTATTATTATTATTATTATTATTATTATTATTATTATTATAGGGCGGTGATGAGGAGTGAAAGGACTACGGGTAGGTGGGGAAGTAGGAGGTGTTTGTGGGATTTTGAAACCATCCCGGCATTTGCCTTGTGACCGAGGAAAACCATGAAAACCCGGTCTTGATGGCTTGCCCAGAGATCGAACCTGGACCTCCAGATTGTGAATCCAGCATGCTATGCACTCTTCCCTCTTTCCTTTTCTTACTATATTTTAATACTAATGCTATTTACTCCTTATATACACTTGTAAAGTTTTACATTTGGCTTGCTCAGTTTCATCTTGGTAAGCGTAAAAATCACTGCTGATAGGACACAGCTGTTAATAATTTTTAATAATTTGGGAAAAACTTGTGTTGATGGTTGTTCTTGTGACTTATAAACATACTACTAAATAACAACGTGATTCAGAATAATGTTACAGTAGCATAATACTATCTTCCATAACTAGTCTTTTAATTTATAAAATTTCTGCTGAATTTAATTACAATCTATTGTTGAACTTAAAAATATTTCTTGTAACTCTTAGACTGGGGTCTTTTTTGACCTTAAGGACAAATAATATTTTGCAACACTGAAAATGATTCGCATGAACTTATCTTTTTAGATATTTAGATGCTATTTACATCCAGTTTTACGGATGTTGTAATCTTTTCAATTTTCTTAGTCTGTTTCTTTGTTGGAAATAATTTGATTTTTATGCATTTTGAGTGAAAAAAGCCACATTTGACAGCTAAATTACAGGAAAAATTCTAAAAATGTGTTCATTTTCTTTTTGTAATATGTTACTGTTCTGAGTGATAATTTGGAGTATTTGTCTATTATGATTTAGTAGCGCTTTTACAAACATTCTCATGCTGGTAAGATAGACACGTATGTAGAGTAATGAGGATTTGCTAGAATTAAAAAAACAAAAACAAAAAAAACAACTGTTCTTTGTTATTTAATACAATATTTTAAATAAAGCAAATAAATAGCATCATTTTTAATTAATAATTCCAAATAACATTCGTGCATCAAATACTTGTAAATTATTGTGTAAAATGCTTGGGGTCATAAAAGACCCCAAACAGAAACCACGTAAGTATTTGAGAAACAGTTGAAGGGTTAAACAATATAATTGAATTTTATATATCTCTTTTCGGATCCTTTATTTATACTTTAAATCATTGAAATATTTATCTTTAAATGGCGATCTTTACTTTCATTTGTGAACAATTTAAATTTAATAATATTCTTAATTAAAACAGTTTTGGACTTGTACATTTTTACGTGAATGTCTTTACAAATTCCTACTTTACGTGCACTTCTCTGGTTTGAAGGCATCATCACTCTGGGCGTTGTCCTGGTTCTCCATACAAGTCGTCTTCATAGCTACGACCAAATACCGTCCATGGTCGGGCTTCCACACATAGGTTTTGAGTTTCGTCATGGCGGAATATTGGTTTGACTAGGTAATTCTATTCCTTCCAATCCATGCCTATTATCTTTAAAGATAATATATATTATAATATTTATTATTATTATATGATATATTATTATTATTATATATATTATTAAGATATATATGAGAGGAGAGGGAGTGAGAGAGAGAGAGAGAACGAGAGAGAGAGAGAGGAGAGAGAGGAAGGATGAGAGAGAGAGAGAGAAGAGAGAGAGATATGTATAGATATTATGTCAGGGGCACCGCCGTGACATCAGTTCTTGATGCCCTGAGCCACCCTTTCCCTTATAGGTTATAGTGCTACTACTTTGCGTTTAAGTCGGGAACTTTTCTCCAATCTTATCCCGAGGATTACTCTTCATCAAATATTGAAAGATTGCGCAGTAAGCTCTGTAGTACATCATCCGTCTCATTGATTTTACTGCATTTCTAACTGTATATGATTGTTATGTTTAGTGTAAATAAATAAAATATTTATTATCTAAATGCTTCTGTATTTTTTAAAAAAAATAAACATATAAATTGTTTAAAGAAAGGGCACGAATATATTAGCAATATAAATATATATATATATAATATATATATATATAATATTATATATATATATATATATATATTTCCCTTCCTCTCTTTTTCCCCGTTCCTCTGTCTTTTCTCCTCTTTTTCCTTTTCAGTCTTTTTCCCCTCTTTGTCCATTCTCGATTTTCTCTTCTTTTCGACTCGTATGTCGGAATCCGTTTGTGGTCGTTGATTCGCGAATAAATCGATGGACGACACGTCGGTGTCCGCTGACAGTCAACAATTTTTGGTTGGCCAGCTTTTCCACGTTTTCAGCGATTATTCTCCAAAATTGAATTTGCGCGAAGTCGCTATCGGGTTCTGAATGTAGCGACCCCTTTAAATTTGAAACTTACCTAAGCGGGGTTCAAATATGACCGCGGACTGACTTTCTTTTCACAAATACCCCGCCATGCGGCATTTACTGCCGCCGCCTTGGAGAGAATTCTAGCCACAACCCCCCACCTCCCTCTACTTTGCAGGTAGAACCTAATTCAGTCTTAGTTCTGGGTCTTGCTAGAACGATGACCGTGAACAAAAAGGGGTTGCCGCGGGCGTGGAACAACGCATTATTCTCAAAATTCTCGTCCGTCCTTCGTCACGACGAAACCACCCGTCCTGTCAACCTCGGACCACTTCTTGAGCAGCGGACTCCAATAAAAAACAAGTACAAGGGATGAGGCTGTCCTCTCACGACCCGTGTGTTTTTGAATGGTGCGTACAGTGGCTTTCAGAAGAGGGCACGAGAGCGCCGCTTTGAGAATGAACCTCATAATCGTCTCGCCCCAGCGAACATCCAAAACCCCAACAAACATTATCATGTTAATGCTGGTATTTGTGCGATATACAAGGCGTCATCACTTATCAAAAAAAGTTGCCAATTAGTAATTTTGGAATCAGGGGTGGGAGTGTTAGAAGAGATGAATAAAAAACCACCTAAAAATATTGAAAAAGTGGAATGCTTAGGTTGGTTCACGCACTTTGACGGACGAGAAAAATTTGATGCGCATGCAAAGCTGCCAGTGTTCTTCGAAATACAGTTCGGAAAAATTGAAGGAGATGCAATTTTTGAAGTCCAATTGTAACCACTGATGAAACGTTGGTTCCACTATTTATTCTGAGTCCCAGGCAGGCATCTCGTGAATGCGACATGCCTCTTCTTCAAACCCAAGAGAGGCGCGGAAGATCCGTTCGGCAAGGGAAAAGTGAATGCAACTTTTGGGGGGGGGACTGGAAGGCGATGTTAATCCATGTTAGACTTTTTTACAGAAGCTAACACTATCAATGCAGCTTATTATTTCAAAAAAAAGCACTTTTGCGGAAATGGAAATCAAAAGAAAAGATCCGATCCAAACGAAGAGACAGGTGGAGACGCGGGTTAGCATTCCTTCAAAGGCGAATGCGGAAACGTGGCCTCATACTGCTAAAACAACCATGAGCAACCATCAGCAAACTTGAAGTCCAGTATTTCCTTTAAGTGATTTTCTTCACCTGGTTTAGCCACAGCTTAAATCACATTTGCAAGGAATGCGAAATTTTTGCGGATAATGACGCAGTCATTCCACTAGTGTGTCGGAGAGTGGGATATGCCGACAAACCGACAAGACATTTTATGAAAAGGGCATTAGGTGCTCCCAGAACGTTTGGGAAAAAATTGATATAGAATCTGGAGGGAAGTACTTGAAGAATGGCATGTACAAATACATTTTTTGCTAATAAAGTATTTCGTAAAAAAAATCAGTCCCGGTCATATTTGAACTCCCTTGTATATTTTGATTTTGGGTGGTGAACATGAAACCCCTGTGACATTTTCAAAAGTTTCAAAAATTCCAGATTTTTGATTAAATTGTGTTGTCAGATAGCTTAAAGCAGTGTAAGAGAGTGGTGCAGTCCCATTTTCGGTAAAAAAACTTCATTTTTTGAAAATAGCAGAAAAACAATCAATGAAATCTTTTCAGCTGCATAACTTTCTATACAATTAGAGACTATACTGATTATCAAAAAGAAAAATAATGTTTATTTTAACAAAACAGTGATATATAATGAACTATTTTACATTTGTATTGTATATTGTTTTTAAAAGACTTAACAATGTACAACTTGTAACAAATAATGTACTTCAGCTTTCCGGTCAATGATCCCCATCTCGATCAGGTTTTTGGCCAGTTTCCCTCATTTATGCTAAGATGACCCCTTGTTTTGCTTCTGGACGTAAATGTAGCTTCACTATGCGCACGTTTTATTGAACTCTCCTTTTGCTTGTAATGGTAAGAATAGAAGTAGGGGCGAGTTGCTAATTTGTTAGCAATGCAGAAAAATCATACTTGCAATTCATGTACCGATGCAAATGTTTTCTATAACTCAGAAACGAAAATTACTATTTTTAATATTGCTAATCTTGCGATTTTTAGAATTTATTTTTATTTATTTATGTTAAACTTTTACTCATATTTCAACTATTTATAGTTAAAATGACGGGAAGGGATTCTGGAACTCAAGAAAACGTGCGCAGATAATCTTTTCCCTGTACGTCACATACAGTTTTTACTGTTTTTTGACTGAATAAATCTAATCTAATCTAATCTAACATGTGTTCGTCAGAAAATCTTCAAATAAGGTCTTGTTCAATTTTTCGAAAATATAATTTTATTGCGTAATTTTGCGCTAATCTTAGTAAATGTTAAAATTTTAAACAATTATTTACTCAGAAACGGCTTCACATTTTTTTCACGGTAAAGAAAGTGATGCTGGTCCCATTTTCAGCGCACTCTCTGTATTTTTGAGAAGTGAAAAAAAAATCTAATTGGTAAATGCGAATTTCCAGCGCTCCGTTTGGGGCGCTGCCAGTCTATGAAAGTAATTTGAGATGTGCTTGGGGGATATTTCGAGAATCTCTTCTCATTATCTGACTTAATATTACTTAATTTAGTAAATTAACCTTATTAGCTTAACATTACTAATCGCATAAAATTAGGCTCGAAACATATCTATATTGCCGCATTTATGCCCAAAGTTTTATTCAAGAAATTTTTATTCAGAAATTTCTTTCAAAACTTGATATTAGGCTTCTTGTAGTATTATGAACACGAAGAACAGAATATAATTGGAAAGTATTTTTTGGGATGGGTCGTTAACGACCCAGTAAGACGACATTAAAGAGTAAAATATTTTATTTTGTATAGACTCTTATAATGCCATAATAATTAATCGAATTTAGGATTGGAATAAAAAAAGGCATTGAGAAAAGGGACTTCGTAGTTTACTTGTGAACACTTTAGTTGTTTTGTTTCTTAACACCGGCGAAGTTGCTGTCGAACAAATATCCTGCTGTTTTGTGTGCTGAAGGTGAGATAGTAGGGAGTGTTAGCGCCTCGCATAAGGTAGCGGTGTTATGCATCAACAGTCACGTGACGGACTTGAAGTTATAACGTGTTACCTGAAGGCTTAATGCCTTCATAAACAGTGCATGCCTGTAGGAGCTTCTACAGTCACCTTACAAACGGCCAATAACACGACCGCCCAATAACACGAAAGGTTACATTTTCCAACTCTGATAAACCGATTGTCGTATGTGAGGCAGCTCCAATTATTCCTTACCTACTCTACAACGTTAGCAAGAATTAACGGGACATGTTGGAGAGGCGACTACAGAGAAATTCGTGAAAGAAGTTGAAATCATGTTTTCGAGGTAGTTATGACTTTCAAGTATGCTCGTAACGACCGCTGTTTTAAAGCCCAGTATACGCGTATAAGGTCTGTACATTTTCTGTATGAATCGCTGTAAGATGCCGCTAGGGGGTCTACAGGGTAACAACAATATTGCGTGGGCCGAGTACTTTCAGTGGCGGTACTTTGTGTGTGTGTTAGGCTGTGTGATCTTTATTTAGTATTAATTAACCATGAAGGGCGAACAATCAACTGGACGTTTTCGTATCTCAACTATCATTATCAGCCACAGACAGTTCAGTCCGAAGACCAATATTGTTACAAGTAATGTTACAGTATTTTTTGTCGATGTTGGATTCGACATTTGTATTTTCTGAAGCATTGGGAGTAGGATTATGGACATTTTCAATCTCTTTGAAATCATTGTTAAATGTCGTTTACAAAGGTTCGAAATCATTATTATAGAAATATTTTGTCCCTGACGAATAAGGATTGCTTATTTCGACGTTGATCTCTTTCTAAAAATCTCGTGATTTTTGGAAGTTTCATCGTTTGTTCTTCTTCATCCCTTTTTTTAACGCGTTTCACTACCATTGACATAAGACTTCATTTTAATATAATAAAAATATATGAGATAAAGCGATAATTAAGATATCTATTTCATTTATTATTTCAATAAAATTAGACAATTAACATTGTATTATTGAAATAATCATTTACTAAGCAGAAAGTTTGGCTATACTAAATGCAAAGATTTCACAAGCTTACGTTCGTAATTGGAAATAAAATGTATGTGATAATATCACGTATCTTTCAATGCTTGAATTCACTAATGTTTAACCGATAAGACTTGTCTATGAATAAATTATTTTATAATTCTATAATAATTATAAGTATTTTAATTAATATATTTATTTAAACACAACTATTTGGTTCTATAAATCGCATGTTATGTACCACAGTAAAAAAGGAAGCACAAATCATTTTATTCTAGAAAAAATCACTGTTTTAAATTTCCAGTAATTCATGAGTTAAGGGTGAATTTTTCTAGTGTACATACAGTTTCGAAAACAGGCACGTTCGTCGCATTAATTAGCAAAAAACTAGACAAATTTTTAATTGAAGCAGTATTTCAATGTAATATAATTAGAAAAATGTCTTGACTGCGAACGTCATGAATCGTGATATTGTGTACCAGTCACTGCTTTCCAGTGATAAAGGAATAAGACATTTATGATCACTCTGGTCTACAAAAAAATACTTTTTTTTCTGTAACAAAATAAAAAAGTATGTTTCTGGAATATAATTTGTTTCTGACTCCAGATATATTTTCAGAATTTCTTTATCAGCCTGTTTTCATATGATGATTGTTTTTATGAATGCGTATGTCTCCCTATGTATCTATGTATTTTATATATATATATATATATATATATATATATATATATATATATATATATGTGTGTGTGTGTGTGTGTGTGTGTGTGTGTGTGTGTGTGTGTGTGTGTGTGTATTTGGCAAAACGACACGCCCTAATAACAACAGAACCAAATGTGTACAGTGAAAAATAGAACAACGTTAATGTAAAGAAAAGTGAAGAAACATACTGTAAGACGCTCGCGCAAGGCTACCTTAGTTCTGCTGGAAACCTTTTTAGCGAGTGGAAGAAGGATTGGTTTTGTTGCAGGTCTCAAGAAAAACGGTGGAAATAATAGATCATAAAGAGCATTTAATTTATACTTTAAGAGAACATTACGAAGAAAAATCTTCCCATTTTGGAATGAAATGAGCTCATATGAAAAAAATTAAATTAGTTTTAAAATTTACCCTTAATGCCAATGACAAAACGTTTACCAGTGTTAGTAACCAGGCCAATGCGCGGTCGCGCTAATTAAAATAACAAGTGTGCGGTGTCTGCTTGAAAGCATACTTTAGGCCTCAAGTGCGGGTTTTCCTTTGAAAACGGAGGAGATTCCCCGCTGGGCCCGTGGAGGGGACGCACAGCTGGGCTGGCTGCCGGGAAGTCCGTCCCAAAGCCTTTGATTGTTGCGGCTGGTTCAGATTAACTTTGTGTCCCGTGGAAGCAAACACTTCAAATTTACATTCCAACTGAACTAACGGAGGAAACTTTCCCAAGTGTCCTGCACGCCAAGTCCCAACTACGGCGACCGAAATCCCTGCTCGCTTATGTGCGACCACCCTCCGATCTGAATCACGGCCGTCTCTCCCTTCTGGTCTGGCTCACATCTCAATCGCGTCTCGGCATGCCTTCGGCTCGCGCTGGAAACTTCCCCCTCCCCGTCGAACCTTTAGGCTCCCAGGTTCATCCCTTCCCTGAATGTTCGGTGTCTTATTAGAGAAAGAGTATTGCGTCTTGTTTAATTCCCCACCAATCGCAGGTCGAACTTTTCTGAACATTTCCTTCCCTGACTTAGAAAAGGTTGATCTTGCGTCTGCTCGGCACCGGCCTCTGCATTAACTCCATCGTCGCAATAAACGTAATCAGCGCCTGGGGTTTTCCTTATTGAAGACCAGGCCTGTGCGCCGGGGGGAAGGGTGGCTCGGGCAGGCGTTCGCAAACACGCCCCAGTGGCGAGGCCTCCCCTTCGACGTGCGCAGGGCGGCTGGCGGGGAGGGGGGAGGCCCAAGTGCGGCTGGGTAGCTCGCACACAAACAGATTGGCCAATCGTACGCAGGAGCGTCTCTTCGTAAGGCCCAGCAGTCGTCGGACAGCACTGCGCCACCGCAAACGCTTCTGATGACGCTTTTCCATTTCACAAATGCCTTGGTGGAACCATTCGCCGTGCTCGTCACTAAAGGTGCCGAAGTTATACATAAAGATGTCCAAATGATTATTCGTGGCACGTTATATCCCATACAGTATCATCTCAATATTTCGTGTACAGTATCGCGCAGCCTTATGGCTGTCTAAAATGTTTTGTACAGACGCTTGTGAAAGGCAGCCATACCTTTTTTCGACATCTCTCAACGAGTAAGCGACATGTTCATCAGCCATGAATTTTCTAATTTGCGGTTCTAATAATATTCCTTCCTTTAGTTTTGCATCACTGTTCCTTGGGAGTCTCTCGCGAACACATGAATCCACGTAGCCAAGTGTTTGACGCGTCCCAATTTAATGTGAAGTGGACACACTTTGTGGGATCAAGTAGAGGAGTGTTAACGTTTCTCTTTACAGGTAGTAGTTCAATCCGAGTAGACTATTTTTTTTTTTTTTCATAGTAATGATTTTTTCTGTCTCTGCTGTCACACTCGCATAGGAGCAATGCTTTGTGTGTCCGAGCTGCATGCCGAGAATTGCATTTACCTTGAGATATCCACATATATTCCATTTGTACGACTATTTCTCATATTTGATAAGTATTTAAGCAGTTTAAAGTTAGCATACGTCTCCTTCAGCTTAACTGCAACAATCGAAAAAGAAAGAAATTTGTTCCCTCTGTGAAGTATTGCTTTAGGAGTTATTTTGCTAGAATTTATGAACAAGCGCCGTTCAGTTACATAAAATTATATTCAAGGGAATTCATAACAGATTCGATATCATTTCAAAAAGCTGTGCCACTTTTCTTGGACAAATATTTTGATAAAATGCATGGCGAACACGAAAATCGCTCGCTTTCATGCAGGCGGAAGGAAGATTCCATCCTTTTCATCGCAAAGCTCAAAGCTCTGACTGTTGCTTCGACAAAGTTAAATCACGAATAAGATCGTGGAGATCCCAGTAGGACAAAACATGTGGTTTATTTGAGTCACGGGAGGTTTGAAATGTGGGGTTAGCATGGATATCACCTCTGTCTTCTGAATGTTCGCCACTATTCATCTTCACTCTCTGTCACCTCTTCCCAGGAGGTAGTGGTATTATTCGCGCAACTTTTCTTGAACGATGGATTGAAGAAATGCGGATGGAGTGGGAGTATTGGTTACGAAATCGGCCACTAGATTTTATGAAGCAATGCCAATCTCTGGAAAATCAGTTATGCCTTCGCCACTTTCTCAATAATTTTCTCTAACTTTCTCATGAGTTCCAGGTATCTCCTATGATAGATCTTTATCCGCTTCCGTTATTTCTTTAGATTTTTTGGAGAAAATAACGGACAGAAGTTCTCGTCTTCAAAAGAAAAGTGTTTCTATTTCGCGCCAGTGAAGATGTATTGTTGAATGTGGAAGAAGGAATGTTGTCATCAGTGCTCGCTGCGAGCTTTTGCCTTCAGCTGTTTGTGTCAGAGAGGGGGAAGCAAGGTCATCGTTCAAGAAAAGTTACGCAAGTAATACCGGCAATTCTTCACTGTGACTCACAGGCCTTATGGCAGTTGGTCAGTTAGAATTATTGCAGTTTTATTCGTTTTCAAGGTGATTCCAGGTAATTTACCTGAGAGAAATAACAGTATTGTGTGATCCGTTGGTTCCCTCCAAATCATGGGAACAGCAAAGGGCGTGTCGTGAACCTTTTAACCAGCAATGTTGCCAAACCTTTTCATTTCCTAGAGCAAGCGGCCAAGCAAGGATAATTTCACATATAAATTGAACATCCAAAACTAAAGACCATCCAACACATCGCATTATAAATGGATTTCAAACGACGTTATCATTACCTGTATATATACTCTTCCTGACTTTCATATTTAAACTTGAATATACCATGTTATTCGTAGAAAACATTGTAACACTAACGTTAAGTATATAAAACCCACTTATCTTATCGATGTCATTATGTTGCCGTTCAACAATGAACTTCTCAAATACTCATTGCTTTATTGTTGCCATTACGCTATTCGACAACGAAATTTAATTAAAAAAATTGGTACCTTTTTTTGAAAAATTTGAAAATGTCCCTTGGGTTTCAAGTAACCAAAATTAAAATATGGGTTTGAAATTCCAGAGGCCGCGACATCAGCCAGATCGATTAGAGAATGTCAATATTGGAGAAAATTGCTGAATGGTTTAGGCGCTAGCATTCTTTTCTGTATTTAGTAATTGGATTGATCCACTTTTCATTATCAGGGCCAGCAAAGTTAGAGTTTTGTGTTGAAAAATTCGCTGTTTTCCCCGCAGCATAACAATACATTCTCTATATTGCGTAAGCAGTAGCGAGAAAGTAATAAACAATGACTAAAATATATTCACATCACTATGACTGAAAATGCTATTCATAGGTTGATAGAAATTTGTCCCAGGCAATGTGCTGAAAATCATTATTCCACAATGGCAACTGACTGAGCTATTTGAGATGACAAAATTTCAGAATCCTTCGAAAATAAGTAAACCACATGTAAATTGTGGGGGAAAATTGTTTTGAAGAATGGATTGCAGATAAACACGGGCGGGTGATATTTCTCCACTTCACTGTTTTTTCAAAAATCAATTTCTGCTGTGTCAGAAGCTGACTAATGTGAATGCCATCATAGGATGGTAGTTTTTTGCATATCTTTAGAAATAATGTACCTACCTCAAACAATTCTAAACTGATCAGGTTTTTGAAAGTTCTTCATATATTGACATTATTGTGAATTACCAAGAATGTAATAATGGTTCTGACATTCTTTATTTTGAGTTAGCAAATTTAGAATACCTTAACTATATTACGATTGTATTTTGTATTCTCCCTTTACTTTTTAACGAGGGACAACATCTATGGGTCAATACACTTGTAAAATAATTTGGTTCCTTTTAAATTTTTTACATTTAATTCAGTTCACATTTGTTTTAATTTGTTAAAACAAATTTTTAGAAGAAATTTGTATTAACAAATGAAGCTTTTTGTATTAGTATTGTCAAAATTTGGTAAATGGAATTTTTAATGCATTTTTATATGGTATAATATTTGTAATTGAAGGAAGTGTGCTGTGGTGCTTAGCTTTTGCGTTGATGAGCATTTCCTTTCTCTTCATTTCAATCAATGCGTCTTTAAATGACATGTTGGCATTCAATGCTTTCTCTTTTTCTGAATTCATGTTGAACATGCTTGAAGATCAGGGCAATGTTTCGTAAGAATCTTTTAGTATGAGATCAATGTGAAATAAGAAAAGGTAATGTATGTGAGTATTTCTAAAAAATGGATGATATGGAAGAAATTGCTCTTAGCAAATTTCTGTTAAGAGCAATTTCTTTCTCGAGCAGAAAAAGGAGTTGGTAGTGAAATGATCTTGAGAAGGTAAGTATTTTAATAGATGAATCAAGCCAACAATGCTCTGTGCAAAGGACATTTTATATGAGTTCCAGAAGATATGAAATTTGGAATATTGGTAATGAAAGCAATACGTTTTCATTAAAAAAAATTAAATTAAATTTAAAAAAACACCACCACCAAACAAGTATTCTATCAAAGTTAACAAATCTATGAGTGAGCTATAGTCCAAGTTGTACACGGAGAAGCACTCAAGTTTCAGTTGGTTGAAAATAGTGGATCTTTATTACATGAGAATAATTTGATATAATTCTTCTGAAAATGCAATTAGATTTTAGTGATGAAAATGATTGTAGTGTTTTTAATGCCCTCATTTTATTTAAAAAAAGGGAGTCATGATATTTTTTACCATTACTTTATTTGTGGAGACCTCTATTTCGTTGTGTCCGTTACATTCTAATTTTGAAAAGTTATTTGTCTTAGAAAACTCAATATTTCTGATTAAGAGGGAGAGACACTGAGAATAACTCAGTAAAGGTGTTAATATCAATTACTAAAAAGATTCATGACTGTTACAAGTTGCTTTGTTGCATGTTTTCCAATTTGCTTTGGTGCCTTGACCTGAATTATACACGGTACGGGATGAACCCCTGCACTGCAGCAACAACTCAATGTGGAGTTGAGTGGGAACTTGGACATAATGTTGCTGAGTGATTATAAAATTTCCATAATTATTTAATAAGCCTTGAAATTTAAAGATTCCTAAAAGTCGGCAAACTATTTGTTTAATTGTTTCTATTCCGACTAAATCCCGTGAAATACATTCCTGAATATTACTGATATTTGCCAGTCAGTATGTACTATTTTTTCAGGAAAAAAGGTCATAAAAACGTTTTCTTTGAGTATGTTGTATGTATCCAGGCACTAGTTAAAACCCCAAGTTTTCGACCTCCCAAATCCTGTACTAAATCCTGTAGAACAATGGTTCAATTCAATTTTCGAGACGATAAAATTCCCTACAACATTCGTATAAAATATTTTCTTCGAACCCAATTACCAAGTGTAATATTATTATTTATCTCGACGCCACTATATGCATTGCCTCATAAATAGAAATTGTCGCAAATATTAATTACAAAAAAATTGATGGATATGTATGTGTGTTCGTTTTCCAGCTTAACTCCTCAACGCAGGAACAATGTCATTTCTACAAAAATTGGTATACATTAAAATGAGATACAGAATACACTGGGGATAAGACACTCCTAGAGGGATATGTGGGAAAGGAGTGACTTTTACAAACATGCAACCCGCAATACATACATACATGCATTCTACCTCGTGTAGTGCGCACTGAGCGGGCGTAGTGGACGAAGCGGGCAAGTCTGTTTAAGAGATAATTGTGATAAATAATCCCTCGGGCAACGCCACATTTTCACTCGATAAAATGTAAGTAAATGGTGAATATGTGCATTGCCTATGCAGAAGGATGTAGATAAGGTGCGGTTCTTTCTAACTTCTGAATTAGCCGGTTAATGCTTTCGTTATCGAAAATTAGAGAAAAAGTCCATTGTACGAAACGTTCTTGAGGTTTCTTATTCCAGAGCCACATGAAATGAATTACCTTTTTTGAACCTAATAAGAAAAGTTTTTCGGTGGTTTCCTCATTAGCGAAATTTTGAACGACAAATGAAATGCTATTCGCAGCCTCCTCATTTTGAGAATAATTGCCACTTGCTTACTAAAAACTATGTATTCCTAGAGAATATCATTTTAGTTCAGATTTTCTGCACCTACATGCCTCAACACATCGTTTGATTATATGAAGTACAAGGTCTTACGGTGAATTTCGTATTATTTTAATTAAGCACGTGTGTGCTACACTCACAGTACCCATCCTAAGGAATCTCCTAAAACTGGACTTGATGGTAGGTCTGCATCACATTTGGATTTGTGGCATGGCAAAACATGGATTTTATCATCAAACTTGACTTGATGGTGAGTCTAGATCACACGTGGATTTATGGCATGACAAATCATAGATTTTATCACCGTCTTTGAAAGAACCTGATAGCGGAGATCGTCCGGTGCTCCAGTTCATAATCTTTTCCGTACAAATCAACAAAAAGATTTCGCCTGCTACAGCAATATGTTCTGACGTCATTTCTGTCTGGTTACACAGAATATTTCAGACAATTCACAGTTTCCAATAATCACTGCGAAATGTTACCTTCTATTGTCTACGCTGGGCGAGACTAGCACGTTCAGAATGAAGGAGAAAAAACATATTCTCGGTCGTATTTGAATGATTTTGATGGGTGGGACTTGTCCCTTATTCTAGAAATATGTCTTGATAAGAAACTATTTCTGTTAGAAAAATCTGTAGATTCATAACTTCATGTATGATCGTAACACTATCAGACTAGCGGTTTATTGCAGTATTTACTCTCGTAACTTTTCTGACAGTGTTAACAGTAAATTACCCCAATCTTTATGGTACCGCTGGAATGGCAATTTTTATATGTATTTTGAAATCTGGAATATCTTTTGTTTCTGAAGACAATCCCACATTTTAGCAAATTCTTGTGGTATATAAAACATTGTTCCTCAATGAAGGTTGTGTTATAGCACCGAACATCGCGACGATTTGCGACCAGGGGCGGCCAGATGATTAGCCAACCCAGATGACCACTTAAATGGGGCCCCGATAATTTATATATTTTTTCAATATTTTACTAAAAAACTATTTCAACAAAACTGGTGTTAATGCGTCGAAATTACTAGTTGTGGGAGAGTTAGAAAGTTGCACCCAAGACCCGCAAAAATGTCTCGAGTTTTTTATGAAAAAGGATTCTGAAAAGACAAATATGAAGGCTATCAGCACGCATTGTCGTTAGAATCTGCCTTTAACATTAAATGTTTGATGAAAATATTCATGTTACCTGTTCTGGGAGAAAGCATTCAGATTACCGTTCTTGTTTTCTTCTATTATTCATGTGTGTATGAACTAATGTACAACGCGTAGTTTTTTGCTCTGCTCTGACGAGCCAAAACAGCAGGATCATGGAAGATGTAGCGCAATGGAGCTTGGACCGTACAGAAGAAGCCGTACCGTGAAGATGCCGTTTGTTACCACGTGCCGAAATCATGAGAATTGAATAAACCTTAAATACTTCTTAAATCGTGTCTTACCATTCAAGATTAATACAGATTGCCAAATCTTACAACAACACTGAAAAGAAAAAAAAATCGTCAAACAACACAAACACACAAAGCGTTCGCGTTCACACAAAGCGTTCGCTACACCGCGCTATACAGAAGTACGCGCTACAAGGAAGCAGAGAACGTTGGAAAAGTCACACGGATGAGTCGCAGGTCAAGAGTAGTGCTAGTCTTGGCTGGCCAATAGCAAACACCCAGCCGTGACGTCACCGTTAGGCTAGACGACGGTGGTGATGGTGGGGGGGGGGAACTGCAGTGAATCTAAGGTTTCCCAACCGAATGCAGCCGACGCTCGCGTGTTTCCTCGGTTTTCCCGCGAGAAGCGAATCGCTGCTGCTGCGCTTCAGACAGTGAGCGCGCGTAGCGTCTTCGAGTGACGACAACGGAAGATCCGTCTCCGCCCACATCTCCCTGATCCATTGAGCATTGCTTCTGGACGTAAATGTAGCTTCACTATGCGCACGTTTTGTTGAACTCTCCTTTTGCTTGTAATGGTAAGAGTAGAGGGAAGAGCGAGTTGCTATTTCGTTAGCATTGCAGAAAAATCATCCGTGCAATTCATGTACCGATGCAAATGTTTTCTATAACTCAGAAAGGTTATAATTGTTTAATTCTACATTAGACGCCAAACTTGAATTAATTTGTGTGCCTATGTGTAAACAGTTGGTATAAACAAACATTCACTACGTATACTAAGACGCTACAAATGAAATAACAAAACGCAAGTCCCAATAATCATTTGGCCGCTTAGTGTCACGTTTAGAAAAAATATATGTGAATGTATGTATGTGTGTGTATGTATATATATATATATATATATATATATATATATATATATATATATATATATATATATATATATATATACACATACATACATACATACATACATACATACACACACACATACATACATACATACAGAAAAAACTATGAAAAATTTGGGTGTATTTATTTATCACAATAATCTATTAAACAGCTCTGCCTGGCAGAGCCACTTTGCCCTCTCAGTGCACATTACAAGCGGGACATGCATTGCGGGTTGCAAATATGGTTTTGTAAATATCACTCTTTTCCCACCCACCCCTCTAGGGGTATCTTACCCTCCGTGTATTCTTGTGTAATCAATATGATAGTCAGTATATAATATCAATCAATTGTCATTTAATTTTCAATTGAAATGACATTATTCCCGCGTTGAAAAGTGAAGCTGGAGCTCGAACACACATATGTAGTGCACATCCATTAATTCTTTTGTATATTAATATTTTCGGCAATAGGTATATTTATGATGTAATGCTTACACCGGAGATAAGATAAATAATAGTATTACATTAAATGTATGTTTATCATAGGTTGATTTTAATCTCACAAACGTTTATTTTTGCGCACATTTTTGAGAATTGAAAAAACAGTGTTTTTTCGTAAATCTAGAGCTGGCTTGGTAATTGGTTTCGAAGAAAATATTGTATACAAACGTTCTAGGAAATTTTATCCTCTTGAAAAAGGTTTGAATCATTTTTCTACATGATTTTGGTTTAATGAACTGTGAAGAAAAAATCGAAACAAGTCAGAAAAAATACCGTTTTTTCGGAATCTCCTTCGGAGTAAGCACAGGGTCTCTCGGAGGGCGAAATCTTGGGGTTTTAGCCAGTGCCTCGGTACATACAACATACTCAAAGAAATGACTTTTTTCTAGGTAACACCCTTTTTTCAGTACCTACCGACTGGACTATTAATGGAATTTAGGAATGAAAGGGTGATTTTGTATACTACTTCATGTTGTGATGTATAACAATAGAAAATTTAATGAAAATTGGATTATGGGATGAAAAGCTTTTGCATAGCATACTGAGACCTGTTAATGTTTTTAGTAAATTATAGAAATTATGCAGTTATTAAAGAAATAATTTATCAGAATTAAAGAAGCACTCATCATTCTCAGAATTTAGACACTGTAGACACTACATAACTTTTCATAGGTTCTGTGTCAATGTTTTCTGACACAGAAATTCCTCATTAATTGATAAAAGAAACTGCCAAAGGTTAAAACACATTTAGATACACACATTTAGTTTTTCTTCACTCACAATTACATATCATTTTACTTATTATTTTAATGTGTTAATCATAACAGAAAATAAATATTAACATAGAGGATCTAATAATACAAAGACATTACAGCAAAATTAAACCTTGGATAATTGAGTCCCAGATAATTAGCTCTCCACTCCAATGTTTATTAGAAGAATCCTGCTGTGTATTAATTTTTTATAATTAACTATGGACATCCTGTTGAAAATATCTGTTATTCTTGAAGATTCAGAATGTAATTTACTTCTGTTTCAAATGGATTTATTGTTTTGTATTGCTTTAGAATTGTGACAATGGATTTGCTTTAGTCACTTCGTCACTTCAGTGTGAAAGTTTTTCAAAAGCAGAATTTTCTTTTGATTGCTTGATTTCTTACAATGAAAGTATGTGTATTGTTCTTCAGATAATAATGATTTTTTTTAAAAACAAATTGAAACCAAATTGTGAAAGAAGTTTGAAGGGAATGTATTGCAAAAGGTAAAATAAAAAAGAGTTTTGTTGTGTAATTTGCTTTCAGTTGTTTAACATGTTTATGTAATCAGATTTATTCATTACTAAATTTAATGGTATTTTAGTGCATTAATGTTAAATTTATACGCAATAAATATGATAGATATGAATTTAGTAGCTGTAGATCTCTATTTTCTGAAATTCTTAAATTTTATATTCTATTTTTTTAATAAGTTTCTGTGTCTTGTAGTATCTTCAGTCAGGAAGTTAATGAGAAAGTAATGTAGTTTATTTTTATTGTTTTACACTGATCTTTAAGTAAAGTCGCTCCTTGGCTTAAGTGTATAATAGTGGTGTGAGTTAATATTTTATTTTAATTTTGTTACTAAACTTCAGTTGACTAAATCCATGAAAATAAAAAAGAAATCAAATTTGTAAGAGTGAGCATTGTAGCTATGAATGTACTTACATGTCTTATTATGTATCTTATTTGCAGTATGCTGTTATGTTGTCTACTGACATGTGTGATTTTTTTGTCTGCAGGTGTGATACAAGAAGACAATACAGTTGACAAGATGCATATATGTGCAACATGTGGTGCTTGTTATAAGCATTATCGAAATTTGATATCCCATAGGAAGCTTCACTCAGGCGAAACAGTATGCTTTGTGTGCCATAAAGTACTGAGTAGGAAAGGAGATTTAACTCGCCATTTATTATCTGTTCATGGCATTACAACTGTGTCATAATACCATGTAGAATGATGTATGATGTATAATTATTTATGAAAACTGTTGTTGTTGCATAATACTCTTTTTGATTGGCATTGTGTATTTAGAATTCATAATGAATTAACTCTTATATTTTGTAATAGAAAACTTATTTTTTATTGTAGAAAATATGTGGACATCATTATTTTGGCACTAATATATTAAAGTATATAAAACAATAAAGTGAATTCATCTTTGAATATGCAGTTGATTTATTTTAAAAACTAACAATTAATGATTACATTTAGTTTTCCTCTCTGTATAGACTTATACCAGTATTATTCTTTAAGTTACGAAACAGCCGTAACTAAATTATAGTATAATTGTGTATTGGTATAACCCAAGGTCAAGTTTTGTCCCCTCTCTTGGACCTAAACATTCTTTTGATAGTCACTCATGGAATAATTTAATATCTTCCTCCTGATTAAACTCTCTATTATTTGGTATTGAAGTTTGGTATTGGTTTCTTAATTTCAGATTTCACATTTTTTCCAACTGGCCAAACATGTCCTATCTGCAAGAAGACCTTATCTCAATCAACATCAATGAAACGTCATATTCAGTCAACTCATGTAGTTGGAAATGTGGAATCGTGCCCTGTTTGTGGAAAAGTCTTCAAAAACAAGTACAACATGTGGGTTCATCGTAGCAGAATGCATCATCGCCAGCAAACAAATTGAGAAACTTAAGATCTATGTTGAGTAGGGTATATTGTTTGCAAACATAGAGATGCATTTTGTGCTTTTAGCAAATGAACAAAAATATTTTGAAGTTTGTGAAATTTGTGACAATGTGAAATATATGGAGGATTTGTAACAAAGGAACAGTTATTTCAGTAAAATTTTGTTTCGAAATAAAAAAAAAAAAATCTTAATAATGAATTCTTATGTAATTAGTGTTTCTGTAATTTTATTGGCAATTATAGAATAAAGTGATTGATGTTATTATTATCCTTTATTTTTTATTTGAAAACGTATGCTTCTTTGCATCAGTAATTTTTTTCATAATTCTAAGCGAAAAGAAGTGAATCATGCCATTATTGGGTTCACATTCACATAATCAGAGGAATTGGAGCAAAAAAAAAGAAAAATGTCACTTTCTCTCACATTTCTCAATTTTGTGGCCTCTTCTGAGATGTGCTTGTCAGATATTCATGACATTGACAGAGATGATAAATTTCTTTTTTCTTTCTTTTCAGTGATGTTGAAGAAAATACCTCTTCCTCTCCCCATTCATCCAGCAGGAACAGAAGTGTGTCCTCATTGTCCCTCCGTATTGTCTGTTGGAAATCTGCGAAGACACATTCGAACCCAGCATATTGGAATTCCTACCGCAACATGCCAATACTGCCAACGTATTTTTAAAAATAAGTACAGTTTACGTGAACATACACGAATGGTACATGGACTTTAATTAACACCAAAACAAGTATCTTTATTTATGTCTGTGTTATCATTAAAGTTATTTACAAAATTGATATTATAATGAATAGTTTTGAAAACTGAAATGTTATTATGAAAACTCTCAAGAATAATTTTAGAATGAAACAACCAAAGAACATTTTTGGGTTTCCAGAAAAGTTCTTGAATACTACATGTTAATTATTTTCTGCAGAGTTTCAGAGACTAAGTCAGAATTGTGTTGCACTCATTTGAAATGTAATGTTTTCATTATTTGTTCATTGACTTCTTATTGCTGACAAGTTTTCATTATTATTATTATTATTATTATTATTATTTGACAGCAAGGTGTGTAAGCTAATAGCTACTGACTACTAGCAATTTGATAAGTACTGTAATGGCTTCTATTTTATTTGATAGAAATTGCTTCTATCACAGTGAACACTCATCACCTCAATTATAGGCACTTCTTGCAGAGCAAATATAAAACATTTATTATTTCGCCAAGTATGATGTACATTTCATATTTTACATCCTGAAAAAATGTCAAGAAAGTTTTATTTTATAGGTTAACTTACTACAGTAATACTTCTTAAATAGTTGTGTCAACTAAATTTCCTACACTCAGATGGATTCAATGTTTCTCAAAAATTATTTCTTTTACAAATTATGTATTTTAGCTCAAAGTGCTTCAATAAAGATATTATGAGACAATGTGGATTTTGATTATTTTTATGCATCAACCTATTTACATTGTTTCTTCCCAATATTTATTTAACTCTCCTTGTGAATCCTTTTGTACTAGCCATTAAATATTTTCTTTTAGAGTAACATTAAAACCAAATACAGAGCATCATTGTATTTTTTCATTAAAAACAAATATGAGTTGGTACTAATATTAATGTTGCATTTCATAGGTGAAGAATACCCGAAGATGCCAAATTATATGGTGGTTGGAGATCGCTACATGTGCATCTTTTGTCATCATACTTTCAACACCTTGCCAATTCTGTCGCGGCATGTTGCAGCAAAACATCAAAAACAGGATTCTGTCTTCTCATGTCTGAAGTGCAATCGCTACTTTAAAACAAAATGGAGTCTTTCTACTCATAACAGTCGGTATCACAAAAGTTTCAATACAAATGATAGTTGTCAGTTCACTAACAATGAAAATACTTCTTAAACTTCTAGATATTGATCATAAAAAAAGTGTTAAAAGTTTCAACCATTTGAAAACATGTATATTTTGTTGCAACAGTACAATACCACAAAATGAGATTTTGTATTTTCATATTTACATTCTCTTTTACTCATAAAATTTAGTTCTTCATGTATATTCGAGTTGTTCAAACAGTGTTTTTATGAATTTATATTGTTATTGCTACTTCAGGTTGAGTTCTGAACAATTAAAAAGGAATTTGTTGTGTTATTGTACAATTAAGTTATAATTGATGTAACATTTTAAAATGAGAAGTACGTACTGTTTTTTTATAATATTAAAAAACCAAAAGAAAGATTATTATAAAAATTTATAAAAAATATTATAATCAAACTTGCTGAATATTGTTTTATTTCTTCTTGGTTATTCTGTGAGGCATGAACATGTTGATTGTAACATTCATTTGAATGATTTTGTATTCTTTAAAATGTAAGCTGTTTATTAATATATATTAATGTATGTTAATGAATAATTGAATAATAGTGATTACTTATTTCTAGAAATGAAAAAAGAATTGTAAGGATAATTGAAACATTGGCTGGATAAAAAATGCAGCAACTTAATTTGAAAGTTAAGATGTAAACACAATCTTACTGATAAGTAGAATAGGAAACATAGCTTAAAATATTCCGGGTTTCTTAATAATTTTTGTTTAAATATGTTCACAGAAGCAATTGTTGCTAGGCCACTATTTATACTTATTTTATTTATAAATTGTTATACCAATTGGAATTTGATAGAAAAGAATCCCAGGTCCCTGTTCATAAGGAATGATTGAAGTTTTTGTTTGAGAAGTGTTGTCATGTTTTATTTTGGGTAGGCACACACACACATATTTTATGTTTGATTGTATTAACACTAGAATTAAATTATATCACTAATATTACATACAAAACTGAGAGTATTAAAAGTGATATTTATCTATAGTCTATAGAAATATACATCATTTTTCTAGGATTTACAAAAATATAGGGAGATGTCCAAATAAGTGTCATAAGCCCCATCTTATGCCACTTTTAATCCATCACTGAAACAATTTGAGGAATTTTGGAAATTCTTGGATAAAACTTGTGAAATATGCTGCTGGAATGTGTAGTGCATATGATAATAAAAATAGTAATTCAGGAATTTAATTGTAGTTTTTTCTTTGAATTCCATTACCAAGTCATGAGTGTAGTGGTGTGGGCGTGGTGGTGATGGTGTTAGGGGAAGGGGACTGGGAGTTAAGATCTCCTAACAAATCCAAAAGGGTTGAACAAACTGAAACAAATAATAATCTAATTAATATATTTAAGATTACTATAGACTAAGGAGGGACTGAACAGTGACAATGTCCCTTCCCTTTGGTTGATATGTACACACACATATGCATTTGAAATAATTGGAAAGGAAGTTGAAAGTTAAAAGTATGCACAAGAAGTGGAAATACAAAATAGTTATTTTGAATTAAAAATACAGGGGATCATTAATTTTCAATGTGAAATTGTCATATGGTTTATGGTCAAATGTTATATGTATGTGATATTACTAAACATGAAGTTCATAAAAGTGAGAAAGAACAATAACTTGAAATCTTTAATATTCTTTAGAAAATTAATAAATTTATTGTTTCATTTGTGTTATCTTTCAGAGTATGTTCTTTCCTCTTATTTAGATACTTTCTATAGCTTATCTGAAGTACTAACATAAAGGAAAGAAGCAAATTTGTTCTTTGTCTATGATATATAAGTATTTATCCACTTTTATTGTCTAAAGACAAAAGGTGTGAAACTCAGATCAGTATGAATTATTATGCTAGGAGGGTTCTAATAGTCCATGGCTCAGTATTAACAACAGCAACAATAATAATAATAACAGTATTGATAATAACAACAATAATAATATTAATAATAATATATTTGTCACATAAATACAGCATATGCCATGTGTGACAAGTCAGGATATGTATATAATCATACAATGCGCAATACAGGTATTTCTAAAAATTAAAAGTAAGTCATAAATTAAAATTCAATTCAATTCTCGTACAAAATACAATATCAAGGAATGCTAATAAATTTTATAAATGGTAGTGTAAGAAGACAAAAATTAAAAACCACAATGAATAGTTTTGTAATGCAGTGGTGTGCAGTCAACCCCAGGACTGCTGGGGTAAGCAAGAATGATAAATTAATGAATATTGAGAATTAAAATGATGAACCGTACGTCACTTAATCAAAAATATTGCACCACTGTATATTCTACTGCGATCTTTGCGCCGGCCCACGGCTCAACCTCGGCAATGAAATCTTCGCTGGGGATGGGACCTGCGCGCGCATCTTATTCACTGAGCCAGCGGCAGGCGGCGAGCGGGGTAGCCATAGCAGATATTGGACTGAACCGAGCTAGCTAGGGATGGATGACGTTCTCTGGAGAGGCCTCACCTGCCTCGTGATTGCAGTACTCCCCGCCAGAGAGCAGATGAGAGCAAACGAGGCATCTCTTTATTTACTTGTAAGCCAGTGCTACCACAATTTATCATTATTTTAAAGGGCATGTTTTGTCAGTATAAATTACCGTAGCGTTTATCGAGAAGTTTATAACGTATATAATGATTATGGGGAATATACATTGATATTTCAATGGGGATATTACTTTAACCTTGATCCACATGATTCGTACATCAGAGCTTTGGAAGCGCTTTTACTTATGTGTACTTGAGAATTTTGAACAACATTGAGAAATGAATTGTATCAATAGATTTTCAGGTACTGTAATGAACATTGATGACTCAATTATAATTTTAGGTTCTAAAAAATGAGACATTAATGCAATGCCCCAATGCTGGCCAATATAAGAATTTTCTATTTGCCAAATCTATTACTAAGAGGCTGGAAAGCTATATCCTCGGTGAATCTTTCTTTTCAGGCATTGATAATGTCACCAAGATCAATTGTTTGTAATAGTTTGGTGAAATATTGTAATTTTGAGGGTCACAATGTATGTGTTCATTATTTCATTCTAACTTAATGTAATGATGGGCAAGTATCTGTAATAATTGGTAATGTAATTGGCAATAATAGGTCGGTTGTTGAAATATTGAGATGCCAATGTCAGATGAGATGTTTTGTTTGATCTGATTTCAGATAAGAGGAAAATGAACATTATCTTGCTGTATCGTTTTATAACTCCAGGAAGTTTTTCTAGGAGTGATGCAATGCGGATGTCATGAATAGCCTTGGACTTTGTGCACTCTTTTAAGTGGAATGTGACCCACCCCTTGGAAAAACACACAAAACCCTGTCATTTGAAGTTTTGACATTGAAGACGATAATCAAATAAAATCATTATCTGGTGCATTAGAAGCAATTCTAATAAAAAATCTTAGTTAACTTTTAGGAAAGACTAGCAGAACTCGGCAGACGTTACTGCTTTCTCTCCCTTTCCCACTTGCTCCTCTTTTTCCCCTTCTCTGTTTCCTCTCTCCTTTTCCCTCTTCCCCCTATCTTGTTGCCGTTTCTCTTTTCCTCCTCTCTCCATTCCGCGCCACACGCACGTCCTGCTCTTTCATGAGGACCGGCCAAACGGCGTCGGAGCGCATCGATCTGGTACGCGCCATCATCGGTTTTTGTGTAAACAGATGAGACAGATATTCATTATTTTGAGCTATTATTTATTATTTCTCCTAGTGTATTTTTGGAATATGGAGGCATGACACTGTGTTTACATACATTACAATGGTATATATTTGTTCATTAACACAACATAAACTTAAAATTATTTTATAATAATAATAATAATAATAATAATAATAATAATAATAATAATAATAATGAAAAGTGTGAAACTCTCACTCACTATAACTTCAATCCTTGGATCCTGAGATGGAAAACCATTCCGGAACCGCTTTCGCATTACTTTGAGCTGGAGTCTTGTCTTTTGTCCTTACAAGACTTTTTCCGTCATCTTTCTCCTTGCTGGAAACTATACTCTGTATTTTCCTCCGCTTTCTTTTTGCGGAATATCTTCTCATTGTAGGCGGCTATTTCGCACCAATTTTCTCCATTGGCGAGCATCGGGTGAACGATGCTGTCGGGAGTTGTTGCCAGCGCAATGCTATAGTGCAACTTCTCTCTTACCCATTTCTCGCCGACGAAGAAAGTGCGTTCGGTGTCGCCTATTTTTGCGTTTACACTTCCTTTCTACTTTCCTCATCCAACGAAGATATTTAACGAAATATCCGAGTTCAGTGAGGAATTGTGTCACTGTAGGCGACTTCGCCGTGCTGGCGCCTAGCCCAAATTGGCGTCCGCGCGAGGAGCCTGGCTGTCCATCTTGATCAGCATTCGTTCTCTCAGCGTTCTCTTACGGTTCATCGGCTCCCCAGTCGTGTCTTCGTCTGGGAGACCCGTTTCCTGCGCAAGGGCGGGGGTGGGTGTCACTCCAGCCACCAGCAGCACTGCGGGTTCGGAATCGGTTCTGTAGGAGCAACCAACTAGCTGTGCTCCTTTCCTCTGTCCCGCACTCATGCGCCATCTGAGACATTCCTTTGCCAGCGCTGCTCCAATCTCCGATCAGTGCCGCAGGACGACAGAGCGAGCCACAGAGGCACCTAGTCGCCGCTGGCTTGGTCGGGGCCCTCCGACGCTTCCCACCAACTGCTCGGAGCTCCGGCTCCTTCGCAAGCAGCGAGCGGCGTCAGGTCCTGGGGCTCTGCGGAGTGCGTCTGCTTCTCTGACTTCGCCGTCGACAATATCGGCTCTCTTGCGTGGCGACGTCTCGGGAGTCCGGGAAGCAATGCGTCACTAATAAGGTGCATGGGATCGGCGTCGAGATTTCCCTTTCGCGTGACTGCTTCCTTAGTTTTGGGGTCACTATCGTATAGCTCTGTCCCCATGGATCTGACTACTTCCTCAATAAGGGCTTTCCAGCACTGAGGTTTGCTCTAGTCGATCGCCTTCTCAACATCTTCGCGTACTTGTGTTGGACAGCAGCGCGGCTTCAGGTCCCCTGCCTCCCTCTCTTGGCCCTTTGTTGGAGCTTGAGGCAATTTAAGTAATAATAATAATAATAACAATACTACTACTACTACTACTACTACTACTACTACTACTACTACTACTAATAATAATAATAATAATAATAATAATAATAATAATAATAATAATAAAACCAGGTCTCAAAGTTATTGTCTCTAGTTTAAAAACATACTTCCATTTAAATTCCTTGGCACAACATGAACATTAATAACTTTTGAAGAAGAAATAAAAAAATGAGTTACTGCTAAAAATCGGTTATTCTACGCATGTCTCCTAAAATTTTGCATATTTTGAAGATAAATCTTGCGGAAAATCTTTTGTCGCATGAGACTTGGTGATAATATCTGGGAAACGAAAACACGCCAAGAAATTAATGTATTGATAAAAACAGAACTATTGTCAGAGAAAATATGTCTAGGAGAATAGCGTGGATTGAACACCTAGAAAGCATTAATTCAGAGAAGATTACCAATAAAATAACAGAATGGAAACCCACAGAGGGAGTCCAAAATGAATCGGTCTGCCTTACGTGGAGATTTTGTTACATAAAGAAAATGTGGAAGACCTACGTGGGATGCAAATAAAGAATGGAAAGCAGAGGGCTCGAAGGCGTAGCTCGGGTTGCGGCAGAAGGAGACGAATTCCAAATTGGTTTCTAATAAAAGGTGAATAACTTTTTCTAGTAAATAGTAGAAATTGTTAACATTCGATCAAACACAAACACTCTTTATTTTACCTCGTAACATACCTTTAAACTGTGCACAGATCATTTCACTTCAAAGTATTAATTTGACTTTAAATATTAACATTTGAATTTTTGAGAATGAATTTTTTTAAAAAAAATACAAGAATAATGTTGTAATGTAAGGTATTTCGTCCGAAAGTACTCAATCTTCCTCACTCACTCAGTCTAATTATTGTGTGGTATACATTACTAGAGAACTCGGCAATTCTTCGCTATTACAGTGTATTACTTTTCACGCCCTTCTGGTCACGTGATTGTTAATAACGTTTTACGCTTCGCTCTCTAAAATTCGAATAGATGCAATACTTCTTGCGGGAACGGGTTTCTTCTGTGTCCTGGTTAGGCCTAATTTCCCAGTCGCAGGGGCAGAAAATGCAACCATGACGCGCTTAATACTTCACGCTGCGACGGGTTGCTACACTTCTGTGTACTGAGTGTACTGAGCAAGTCTTCAACAACCCCGCGCATGTCCGATTTATTTCAAAACACTCATTCAATACTCCGGACACTAACACGAATAAAGTGCGACAATTTCAGCGAAATTGGTCGAGTAGTTTTTGCGTCCATATGTGACAAACATGTGCACATTTCCTTTTACTTTCTCTCTACTGCTTACGCAGTATAGAGAAAGTATTGTAATGCTGCGATAAAAACCCTGCGAATTTTTAATTGAAAAACCCTTATAATCAGGTCCTGGTAAAAAGTGGATAAATTCTGTTCATGTTTGTAGTAAATTACTTTCTCTAAATTTTTGTGTTGTCAGAAACCATGTTTTGTGGGTCATTGATACCGAAAAATCGATTGATGGCAAAACGTTTGTCAGGCCGTCTGTGGTCAGCGCTAACGCCTAAACCGTTCAGCCGACTTTCTTCAACATTGATATTCCTCAATCGATTGGGCTGTATTTGAAAACGTTCTCCTTTATGGGGTCACTTTACATGAAGCCACTCACACAAGCCCCGGTTTAAAAAAAAAAATTAAAAATGGTCCAAATTTTTTATTAACTTTTCTTGTAGGAATACATTAGGACTCTTGAGAATGGTACAAGTATAAGTTAAAAGTATAATTTTTCGAAACTATGAGAAATTTGTGTTATTTTGCGTCAAACATAGGCAATTTTAAAATTTTAAACAATTATTTTCTTAGAAACGGTTTCAAAGTTTTTCTTTCATTTTTGTCTCGTATGTAGTAAACGCCACGTATATTTCATTTTGTTACGTATATTTCATTTTGTCACGTATGTAGTAAAGAAAGGCTAAGAAAGTGGGACTGATCCCGTTTTCGGCGCATTCTCTGTATTTTTAAAAAATTAAAAGAAAAATCGAAATTGTAAATTCGAATTCCCCGCGCATTGTTTGAAACGGTAATACATTGCTCTCTGATTAGCAAGGGCATACATTTCAGACACTTCACGGTTGTGTGTCTGTGTATGTGTTTTATGTATTCTAATGTTCGCAAAACTTACATTACGTTAAATTACATTAAAGTTAGATTTTTATTCGCTATGTATTTCATATTACTACCGTTGTTGAACGACGACATGATGGAAGAGATAAGATAAGGCGGATTTACTAAACGTTGTTATAACGTTCAATAAAATGGTATATTCAAGTTTTATAAAGTCAGGACGAATACAAATTAAGGTAAGAGTAAGTCATAATGATATAGTAGCAAGAGGTAATGATATGCTTGTTTCCAATACATTCATAATACGATATATTGTATGTCCTTTAGTTCCTGATGTTTTATTTATATGTGAAATTATCCTCGCTTGTCTGAATGATGTGGAAATAATGCTAGAAAGTATGTGATGTTGTAGCACCATTAGTTATTTATATGTAGAAGATATGCATAATGCTGAGATTACTTCTTCAGTTTGCAGAAAGGGAATACAGAGATGTCCTTCTTCAATCTGGAGTGTATTAAAATTGTGTAAATTATGCAAAAGAATGTGCAAAATAATGTTTAGTGGAGTGTATATAATTTGAGACACTTCATCAATTGATTTTCTAGATTGCTTGCGGGTACTGCTAGAATGAAAAGTTTTATTGTAAGCTCAGGGGCAGTTTATGTGGTGTTTATGAGATATCAGTGTCATAACAAATAATACAATTTTCAAAACACTGCATAAATCGGAAATTAAAGTGATTTCACTTCGCCTCATTTACTACGCTCATGCATTACCAAATTTTATTTTTTATGTCAGGAAGTCCTAACGTTCGAGATCAGACGGCGAGATTTCGACTCTAGCTAGATTGTCAAGTCGAATTCAATCTGACAAGAAGAAAATTCTAGTGGCCACTACTCAGATGACCGGTAGTTTCCCGTGATCTCTCGAATCAATACCAGGCGATCAGATTTTGTAATTCACATCAAACCGGGAGAGGTGGCTTCAACTGATGTCCCTGCAGTCCCTCTGACTGGGAGGTCCTAGGTTTGAGTCCCGACGGTGGCAGGATTTTCGACACTAGCGTGTTAGCTAGGTTGCGTTCAGTCGCTGTCTGGAAGAGAACTCTAGCAGCCGGCTGCTCTGATCAGTAATTTTCCGTGGTTTGTCCGATCAAAACTACGCGAAAGCCGGAACAGTACCCTAACAAACGGGCCACGGACCGCACGCGATCTCACCTTCCTCTTCCTTGTCCTATCCTCACCTCTTACACACATACATGCACTAACATGCACTATACTACCACACATGGCAGGAGACCGGTCGGGAACTTTCAGCTTTTTCCGTCTGGGGTGGTGCCCCTCTAGTGGGAGATACCTGGTTGAGGAAATCCCACTAGTCGACAGAAGGTCCCCGCCGGATCTCGCCACTCAGGGGGGAAAGATCACCGCCACCTCTCGAGCAAAAAACATTACACTAATGGGACTAATGATCCTGGTAGTTGTGCCCGGAATCAATAAACAATCAATCAATTCAGATTAATGATAATTGATAGAGAAGGTGGTATTGACCCCTCTCGGGACAACACTCATCACGTTGCCAGTGACTTACCGTTGTGGAATCCTAAGTTCCTCATGTTATGAATGTGCCCCTAAAGCTTGGTGCTTATATCTGGGCTAGAGAGTGTGCCACGTCTCGTTGACCTGGGATAATAACAGTGAACTCTTCGTCTTTTATTGCATTGTAATCACTACAATGATGCCGTAAGAATAAGTTTTATTTCACACTTATTTTACGTTTATTATCACGCTTCTTGCAGCTGTTTGACTTTCATAGGTGGCTGTGTGTTCGTGTAAGCTGTCTATATTTAATTTTATATATTTAATACACCCTTCGATGTAAGCGAAATATACAGTGCATTTCATCCTACCTTTTCGTAAGTCTCCAACAGGCACAGGAAATCGCGCTGGCACGTGGGGGTTGCAATGGATACGCAAAAGTATCCAATCTCATTGTGTCGTTTATTAAAGACAAAATTAACACCATAATTTTGGTAAACACCATAATTTAAAATGTCAATCAAGGCTGTAATTCATTTTAATTCTAAAATAGCCGTTGCCCTAACATTTCGAATACAATATTTTGAAACTGCTGATTTCATTGGGTACAACACAAAATGACGGGAGCGCACAGCTCGCATCAGAGGCGGCGCTCCCAGTCAGTTCGCAGTCAGACCGCGCCGAGTGCACGTCGTCTGGCTCCAGCAACAAGCTCTTTTTTTCTTTTTTTCTTTTCGGAATGTGCCACGCATGCGTTAGTAATTACTGTGCAAGACGAGCGAAAGACTGTGTGTTCCTGCGTGCGTGGCGTAACACTGCAAGCGCAATCATTTGAACTGTGTCTGAACTGTGTATTACTGACATTTGAATTGTGTTATTGTTATCAATCTCTGAACTGTGTTACTGCCTGCGTTGTGTAACGTGTTATTTAATATTGCAACAGGAATTTCAATCACATTATTTAACGTGTGAAATAACAATTCTATTGTTACAACAACTTAATCAGCGCCCGTTGTCCAGGTATGACATTATTCATGTTCTCAGTAAGGTAATGACTGTGATCATCCCTTCAATGAGAACACGTAGTCACAAACTACACGTTTTCAGCGATAGGCTACGGCAGGTCTGCCAACCTGCTTCTCAACGCCACCTCACCAACAACGCTCCCTCATATGGGGTACTCTGGGCGTCCAGCCTGGAACATCATCTCCCAGATCTTCTGGACAACACAAGTAAAATTGTGTATTTCTCTTTCAGCACTACATGGTTATTTCAAGTAAGTTCGACACAGTTGTATATTCAAGTAATTGTATTTACTGTTATTCAGATGATTTATCAATTACGGTACTAATTGCCAATCTCTAACTAGTTCTTTCCTTATTAAATTAATTGAAATATGCTTGAGTTAACATATTGAACTTATTCTTTATTTGTAACTATTCAATCTGTTTAATTCCCATTTCTTGTGTGTAATTCTGTGATGGTGACTATTTCCCAATCGATTAGCTTTACAACTAGAAACAGGTTACATGGGCCTTAATTCATGGGGGTCTTTCAGAGTTATGGAAGGAGTGACGAAGAATTTGTATGTATTTAAGTTAATCACCTCTCAATCTACAGTCTGCCGCTTATACCACCTCTGCCACTGTGTTGATAATAAATTTCAAATCATAATTTCTTCAAGCATAATATGCTATATCAGTATGTGTGCAAAATAACATTGTTTTGTGATAATAGATTTTAGACGGCAAAAACAATGTTCTTTTGACAAAGAAAATAGCACAGATTCAGTCTCGAGACTCACTCCGCCAGTGACGGTTCCAAGGGCGGCCCAGGGCCATATCCCCTCAAAGCCAACGTCCCTACACAATATTTGGGTAACTACGAGTGTGCTAATAGGCATGTGTCCTGCACTCATGGTTAGACCACTTCCCGTGCACCAATCGAGACATAGGAGCTACCATTCGAATCAAGCAATTCGGACTCCTTATAGGGTACTGATCATTTGTTTTTTTCGGATCCTGCCAGAAGATTGTAAGAAATTTCCGAAAACGTTTTTTGCCTGTTTTGGCGCTGCGATATTAGTACATACTATGGGAATTAAACCAACGCCAGCGAAATAGATCTATAGAGGTGGCATTGATTAATCCTCTATATCCAATGGAAATTTGGTCGCCCCACGACGCCATAATTTTCTTTCCCTAGTGCAACGGTTTTATAACTCGAATACGTAATAAATATAAGAAATAAGCAAATAATGTTTATCGTCAATGACCCCACGCTAGGTTTGCCAGGTGTTACGTAGTATATTTTTGATAAATGTATTCTATAAATCTGGCGTGGATCCACGGGGAGGGAAATAACTATACATTTTTACTTGTCACGAAACTTTCAAGCAAAAATATTTTCGTATAATAATTTAAACGAATAAACTAGTATCGCAGCATGCGCTGAGTGTAGCCTGCGACATTTAAAAAAATCTGTAATGAGTCATTAAACAAAAACATATATAATTTCCCCTCCCACAATTTGTTTCTGGATTCGCCCCTGTGTAAATGGATGTGGATATGTGAGGCGAGTGTTACCTTGTTTTGGGTTTGCTTCGTTTTTTAATTAAGCTTCTTCTTTCTTGAATAGAAGAAATTAATATACAAGGAAAAATAATTAAATATATTGTTTCACTTGAACTATATACAAGAGAGAAAATTGTCAGGAGCAGTTTCGCTGTATATTTCTAACCAGCTTCTTATTTCGAATTCATTTGCAGGCAACCCGACGCCATGGACGTCTTCCACCACAGCGCGCCGATGTGACGAACGGACGGGTCGCCCCAGCATGAGCCAGAGAAGTGACCTCCGACGTAGAGTGAACGATCTTCATGGAAGTTGGCACATCTACAAGTTTATTCACCCAAAGGTTTTATAAGCTGTTAGTTTTGTTGTTACTCAACTAGATGGACCTGCAGGACAAAATTGCGCGTCATTTTAATTCAATTTCCATACAAACTGAGCTTGACCTGAGCTGCATTGTTTCTGTCCGTTTCCGTGTAACACAGGGCGATGCCGGAGTCAGGGAGAGAGTGAGAGAATAAGGGAGAAACAGAGACAAAAAGAGACAGAGAGACAGAGATAGTGACAATCAGAGAGAGAGAGAGAGAGAGAGAGAGAGAGAAGAGACAAACACAGAGAGAAAAATAGAGGCACAGAGGCAGACAGAGACAGAGATAGATACAAACAGAGCGACAGACAGAGTCAGATAGAGGGAGACCGAATGAGAAAGAGAAATAGTGTGTGTGTGTGTGTGTGTGTGAGAGAGAGAGAGAGAGAGAGAGAGAGAGAGAGAGAGAGAGAGAGAGAGAGAGAAAGAGAGACAAGATACAGAGATAGAGGAACGGAGAGATAGAGAAGGAGACACAGACACAGTGAGACGGAGAGACTCAGAGAGACGGGGAGATAGAGACAGGGACAGAGTGAGTCAGGCAGAAATATGGACAGAGACGGAGTGAGAGAGACAGAGTGACAGAGACGGAGAGAGAAAGGGAGAAGGAAGGAGAAATAGTGAGTTGGAGGGCAGGACGTCTGCCGGGTTGCGCTAGTTAATAAATATTTATACTCGTCTTCGTAAACACAGAGGGATTGCCAACTTTTATTACTTGCAAAACACATACAATAGTATTTACTAAGGCCCCGAAAGTATTTGTTTATTTCTCCCTTTGCCTGTAACATAATTGCCTGTAATTTATTTACAGAACAATTTATTTGTGTAGGTCCGCATATCCACCCCATACATGAAACATGATTTTATCATCGATTTTGGAAGAAGATGCGTTGTTTGATGTGTTTACCTAATATCATCTCCAATTGACAACTGAGATAAAATCACAACGAAATTTCCAAATTCAACATTACCTTCGCCACACCCGGTCGATTCTGTTTTACGTTCAATAAAAATCATTACCTTCTCCGTCGATTTTACCGAACCCCTAGATGGCTACAATATGTACAAACAAATGCAATAAGAAAATACGAACTTTTTATACCCTTTGGAAAAAAACGAACCACTTGAAAAGTCACTCACACAAAAATACATAGATAAAAACTCATTCACACTTGCGCGCATTCTTTCATGGCTATTTACTTAGTTCTCATATTACTCTCGAATAAATTAAATTGTTCACTTCCCTGTACGTTGCATCACCGGCACCCATGGCCGCTGCTCGTGCTCCATGAATTTCCAGAAAAGTACCGCTCGTCAGCATCGTTCATCCATTCCACAATTATTTCCTTGCATACACTTACTGAATGTACACTTTCCCTTTCGACACAAAACACATTAACATCTGCGACCGACAAACACCTATACGACCTCCCGCGTCTGTCGAACATTCGATCTGTGTGGCCTAGAATCCCTCAGGCGCCATGTTACTGTTGCTCCCACCAAGATCGTTACCAAAATATTACTTTAAGGAAATTAGGGAAGCGGAAAACCTATAAGAAAATTATCGTTGAAAATTTGGTGCCATTTAAGACCGTGTTTTTTAAATGTTCCTATAAATGCGAAATTTGAAACTGTTTTACAGAAAACTTTTGAGTTTTCGAAAAACTTTATCACAAGTCATTTGAAGAACTTCCACTCACAAATGCAATAATATAAACAAATCTCTGGAAATGCGCATATTTTATTGATGAGAGAGATATTTTAAAAATTTACACTTGCGTAATTTTTGAAAAAAAAAAAAACAACTAAAGAATACATACACAATTTTTGAGAAAAGGTCGTTAGAGCGTTTCTAAAAATGCAGGATTTCCGCTTATTTTCACAGGACACTTTTGAGTTTTCGAAAAACTTTATAAGACATTATTTAAAGAATATGTCCTCATAAATGCAATATTCTGAACAAATCGCCGGCGCGAATGCAAATATTAGCGACGGGACTGACAAGTCAAATTTGTTTTGTAATTTTTGATAAAAACAAAAAAATAAAGCAAAATGTCGTTTATGTCATCTGATAGAGTACATTTATCACTATCCCTGTCAAAAGTTTAAAGAAAAAATTGGGAGCTGTTTTTGAGAAATTTTTATTTTTGATATTTTTTAATATTGCACAAATTGTACGCAATATTGCGCGAAAAATACTAAAATTTTCAAAAACATGTACAGTATCCTAATAAAAGATTTAATATGGAGAAAAAAAATTACTTTGAAAAATCTTTATTTTTATTGTTTTAAAATCTTCAATTTTGTAGTTGCAGAAAGACGTCGAAAATGTTTCTAAATTATGCAAAATTTCACAAATTCAGAGTTAAGGCTGAAAATCGAACCAATGAATCCTTTATAAGTATATTTTGCTCTACTCTCCCAAGAAATTTAAAGAAAGAATTTGGAGAGTTTTGAGAAAAATTTGAAAATGTCCGTAATTTCGTAATGTAAAGTACGCCATAAATTAATGAAATAAATGAATGTTCCTCAGAATTGCAAAGCTTTGAATGAGGCCAGATCGACACGGGTTTATTCAGTTAGAGGAAATCGTATGCATACTTTAGGTACTACTGTTGTTCACATACACCAGACAGACGGACAAACGGACATTAAAAAAAACAAATTTTTTCGGTCTCAAGGACCTTCAATTTCTAAAATATGACTACATAACGTGTTGGAGGGAGTAACTTATGACATTTAAGAACTGTATTTATTCTCTTTTTTTATCAGGGCCACACAAAACGAGTTTTTCTGTCGAGAAATCGCCGTTTTTTGCCGCAGCATTACGTAACTTTCTTTGTTCTACGTATAGTATTACTTCATATATACATACACTTACAAGAAAGTAAACAATATGAAATAAAGAATACTCTTGATTATAGTTGGTTAAATGAGTATGAGAAAATAAAAAGGAATTATCATTCAAAAAATAACATTTCAAACAGATAAGATACAATATGCAAATAAAAGAATCGTAATTCCATAAAGCACTTCTTTATTTTCGCATTTCCCACAAACAGCAGCCTACACACTAAACATGTGTATACAAAGATTTAGGAACACTCGAGACAATCAATCTATTATGAATAGACAGTTGATTTGTTCTATGGTTCCTCCTGAAATATCACAATACATCAACGCTAGAGTTGACTCCGGGGGGTAGAACGGGTGGGGCTGGGAGAGCGAAGGAGGGCTGGGGTTCGACCCGGGTGAAGCGCGCGGTCCCTCCCTGGGGGAGAAACGCGGAGCCCCAGGTCGAGGAACAGCAGGAGAGACGGGGGACAATATTGCTTATTCGTTCCTGCGTTCGCGAGCGAGCGGCCCTAGCTTTGGTCGCCGACGATGCTCATTTTACGCGAAGACACGACCATCCGCTGCTTGAGGATGCAGGTTGCTCTGTGCTGCGTTGGAGCCTTCGGAGATTTTGCTCCATTGAACCAGGAAGTATGAGCCCTGGTTTGGTAATTCATACAGACTCGTATGATCGGCAAATTCAATGCCGAAACAAAACAAAAATCAAGATTTATGCTCAATGTAGGAACTTTATTATTTGAATAAGAAAACTAGTGTTACTGGTAAGTTACACTTCTTATTATTGATACACTCAATTATGTTCAAGATATAGATACAGACGGGAAATTTAGAAAACATGTAGCAATTAGCTGCTATTTCACTCACAACGGGGGAAACAATATTTCGGTGTGCAAAGAGATCAATTCAGCACGCAATGAGTGGTTTGTGTTCACTGTGTCTTCACATAAAGACGACCTTGATCGCCTACCAGGCGCTAGCCGTTTCGTGTTCCTTACAGACGCCAATCGAGTCACTCGACATCCACACAGACCACTTCACGAAGTGTACGTGATTTTCGTTCTCGTTCACGAATCACTTGTGTGTTTAAAGGAGCCTATATTTCCAAGGAATAAACGCTGTGTGGGACTTTTCATGCGAATGATTCGAGGAATTGATTGAGGTTGCTTTTTATCTTTGAGTCTACCTTCTAACAAACTATTCTGAAGACTCTTCACAGGTAAAGGGAAACTGCCGAGACTGCCTGGAAACTACAGAATTTGATTTTTCTCTGATGAGGCAGAGGGCAGGACTGACAACGACCACATAACACTTATAATCTCGGAGCCGGGCTCAGAACGGCCATCGCGGCGAAAGCTCTACAGGTCGCCTCTCTTTACAAGCGACGTCGGTGGGAATGTTCTACCATCGGATCGCTACGAAAATCTACGTCTTTCACAGAAAGCCAAGAATATTGAAGAACGACGTTCGTAATAAATTAAATAAAAGATCCACATTCCACTTTCTGTACTCCGAAAAATACCAGTTATCAGTGCGTTTCTTTTACGATGAGACAAAATAAGTTCCATTTGTCTTGCAAACAAATTTGCTACAGCTCGTTGGCTCAGAACTACATTTGCCACGAACGCCATTTTGTATATTGCTAATTTTAGAATGTATTCAACACTTGTTGTTCCCTTGTATCTTCCATCAATATGTAAGAATATACTGAAAAATCTCTATCACAAGTAGGACAAATCTTAATATCATAATTGTATTTAGGCTAAGAATGCTACGGTATGAAAAGAGTAGGCCACGTTGCTTTGTTGGGCAGTCCGTATCTGGGGTTAGAACAGTGGCGTAACGAGTGTTTGTCGCCCCCTTAAAAATAAAAAAAGAAAAGCAAAATGACGCGAGGGTAGAGGTGAGCGAGTGAGAGGTGGCGTTGGGCAATGACATTGTGGATGAGTTTGCTTTTTACGGCGCTGCCGCTCCTGGCTGCGCGCCATTCGGGCGGCGCTGGCCCCTCTCGCCCTCCGCGCCCTTCGCTGCGCCACTGCCAAGGAGCAAGCGCCCTTGAGCCCCTTAGGCCTTGCGTTTCAGCTGCCGCCGCGCCGGCCCCGCGCCTCGCCGGCGACACGCTTCCTGTGACCTCGCGGTCCGATCCGACATCGCCCTGGGAAAGCAAGGTATGAAAAGGAAGAGTTCCTGCATTCTCCTCCTACGCGCTACAAAACAACAAATTTAATTGCGCAGTTTATAGTAAACAAAGCGTCTTCCAATTTTTGAACGAGCAAATGTTAATGCGCTCGAAATGCTACCTGGCTGCAGGGTATGTCATGTCTGTTTTATTTGCTTCTCGATTGTCTTTCTTGGCATTTTCCTGAATTGAAGATGAAACCAAAAATACATAAAAAAGATTGTACATTAAGCGACCAAGTAAACAAAAATCCTTGTTTTAAATTGTACCGTTCTGTTTTCAGTTTTGAAAAACCTATAAAATCGTTATCTTTGTGTTAAACTGTTTTAGTTCTCTGCTCACAAATTACAAAGTGATGATTGTGTTGCGAACAGTGAGGTTTTCATTATCATTATCTCTAAGAAACGACGAGAAAAGTAAGAGCTTTAGTTATGAAAATTAAAAGCAGTGATTTGAATGAATGGGTTTACATGGAGCAAGAATTATTTAAAAATAATGATATATGTACCAACCTCAGTTTAATAGCCTTCTCACTTCACCACCCTCTTTGTGCGTTTTCATTGTTTCTCTATATTTTAATATGCTCCAAAGATTCTTATTTTTATATTATATGTCTAGTTCATTATGAATACTACATTTTATCAGTATGGGTATCATTTATGACTGATCAGTAAACCACAAATGAACATGGACAGCATGCTATATTCACAATTCATTATTTTCTCTTATGTTAAAACAGTAAGATGAAATAGTCAAATCAAAGTGTTGTTTTTCAGATTACTGTTCAAGTTCTATTCGAAGAAAATTTGTTAATAAATTGACAAGCCATTTTAAGAACTTATGTGCGCAAACGTAAGCTTAAAATTTCATAGTAAGCGTATGTTTCAAAGTTAACGGACAAGAATAATTGAAGTTTGGAACTGAAATAAACTTTTTAAGTCTAGTTTCACTTTTAAAGTGTAGTTAAGTTTCACTTTCAAAGATTATTTTTATTTAGCAATTTATCAATAATAAAAATGAAAATAATAATTTACCTACGTAAATATCAAGAAATTTAGCTCGTCTTTACCGATGTAGTACAAACGTTTGTATATTTTTTTCATTTTAACCCGTTTTTGTACGTGTGATAATTTTAGATCAAAGTTCTTAGTAATTTAAATAATTTTATAAAGTTTTATAAATCGATATATTATTTTAATTGGCTGAAGTTTTTCTGAATCAATAATTACTATTATTTTGTAAAATGGTTTGAATAATAAATAACTCGCGGGAAAGATTATACAGTATCGAGGTATCTCAGATCAAACAGAAACGACTATACATGAAAATGTGTCGAATTCTCAAAACTTCGAAATTTCTAATTGCAAAAATAAAATTTAATTTAACTTTTTAATTTGTGAAATTTAATGTTGCAACAGTAATTTGTATTTGGGGCAGTTAATCGTCATAAGTTCACAGCCCACGAGGTACATTCTTTAGCAGTATTGCGAAATAGCGCTTTAATGAATGAAAAGAAATTATAGGCAATGCCTATTAGACAATGGCTGTTTGATTTTATATTTCTGATAATACGTTTTTTAAATGTAACTACTGAAAATTATTAATATAAACTCATTTCATTGTCGTTGGAATCGTTTTGAAATCCGATAAGAAAGGAACTCGCTTTTATTAATTTGTTTCACGAACAATGAATCTTTCGTCATGAAGACAATCAAATCACCCCTGTTGCTCGTTCTCCATAGCTTGTATTTTCTATCATGGTGGGAGCGAACAATTATTGAATGTTGCCAATATCTGCCATTGCTACATTTGTTCATAATTTATCTATGCATGATAAAAGAGAGAGAACAGGGATTCCGAAGCTCAAGAAAACCTACCCAGGTTATACATCCCATGATACGTCACACACAGATTTTATTGGTTTCAGACAGTAAGTAAATATCCCCAATATCATTCCCGAATTTACGGAGTGAACGCCGTTCGTTCACCTGGCGTCACTAGTAGGTCTTCTTTTGTTTTCTAAGAGATTCATGTTACAAAGGAAGAACATCGTGTGAACTGCCCTAACTGAAATGTACATCTTATTTTAACAGCAGAACCTCTCGTATGTTCAGTTTTCTATGCAAAGTGACATGTACTATGCAATGATTTACAAAAAAGTATCGATAAGATAATGCTCATCAGACACGATTCCTTTTGGACGTGCACTATGTGGTGGGATTAGATATCCATATCTAAAATTTATTATCATGAATAATGCAGCAACGAACATTCAAGCTTTGACTACTCATTGATACAAACACTGAGTTTCTACAAATTCCACTTTCAAGTAAAATAGTTGCTTGATAGATATTTCTAGTTATAAATGATACCGCTAACCGTTTTGCGTGATATGATCTCCAAACTCTAGCTAAATGCTAATGCTATGAAATTAAACTCATAAACACAATACGGCTCTACTTAACTTCAATACTCTACTTAACTTCAGAATGTACTTCAATTGAATTATCACTAGTTGTGTACTAAGACACTCCAAATGTTATTAGTCGTACGTATATGTCACTCACCATAATACGGAAGTATAACACAGAAAACTGACACGTAATGTATCCAAATTAGAAGACATAACTTAATAACTAGAAGATGAATCTAACTCACTAAAGTTTAAGCAAGGACAGAAGTTTGTAATGATGAAAAAAACCTACTTCCGGTGTGAATAGTCTGTTGGAATGGATTCAAAACATTAAATGTCATAGCTGCCTAATTTTGCAAATCATCTTCGAGGAAACTAAGTTTATTGACGGGATAAGATTTGATACTGAACAATCAGGTTCGGATTTTAGAGATTTAGAAAAACCAGAGAAAAAGATTTAAACTTTAGTACAAATGCAATGTTTGTTTCAGTATCCCACGAACAATTTACTTCTACTGGTGTCTCATAATAATTCTATTTTTTTTTCAGATTAGTAAAGTACATGTGATCTCTAAATACTTCATGCGAGCTATTCGATTTTATGCAAGTTGTCATTCGTTTTCATTCAGCCTCGAGACAGATTTCAGATAAAGAAGTAAACAGAAAAAAACAACAGACTAATAAATGATAAACGTATCTACACCAGATGCGTTTCAAGGAATTGAAGGGTGAAGCGCGTAAGCAGACTCACTTGCTTGAAGCGCCTCGGGACTCGCATTCGGCCAAGAACATTTCAATAATACATGCACCAGAGTTCTGCAGTTTTGGTAAGCAGAACCATCTCCGATTTTTGAACTTATTTCTATCACTAATTATAATAAAGTTACAAAATGGCTTCGAAACCTACGAATCCGCCCTTGTTAGCAAGCCCAGAGTATTTAACCTCTCTCAAAATATGCCAAAGTAAAATTAAATATAATTTACAAACAAATTAAAAACGCTTTAAACAAATGGTTTTTATGAGTGGTTAGGTGGGCGACAAACAAAATCGTATGAAATTTGTTTGCCATTGACGGTTAGCTAAGTATGAATGTGGCTAACTTATAGATAATATTTTGTATAAAATGCTGGATTGCCATATTTGCGTTGTAAGTGCAGTAGTTTTAAAATTAATATAAACGTGAATTATTAACATCTTTACATATGGCTTCAAAGTGTTTAGTGAAGTGTCATTATTCTTTCAGATTTTCCATAGCATTTGCACGGGAGGTGCGTGGGGGGTGTCCTGAAAACCACCCAACCATGTATTGCCATCAAGGTCAGTTGCGCTCTGATAGATCCGTATCTCTAGCTTGTTTAGATAACAAAAATTTATTACAAGATTTTTGCAAAAAGAAAGCTCCTTGGTTATTGCAGATTCTGTCGCTTTAGAGCTCTTGGTTCGCTCGGTTTTAGAACTGTTAGCTTTTTGTTTTTGGTCTAATTCGAAAACGATAAGACATTCGCTAAGGCAAGAAACGTAAGTAAGACCCCAGCTGTTTATCGACATCAACTCCTTCTAGACCAAGTGTTAGATATAATGTGTACTTTTTTCACTGAAACGTGATTCATGTTTTTGAGAGGAAAGTGTTTTTGAATTCTACAAACCCCAACGATTATGGTACATAATCCTGTGTTTGGAAGATACCTGTAAGAAAAGCTGATTTCAAGCTGAGTGCCTTGTCACTCGATTTCAAGTGATCCCGAATACTATTGAGCTGACAGGTATATTTTTCAGAAATAACTCGCTTTCTACGCTACGCACCTTTTGTTGGGTCTTTGAATTCCGCATAGAGAGAAACTACGCAATATAAAAATATATCAAAGCCTTAGACTTACGTATTCTTACTATTTTCAGTTAGAAAGCAGATGCTAGAGAGATTGGCACAGCATCTCATGAGTACCAACGGAACCTAACCTGTTACGGTCGCGAGCAGAATTCATGTATAGGAATGGCAACGTTTTTCGGAATTCCTATACATTAATATTGAAATATTTAGAAAACCAAAAACAGTAAGCATTATCCTATATTGGGTGTAATTTATCAGTGATTAGATACACTGATTTTTATTTGGTAGTGATATAATTAATTGAATTTACTGTTAACACTTGGACTACATATTTTTAAATCCGTAATAAATCAAGACACAGGTCTGGGACCAAAATTCTCAGATTTAAAGAACGGATCACTGTACAAACTACAATACAAATCAGGGGATAACATTACAAAGAAGTTAATGAATGATCTGGAATTAACATAAATTTTATATTTCTACTCCTTTTGTTTTGAACCGGTCAATATTTTGATATATTTAAATACATAATCGTTCTCGGTGTCAATGGTTGATGTATTGAAAGTTAAATACAAGCATTTAAGGAAAAAAGGAACGCAAAAATAAAAACGCGTTGCTACCCCTAGGCAAGAGAAAGTATGGAAATTGTGGTGTCCGTGGCTGTTAGAGAGCAAAATGTAACAGAGACACGGAGGTAGCATAGAGTCGATTGTTCGGTTGCAAGAAAGTATGTCTATAAAAATAGAGCTCTCTTTAGAGAAAAATCGTTCGGTCCCTCAGCAAGGTGGGAGCGGTGACTCTCGTGTTGCATTCGCCACCAAGTGTCTTCGCGACGGGTATTCAATATAAAAATATTTCATGTTTGGAGTCGTGATTTGAAAACATGATATTTTTCTGTATTCCAGCATTATAAACAATCTTTATCGTTACAATAAATGGTTGATAATATATCCTACGTCAGAGACTATGAAGCATTTGCCTTTTATGGCATAATAATGGCATATATCGCACATTGAGCCTATCGCAGCGAGAGAATCACGGGGCGGAAGCGGCAAACCTAACAGCAGTCATCTGGGTTCGCGCAGATGGCAAATACCCGTGACGTTACAATAAAGTTGTTTCCAAAAATTAACTTCTATTCTATTATTAATTTATAATGCTGGTATACAAAAACATAAGGTATGCAACTCACTTATAATGTTGGTTTGTTGTATTCGTACAAATTTGCTTCTATCGTCGATCGTTTTCAAAACATGCTCATGCAATAAAGCTTAACTTTATAAAATAATCGCGTAATATAAAATTGTGGTATGTCTTTAACAATGATAAATTAATTTACAGTTTCAAAAATATTATCGGGTCTCGGCATGCGTTACATAGGTAATCTTACTCTTTGAAAAAAAAAAGTAATTTAAGAGGAGGATATAAGGGCATAAAATTAATGTTGTGGCGAATCTTAGTTATTGAAATGTACGTGATGTTGATATAGAATTTGGAAGAAAATGATAGAGCATGTTTAATGCATTTTCTTGAGAAAAATTCCCTAGTTTGTTTTGCAATGTTTAATGAAGAGGACCAAAGGAAAACAAATTTATCTTACTTATGTTTTAAAATATTCTAACAATGCCTAAATTATGTCAATACAAATTGTCATTAGGATGTGGCCAGAATATTACTTTTACAATAGTGGTCTTATTTTTTCAAACTACATTTCATTACATAATAAATGATCTTGGCTCGTAATACGTATTTCTCTATGCTTACTGTAAAATGAAATGCAGAGTAATTGACGCGACTGGCGCTACATCTCAAATTTCACTTGGGGGGGGGGGGGCAGGGATTCTTGTGCGCCATTTCCTGAGACAGATGTAGGGAAATGGTACACAAGGAGAAGTGAAAAGCATATATGTAAATTTGGATATGTAATTCAATAATAATTAGAATGTATTTCATACCAAAATTACTATGCCATCAATTTAAAAAGCAATTAAATTCATTTCTTTGAAAAATAACTAAAATAAATCTATTAAGCTTCAGTTTTAAGTCTTCAGTTCAGTTGAGACAAAAAAATCTCAAACTAAATATTGTTATTTGAGCACCAAAATATTTGTATATTTTAAAATAATTATTTGGTTTTAAAAACAAATAAATTTAAAATAAGAGTTATTTTATGACATAATTTGAAGCATAAACATGCGATATTCGTGGTTGGTAGATTAGGGGATGGAAATGGTGGATTGTGATTTTAAAATTTTTAATTAGAGCTGTATTTTGATTCTATTTCATTATTTCTCTATTTACTTATTATTATATTTCGTTTTCACCTAAAAATATACATGTGTAATGAGTGGGAGAGATATTAACTAGTTCTCATGGAAACTTTTTTGTATTATTATACACTACTTTGCGGTGTGTTACGGTATACTAGCTATGAGACAGTTACATTTTTGTAAAAAAAATATGTTTCTTTGAAATATTATTTCAGGTATAATTGAACCCTGTACGTTGCCGATTGAATACAGAAAAATCACATAAAATATAATAATTTATAACTTACAAATATCACAAAACACTCTGGCCCACCGTAACTTTAGAATAAGACAAGTTAAATGTGGAATTAGCATCTGCTACGTTTCCTAACTTCCTCGTGTGAGAAGAGGGTTAATTTTTTGGAACCTGAGAAGCGATTAAAATTACTCCATGGTTGAAATAAAAATAGATTTCTAGAGAACCTACCTTCTGAAGAAAAGTAGAACCCGAATGACCCACTAAATAAAAATCTCTTACCCCGCCTGCCATCGATGGCATAGCACAGCACGCATCATTACCACCATGTTTATTATCATCGCCATGATTTGTGGGAGTCTATCAGCTGTATTCTATCTTGTTTCCAAGATCTGTGGGGTTTTCTATTTGACGTACTTTCGGAAAAGAGTTTTTTCAAGATGCAACATGAAAAGCCGTACAAAAAATATTCCACTGATTTTTTTTTTTTTGAAATACGACACTGCTCCAGTCAATACTAATTTACTTAGCGTGATTTCAATTAAGGGGATCCGACCCCCTCTTTTCGTTTTCGTTCAAGAGCAATGCATTCCCGAGATACTTTTCCTATCTTTTTCTGCGGCCTCCTGCAAATAATCTAGCTAAAAATCAAAATTAAATCAAGACAGTCACCATGCAGTGCTTCAATTCTATGAAATGAGCTTTAATGTCAATTTTAATTCTCATGAATTGAAAAATAACGATCGTGGCGGTTGTGTGCGGGTCGGAGATTCATTGTTCAGAAAATACAAATCATAATTTGGCAGCTGGCACTTTCCTGACGTGATAAAAACAACGATTATTTTAATATACGGTTTTTGTAGGTAAAAAAACACCTCAGAGCCATATTTCAACACATTGATTTTTTAGAAATTGGGGTATGTAATCTCAAGATATAAAAATGTCTTGTTCCATATATATTCCTTGCGAGAGGAAAAATGAATTCAGAAGAAGCCAAGACATTCATAAAAACTTAAAGATATTATTGGATAATGTGCAGTTTTAAATGTTTGTACACTTTCGTTTGTACACGTATTTACGACTGACGGTAAAAATTGAGTATTGAGACTTCCGATTTTACACCTTGAAATTCTCAATAGACCTGCTCCCGATTTCTGGATTAATTTGATGCTCTAATTTCCTGAGCTGCATACAAAGTGGAGTTGGGCGAGTTGTCCTGACAGGCGCAGAAACAGTAATACTTCCGGTTTTCTCAAATGTGCTACCCGGACCACCAGTATTTGAACTAAAAATTATTGGGATTACCACTTAATTATATTTTAACAGTCCTTTCAACCCAGCCTGTACATCAACTGTAATTATTGTACACTCTTAATCTCGAAAGGAACCAAATTCCCTAGACGAGGATTATGACAAACGGAATACAAAAATATTAACAACTGTACACTAATTAGACGAACGCTCCTGTTAAATGTATGTACTTGATAATTTCAGTTTCGTTTCGTAAAATATTTTATTTTGGAATGAGTAACGAGCTTAATTTGGTAATTACATTTGAAGCGGAAGTGAGTTTGTATGGTTACAATGACATGCATGCATGTTTTTACATAATGACCGTGCAGTCAAAATTCTTGCGTGTTATCCAAGAGTAAATATTACAACCGAAATAAAGCCATCTTGACAAAGAGATGAAGAATAGAAAGTGAGGTTTCCATGACAATTGTTAGTTGGTTCGAGAAAAGGGAATGTAATATTGCATTGCATTTATCTGCCGCAGATATTTTCAGAGTAATATAGTAAGTATAAAAATGTTTCTCAACTAAATGTCATTAGTATTTTCGTAACAATATAATTAAAAATAAGTACTGTGCAGGTTGAAAGTAGTATGAGAATGATTCAAATATGTTGTTCTGTGCTCTAGTACCAACGAAAGTCAACGTGTAAGTGTATCTCAAACATGAAAATGAGAAACAGATTGTGCGCCCTCGTGTTCGTTAAACGCAGTGTGAACTATACATAATAGAAATCATTGAATCACGTCAACCGACTCTTCTTAACAGGCCACTGGGCGTACACTTTGCTCACGAAAGAAGTGAAAAAATTTCGGAGGATTCGAGGCTTCGTGTGGAAGCGCCGAATGAACTTAAGGCAACGGTCTGACAAGAACATTTGAAAATAAACATTAAAATAAAAAAAAAAAATTCGGAAATGATCTCTACTGACATGGAGTCCTTATTTCTTCATAATAAACTAATGAAAGTAAACATAAACGGAACAGATCAATATTATAATTTACTTAAAAAAGTATGTTAAACTCAAATGGTTATATTTGACCAAAGTTATAAAAACAAGATTAAAATATTTGCAGTACATGGACACATTCGAGAAAATATTGTGGAATCATGCAATAGGTATATTTAGGGAATAGGAAAATATATCGTGGAACCAATCATAAATATCTCAATGAACCACGTGTGCATTAAAATTCTTTCTGGAGTGAAAGACAATTACATCGCACCTCATTTCGTGACTAGATACTTATGTTAATTAGATTTAGATATACTGCTTCAAGGTTTGTAGTGTTTATTTGTATTCGAAGATGGCACCATTGGGAATATCCAGGACTTGTGCGGCTCACTGATCTGAGCCAGGGGGACAATTTGCCCTCTTCTGCCAAAGGATATGTTCCCTGTTTTGCTAGATTCCGGCGTCATGATCACGGCAACGCTTCGTTTACACGACAAAAAAGTTCTGCGTTTCTGTCCGTACATCAGACCGATACCATCAGTCCATTTGACGCTCTACTCGCAAATTCAAGGACACCAAGAAATCGCACGTGCGTAGAGCAGGGCGGGGCGAAGCGCGTGGGGCGGCGATGGGCGGGGCGGGGCGAAAGGGCACTAGGCGCTTGCCTTGAGAGATTTCACCTACAGCGAAGTCACCCTGTGGAGTCGGCCTGGCCCAACGTAGGCCGCGGCCACGGGCGGGGGCGTGCAGGGCGGGGCGGGGCGGGCGAGGTCCTTACGGCGGTTCAGTGGAGCTCCGCTTCTTTGGGCCGCGTCGTCGCGCCGGCCCGCCTCCGCGCCCGGCCCCCGCCCCGGCCCCCGCCCCGACGCTTCGCCCGCGTCGTCCGGCCGCGGCGATTGGGGACGGAGGCCAGAGGTCTTTTCGCCGGCCCCGCTCAAGCCCCCCCGCCGCTCCTTCCGCTTGCCGGCCCGCCCGGCCGCCCGCCGCCCCGCCCCCGCCCGCCGCCGCCGCCGCCACCCGCGCCGTCTTCCTTGCCGATGAGGTAGTACGTCATCAGCTGCCCCTTGCCCTTCACGGACACCAGGCCGCGCTGCTCGAACGTGTAGCCGAAATGACGCAAGATGGCGGTCGTCTCGTCCGTCACCTGCAACAGCAGTTGGTTATGTAAGTTCATTTCCGTGAAGCAGCAGGCGGTGAGATCACGAAAGGGCCGAATACTAATTGCCGAAAAAAACACTACTTACAGCGTTCCATATCACTTAAAAATGTATTTATAAGCATTTTTGGATGGTGATGAATACGGGGCATATTTTGATGACCTAAAACTTTGTCAAAAATAATAAATAAAATGCTCTTAAAATTATTTTAAAATGCTCTAAAAAGAAAGAAAAATTACGTAAAAAATGTGATCAAAACCATTTCAGATGAACAACTTAAGCTGTTGGGTATGTTACTGAAGTAATCGATGTTTCTTATTTTTGTTAAAGTGAACTCAGCTTGCAAACTTTGGGTTTGGTCTGTTCTTTAAAAGAAAATATCTGCCTTTATTTATTGCGAAATTGGCTGAACTGACAATAGCGCCGAGAAACGTCACAGGAACCTTAGATTACATAGTACTCAGAACGTCTGATATTACAATTCACACACTTTTAATACCATTAAAATGATATTAAAATTGAACAAATCAGCGAAAATGCAGTAAAAATGACGCAAGAAGGTAAAATTTGACTTATAAGTCGAAATCGACGGAAAAAGAAAAAAAATCAGCCATTTCGTTTTGTCATGGCATGAAATGAATTTCCATACTACACGGAATTTTTCTACAGTCATAAGACCAAAAATGAAATTTCAAGAAAATCCGCCTCCTAGTGATGAAGGAGCCGCGGCAGCATGCACGCCGGAGCATCGTGGCCCGTCAGTGGCCAGGCATCGTCACGGCCTCGTCGCCCGAGTCTCCACTTCCTGCCGCAACGGTGCGCGCTCAACGCCTCCATACACTCCAGAACATTCATTAAACTTTAACAGTGGGAAGTTTTGTTTTGTTGTCATTATTGTTCTCTTTAAGAATGGTTCCATTGTACATCACTACGTTTATGAAATAATGTTGTCAGTTTTCGTTATTCATAATGCGCTCTGGCCCAGCTTAGCAGATGTGGACCTATAGGAACGTGTTTATTTCTTTTGGTTCATTTAGATTATAAGTCAGTATGCATTCACTTTTCTAGAGAAGATTACTTTCAGTCATTAAATGAATATTTAATGACGAAAAATGTTTTATATTCCGCCATCTTCGTTTAGAAGCGCCCTTGACAACACAGCTGCGCCAGCAGAGAGCAACGCCCGAGTGTGTGGCGTTTGGGGGCAGCCGTCGGGTCATTGGCGTCGTGCGTAGACGTGGGCACGACAGGCGCGAACCGCTCCCACACGCACGTACGAACACACAAGGATTCAACGGTTTTCTGATGGCGTTTAGCGTAGGAGATATGCCATCGCCAAACACAATAGTCGACAGCAAAATGAAGAAAGGTCTTAAAAAGGGGAAGCGGAATAAGGCAAAAGTGCCCCGGCGATAAAATTTTTAATGTTCAAAATTGTTACAGAAGTGTGAAAAAAAACAACAAACTTTATCTCTTGATTAAGTCAATTTAATCTGAGTACAAACGAACTAGTGGGGCTACAGAATGGCACAGTCTATCTGTTTTTGTGGGTATTTTAGATAAAGCCTTGGGATATTTTCAAAATATTATCAAAATTTTGATTCAAAATTTGCTTCAAATATTTTCTTTATATTTTTTGTCAGAATAGAGTGAAGTACACTTATAGAGGTGGCAAAGGTCTATTTTTCATTGTTAACTCTAAAGTTTCGAAAATTCTAGAAGTGAATTTTTTTCGGCAATTTCCTACAACTACATTATTATAGAGATTGACTATAGAGCTTTTTCCTTCAAAAGAAATTTATTGCCCATAATTAGTTCTTTCATTGAAGTCATGCCCACTTTTTAAAAAAATTAGTAGTATTCGCGCAATTTGGTGTACACAATGTGCTTTTTTTTTAAAATATGAAAAACTAGATTTTCTCAAAAACGGCTCGAAACATGCTCTTTACATTTATCACTTTCCCTACCAAAAGTTCACTCTACGAGATGTCATAAACGCCATATTGCTCAATTCTTTTGTTTTTCCAAAAATTGTAAATATATAATTTTTTACCAATCTCTCACTCATGTCGTTAATATTTACATTAGTGTCGATTTGTTCACATGTTGAAATGTGTTGTTGAATTTATAAGCACTTGTGCCTAAATGATATGATATAAAGTTTCTTGAAAACTTACAATTTTTTTGTGAAACCTAGTTCAAAATTCTGCATTTTCAGAAACGTTCAAACGTCATTTTCTCAAAAATGACTTCAAAATTTTTCTTTAAACTTTTATTAGTACAATATGTACTGTATTAGATGACAAAAGATAAATTTTTCTGTATTATTTTGATTTTCCCCCAAAAATTACACAAATGAGACTTTTTTGAAAGATTACTCACGCCTTTAATGTGCACATTTCCAGCAATTTCTATTTATTATTGCATTTGTGAGTAGAAGAGCATTAATGGACTCACAATGAAGTTTTTAAAAAACTCGAAAGATTCCTGTGAAAAAAAGCTTCTAATTTCGCATTTACCAAAACGCTTAAACGCAATTTTCTTAAAAACGGCTTCAAATTTATAAATAAAAAAATTGTATAAAGGACGAGGCTTGAACCCAATTTAATATTCCAAAAATAATATACTGATAAATTCCCCCCCCCCCCAAAGAACTGGTACACCTGTCTAAAATCGTGTAGGGCTCCCGCGAGCACGCAGACGAGTCGCAAAACGTCGTGGCATGACTCGACTAATGTCTGAAGTAGTGCTGGAGGTAATTGACACCGTCAATCCTGCAGGGTTGTACATAAACTCGTGAGAGTACGAGGGGTGGAGATCTTTCTGAACAGTCCGTGGCAAGGCATCCCAGATATGCTCAATAATGTCTGTGGATGTTGGTGGCCATTGTAAGGGTTTAAATTCAGAAGAGTGTTCCTGGAGCCACCCTGTAGCAAATTTCTGCGTGTGGGCTGTCGCATTGTCCTGCTGGAATTGCTCAAGTCCGTCGGGATGCACAATGGACGTGAATCGGTGCAGGTGATCAGACAGGATGCTTACGTACGTGTCATCTGTGAGAATCGTATCTAGGCATATCAGGGAATGATACGTCATATAACTCCAACTACACACTCCATACCATCACAGAGCCTTCACCAGGTGGAATAGTCCCCTGTTAACATGTAGGGTCCATGGATTCCTAAGGTTGTCGCCATACTCGTACCGGTCCCGTTCTGTCGCGATCGCGATTCTGTCCCGCAGCGATGCCTGAGGTTTGATGTTTTCCGGATTACCGATATTCACGATACACTCGTGAAACGGTATACGGGAAAATACACATTTCTTCTTGACGTGGGAGCTGCTATGCCCCATCTCCCTTGCGCCAACCTAAACACCACGTTCAAACTCACTTAAATCGTGAAAACCTGCCATTGTAGCAGCAGTAACCGATTTAACAATTGTGCCAGACTGGTTTTCTTGAGGAGTCGGAGCCGATCGGAGTGCCGTATTCTGATTGGTTCCAGATCTCTATATTCCAATACGTACGGCTGTACCAGTTTTTTTGGCTCTCCAGTGTATTGCGTATCTACCATTAGAAAACCGAAGGAATGAGATAACTTAAAAAAATATCTTAAGAGCGGCGATAGATGGCAGTTGGCAAGATGGGGCAAGGCAATAAAATAAGCTAGCCCACACCAAGGAAATTAGAAAAGTTTACTACGAAAAGGCTGTGCCTTTCTGTAGCACCACTAGTTTCGTTATTAGGACCCGGCAATAAGAGTTTTTCTGCCGAAAAATTGCCAATTTTTCTCGTAGCATTACATAACTTTCTCTTTATTGCATAAGCGGCAGCGGGAAAGTAAAAGCGCTAAATACAAATTATAGCCCTGTAAATTCTCTAGTTTCCCAAAATTTGAACCTGTTATCTTATAAATCTCAATATAAATAAAACAGTAATTTAATAGTTTCTTATTTTCTTAAAATCATGTTTTGTGCTATTAATTTTCGTAGTGTTTATATTTTATGTTTGCAAATAGATTTCATGTTAGAAAGGATAAATAATGAAGAACAAAATTGTAAGCTACTCTATAACCCATTGTAATTTGCATATTGTGTAACCGTTGCCCATCTGTGATTAAGATGGCAACGCTACCTTTGAATAGCGCGGGCAGTAAGTAGTAAACCTTCTAGACAGACGTTCTGAGACGTTTTGAATTCGGGTGTCCGTGCCGACCGAAGCGTGAGAAAGGTGGTGGGAACGACTGGAGAAGGCAGTTGAGCGACGTTCGCCAGGCGAGACGGTACGTGGAGAAAATTAGCGAGAGCTAGGCGTGGAAGTGCACGCAGGAGCTAAAAGAGTTTATGGGGATTGAATCGTGCCACAAGCAGTGTGCCAGAGCTCCGGCTTTTAACGGCCACTCTGCTACGCGCCGGACAGGAAGCCGCCAACACGTGGGCCTGGGGAGGCCACGATTCGACCCGACATCACGGTGAAGGACGACTCCGATCCACAAGATCACGATAAGTACTCCCTCGAACGATTATTTAGTAATAACTTTGCCCGACTGGATTGAATAGGGCGTAAATGAAATGCTGAAAATACGGGACTTCTAAAACGTTTCTATGAAAATTCGGAGTGTGAATAGATATTTGGAGGGAGTGGAACTTCATTAAGTGCTTGTTGGTGGAGGAAGTAGAATTTAATTAAAAGTTTTATGGAAAGGTTTACGAATGAAACTATAATTGGGTGTGACACAATATTCAGTTCAGGGATGTTAAGGAACATGCCAGAGAGCATAAATTTGCAATTTCTTAGTGCTGTAAAGATTTCACATTGTTTCAAGAGAGAGATGATTTTGAAGGGGAGTGTTGTGTAATTTTACATAAAATACTAATGTTAAATTACGTGAGAGTGTAAATTTATTTTATCGTCTATTGATGTTATTCAAATTAATGATTGTAACCTTGGCAAGAACTTCGCAAGCTGTGCTTGATTAACACTTTAACTTAGTCAGTGTGTTACAAAGACAGTATAATTGTAAATGAATCTGGTAAATTTTGTTGTTTTCTTCTAGAAGAAAGATTAGAGGTGTGAAGTGATTTTTGTTACTGTACAAAGGTCAATTTTTGTTGCTTTTTGTTACAATACATGTATTTAAATTTGGAAATTTTCTGGATAAACACTTCCCTTTCTAATAGAACAAAGAAAGATCCACGATCCTTAAAAAAATAGAATATATATTTTTTACTGATGATTAAGAGCAGATCACAGTTATGAACCCTCCTAACGATAATTGAAAGTAAGGAGGTGGTTTCTATTGAACGAATTCAGATTTTAATTAAAAATTATGATTTTATATACAAAATAGTACAATATTAGAAATAATGTTAAATATTATTTGCAATGTTAAAATACACGTTAAGTAGTCATTACATGCACTGACTCGTGTTTTTGAACGCGGAATATTTGATAATTGCGTCATCTGGTTTATTGTCACCAGATGAAAATCTTATTCCATGAACATCTAAGACAGAATGTCACACACGTCACGTCTACCTCAGATACTTTGAAGAGCGTTTATCATCAACTTCCGTATAGCAAGATTCAGAATATAGTGAGAAGCAAAACTTCCTGTGGAAACTGTCAGAATTTCCACCAATGTTAGAACCATCATCTCAATCAAGTTATGATGATCCATCTTACACAGTATAGGCTAAATGAGATGTAAAAGTAGAATCAATTTAAACGCTTTTCTTAGTAACATTGCTACATAAAAGTATTGTTTCTTGTTCTTTTCGTGCAAAGAGTTAGGTCGTCAATGTTCCTTCCGAAGCTCGAATTCGTTTTTGTAGCGACGCGCGTTTTTGTACGCTAAGCAAAGCTTTTATATGAAAGCAAAACGCTATTGCGGTACACGCTTAATTCGAAAGCTATTGTTTATTGAACACTTGCACAAATTTCAGTGTATTTTCATACTCGTGTTAAATAGAGAAATAAAAGTTAGCGTTATTATTAAATAAACTGTCAAATCGAAGCAACGAAAGTATTCTAGATAAAGAATAAAAACTAGAATTATGTTTAGTTAAAATATTAATTCTTTCAATATTCAAATTACAAGAGGGTTACAATTTTGTTTTCCATTATTTATCTTTTCTAAACATAAAATAAAAAAACTATAAAAATTAATAAAACGAAATCTAATTTTAAGAAAATAAATTAAGAAACTATTAAATTCATATTCGTATTGCGCTGTCAGGGGCAAGTTATAAGATAAAACGTTGAAATTTAGGGAAACTGTAGAGAATTTCGAGGGCTACAATTTGTAATTAGCACTTTGTATGATATGCGTCAGGTCATGAACAATTTTCTATAAACAAAAGGAAAAAAGTACTTTTTTCTATTTTCCTATTTTTGTTGATTGTAAGGGTCAAAACCAGATATAATGAGAAAATTCTCGAAACATCTTTATCACCTATAACAATCGCAAGAATTATTAAAGCCAAAATAATAGGCGTAATATGGTTAAAAAATTTAAACTTCTATAAGAAGCTAAACAATACGTGTTTTTGTCATTTGTACGAAGTACTCCGGGTATATTGCTTTAATGTGTACACTTTAATTACGATTTTCAACATAAACAATTTTATCCCCGCGGTACATTTTTGCCTATCTTATTCCGCGACCCCCTTTATTGATACGTAAGACTATAAAACAAACAGCAATGGAGATTCATTACTTTGGAAATAAGCTCTTTCATTTGCACCTGCACCTCTGACCGGGAGGCCTAGTGTTAAGAGTCCTGACGGTGGCAGGATTTTCGATCCTAGCACGAGAGCTAGGATCTCTGATCACCACGAGGCGCATTCCGGAGCAGGGCCTAAACAAACGCGCGACGGACGGCGCATGGCCTTTTCTTCCTCTTCCTCGTCTTAGCGTGCACTTCCACTCGCATGCGCTACACTGCTACACTTGGGAGAGCAGTCGGAGCTTAGAGCTCGCGACTTTGCGGCAGCTCACCTGGATGCAGCCGGCTTTGCCAGTGCTCTCCATGCGGCTGGCGACGTTCACCGAGTTGCCCCAGATGTCGTAGTGCGGCTTGCGAGCGCCGATCACCCCCGCGGTGATGGGGCCGTGGTTGATGCCTGCGCACACACCATGAAGTGTAACTCACCTAATCACCACTCGGTTCATTTTAAAGAAAAAAAATGTATTAACGAGTTGTGAAAATAGAAGGCAATTGATAACAGGGTGAATAAATAAATAATTTATATACTATTGGGAAAAGGTAATTTTTCATTGTTACACGGTTTGCAAACATGGGCTATCAATGTCATTAACGTTAGCCTCCTAAAAAGGAAAGAAAAAAATAAACATTACCCTAACAAATTGAAAAAAAATGAAAACCAAATGACTACTAAAAATGAATGACAGTGAACCTAAAGATTCCCGCCATTCTAAATTTTCAAGTAGGTCTCTCGGACATCTCGACCTCCAGACTTAGAATTCGGTTCCCTCTGCACCCCTTTCTCACACTTTATGGTCGAAGTCATTTAATCATTTGGAGGCGCTCTATAGTGTTATCCTATCGATAGTAAACTGTGCTAATGGTGTCTTTCTGCGCAGTGTGGTATTATGTAGTTGGTGTTCTTCAACTAACATCTGAAAGAGTCAAATGGCTGATTGATGTAAAACGAAGCTTTCAAAGCTTTTTGTGCTAAAACATTAACGCTCAAATCACGCTAGGCTTTTGAAATAGCGCTCGACAGGCCACGTCATGCGACTGACTCACCCCGTTAGGCTCATCGAATGAGCGTTTAGGCCACGAGCAGAAGGGGCTGGACAGGCCTTTTGGCAGCCAGCGATCCTCTGGCGCAGATCATTTACAAATCCACAACAATAAATGAGCATTCAAAATGCAATTTTTGACCAAATGCATACGTCAATTAAAAAGTAATTACACAAGTGACAATTTCAAAGTTTTTTTTTAAGTGTTAATTAGAGTTAACTAGTGGAGTTAATGTGAAATGTTAAAATTTGAAAGTGTTAACTCAGAAGAAACTCAATTTCGAAATTTGCAAAAAATTAAGTACTATTCATTTACGAAAGGATTAAATGCACACTTTATTAAAATTGAGAATAGTACTTGCGTGAGTCCTCGATCTCGAATCTGAAGAATTCTTCCACTGTAACCGGCCTTGCAGCCAGAAGCCCTTGCCAATGGTCATATGAATGTTATATCTGACTCCATTTTTGATGAGAAGGCATGGAAGGAAAATGTTGTCCAGACATTATTTTAAATTTCCGGAATTGTCTTGAGGAAGTATTGGTGGAGGGTCTCGTTGCGAGAGTGTTCTGCTTGCCCCCTTTCCCTGCTGTGGAGGAGTCTCGGAAAGCCTTTCCGGAAATTCGTGATCACACTTTCACCTTAATCCTAGTGTGTGGATTCCATCCCATCTGTTTTCAAGCTTTGCTGAATGTTATGTGATATCCTATACATTGTTTACTTCGTATCTTTAGAGAATTACGTCAAAATATATTATGTAAGTTATATAGAATATTTTAGCACATTTTGAAGATATAAACATGAAAAAACGGAGAAGAAAACTGAAGAAATCACAATATTTCGGCTTAACTGCTTTGTACATCTTGAGTGCTGCCAGCTTGCCGTCGCCTGTCATCTTGACTGAACCAGTCATAGGTTGCCCTAGTAAAAACACTCGCAGACAGGCAAATTCCTCAGGGCTAAAGCGCTCTCCGCAACCGAAGACAAAATGCCACAATGCGGGAAGATTAAAATCTGTGATATGAATGGGTGAGCGATGTGTAATATTTTTTTGCAAGGGATTGGAGGAGAAATCAAAAACAAGACACTATCATCTGAGAAACTCCCTCTGAGATTGGGGATATATTTGTGGTAAGCGAAGTTATGTTAGATGATTGTCTTCTGCGAGGCGAGAGCCAACTGTTCTACCTCGACCTGGCAAGAGTGAAAGGACCGCCTGTCTCTTCTTTCGCGATGTTTAGAGAGATGTACACGACACCAGTCGCTCTCTGGCGGGGGCGGACTGTCGGTGACTTAGCTGACCTCGTGAAAACATTCTCAAAATATTTTCGCAATGCGACCCGAATTCTGAGGAGCTCTTGAAATTACAGGTTTCTTTCAGAAACAACGCAAATTAGTTTTTTGCTATATTGACTCGTTAGTGCAATCGCATTCTTTGTGATTCACAATTTTGGAGTGTGTTGGGCACAAAACTTGCCAGAGTGCTTGGAAGAGCCAAGAATATTTCTGAGAACTATCGAAGAAAAAACGTATACTTTTGAGACACAAACGATGAAAAACAAAAGATAAACGTGTAAATTGGCGGAATTGGAGTGCAGCTTACGAGACGTATTTCACCCGGTTTTAGACCGCCAGAATCATTGCCCACCAGTCGATCGTCGGAATGGCACTGCACAAAACGACCTTCAGTAATGTAACTCTTAAAGTCTTGGAAATGCGCATGAAGTCGCTGTGATATATATATATATATATACATATATATATACATATATATATATGTATATATATGTGTATATATATGTATATATATGTGTATATATATGTATAT
>BOPP01000011.1:200932-281719 GCA_017312745.1 Gryllus bimaculatus | reverse complement strand
TATATATGTGTATATATATATATGTGTATATATATATATGTGTATATATATATGTGTATATGTGTATATATATATGTGTGTATATATATGTATACTGCGACGAAATCGAAATATTTTAAAACAAAGTATTTTCTACAGCTATTTACGCTTCTGAGTCCAAAACGGTAGACGAATAAAATATAACTAATATTATGAGTAAAATGCGCACATTCTGTTCGGGATGATTACAGCGTAGGTGAAGCGAGTGTAGAGCGTGTTTGGAAGAGAACGGGAAATTGTGAGAATGTTTTTTCTCTTCCAAATGAGTAGTTGCTCACCCATCTTGAGTACGAAGTGGTTGAAGCTCTGCTCGTTGATGCCCTGCAGCGCGCGCTTTAGCTCCAGCGCGAACTCCACCAGCAGCGACAGATGCGCCCAGCGCACCTCCACCGGGTCGTCGGCCTGCAACACACACACAGCGCATCGCGTCCGCCGCTCTCCCGAATATTAATTATTTTATTGATTGCTAGCAATGAACATTACATTGCTTAAAATTTGTTGCGTCTATATAGACGGCTGAGCTCCTACGGGCCTTGAGCGAACCGCGGAGTAATCCTCCGTTAATTTGTCTTAGTAATCCTCGGTTATTATGCACCCACCACCCTCTAGGGGCCGTTGGGTATTCAAGTCACGTCAGTCGCAGTCAAGCCAGGGAATTTCCGATAGGCAGCTTCTTCGCACTCGCGTCTCGTCTCGCCAGAATTGGGAGGAATAAGGATAGGGGGAAGGTTTAGGACGCTTCACAGGGATTGGACTAGCCTCTACGAAGCAGACAAACTCATTTTCTCGTAACAACTTTCACGAGTTAGTTACATAAAGAGAGTTCTAGCACAGCCTTGAAAGAGCGTAGCTCGTGTTCAAGACGTTTCACATGAAATATCTTACAAGTAGTAATGAATAAACAATAATACTGAATTACATAAAAGATCTTAATGTACGTCTAATGTAAAGATACAAAAATAATATTACAAAAAAAAGAAGAATATTATAAAATAATGATTATTTGTGTCAGAGGAGATCGGTAAACTTATACATGAACCATATAAATTATAAAAGGTCTTTTTGAATTAGTTTTTTTGCATTTAAATTGTAATTTGCAGTTGATAATCGAGAATATTTTTCAACAATATTGTTTTATAGTCTTGAGTTAAAATTAGCACTATAATTGTACCCAGTTGTTGTACGAATCTTGGGTTCTTTAATGGAAACTCAAGGAACCTTAGCTTTTATAAACCATATTACATACCACCTAAAATTAAATATTTCGATGAAGTTGCTTAAAAATAAATATGTTCGTCGAAACTAATATTATTAAATATTTTGTAATGAATGAAACTGTGACTTTGGGTGTCATAATGGGTAAAAGCTGAAGCACGAGCGGGAGCATCTGTAGTAGAAGAAAAAGGAGAAGAAGTGAAGAGCTAGGCCGCGTCCTGTTCCCTACACTCACCTTCATCTGGCGCGAGGGGTTGAGTCCACTGGCCGCCATGTACGTGGATCCGATTGTCTTGATCTTGATGATATCCTGGAACTTAGGCTCTTCCAGAAGCTGCAAATCGAAGTATGTCGCCTCTTAGAGTGCAGTACGTACTAAATATGTGATTGACAAGTACCATTAATTCTAGAAATTGTTTTAAACAAATTCAACTGGTAGCTATGGGTCAAAAAACTTTAATGTTCTTTTCGATTATAATAAGTAAATTTAAACAATGTACATTTAGGGTCTAATAAAGGACTTTTTTGTATTACAGCATTATAAAAGAACCATTTCTGTTGCAAGAAATCGTTCATAATCGGGATTTTACGGCACAAATTATGACGTATTAGATTTTATATCACGGATGATCGCGTCATCACACATCACACGTAGCGAGAGAATCGAAGGGAGGTAGAGCTAAATGGAACAGCCGACCACCGTTTACTCGCACGATGTCAAACACCCAAGTCATCACAGGGTCGTTGTTTCGCAAAATTAAATTTGATAATCTTATTAATGTATAATGCTAAAAAATATACAAAATATATTATATTACAATAATTACAAATATTAATATGTATGTATATACAAAAAATATAGTATGCAATTAGTTTATAATGTTAAGCTTTATTACATTCGTACAAATTTGAACACTCGCTCCTAAAGTCGCTTGTTTTCAAAACGTGTACTTATGCAATAAAGCTTAACATTATAAACTAATTGCTTAAACGACTATTATTTATAATTTTTAATAGTAAACGTTTCTTTCATCATGATCTATTCATTATAATAAATTGTACATCTACAATTCTACACAATATCAAATAATACGAGTTCAAAAAGTATTAGAATAAATTCTTGAATATTACGGAAAAATGTTTTGTTAATTTTTCAATGAGCGGTCATTGTCACGAACATGTCTTTTTCACGTGGTATAATGAACACTTGTGGATGTAAATGGGAATTTCCAACGATATTCCTCACTTTAGTGCGCGTATTGTATTTTGTTCTAGAAACATTACACCTGGATGGTCGAGGTGGCCAAAATCGTTTACCGATTCAGCAGTTGGGCCGAAGGGTTGTGGGTTCGAGCCCCGCCTTGGGCAAGGTTGTTTCCCTTGTCTACCATGTACGTTAGGTCGCGGCGGCTTCGCGTTATGCTGACCGCAGATGAGAGGACCACGCAAGTGTATGTGGGTCCATCGAGATGTGAAGGTGAACCTGCTGTCCCCTGGATAAAAGCCATATACAAAAATACATACTTACCGCGTCAAAATCGGAGATAACTTCATTGAGAAAACGAAGGCACTCCAGACCTTGGTTGTTCACTGTCTCCTCAGAGTAGAAATCTACAACGTAATTTAAGTACACAAGTAAATATAAATGTTCATATCCAAATTTAGAAAATAAGTGAGAATTCTGAAGGACTAAGGGCTGTAAACTGAACTACGAGTATTTTTTTCAAAAAAATTCTTTGTACGCACTTATCTTACTTTATTATTTGAAACTACTAAACCAAATTCACTGAGTCAGTAGACATCAAGTGTAAAAGTTTCCTCCGGGTCAAACACATATACTACCATTTGAGGCAAAAAGTGTTAAACGTCCAAGATAATGTCCACGGGTGTAAGTACATAATATGACGAGTTCTATTTGGCAGTTTTACACTCGCAAAGTACCATATAAATTCACAGATGTACCATACGGCATGCTGCTTTAATGCTGTTAAATGGAGGGTAAAAAGGTGAGGAGAAGGCGTTGGGAATGAAATGACCGGTCAGGGCCCAAGGAAAGGAGATGTTGAGGATGTTGGGGAGTGGGAGGGCACTCACCGGAGAAGTTGGGCATGGAGGCGAAGAGCACGCCCACCTCGGCGTAGCTCTGGCTGTAGAGCTCCTCGTGCTGGCGCTTGCGCGACCCCATGAAGTGCGCCGCCACGTGCGGCGGCAGGATGTTGTAGACGAGCGCCTCATTGCGGCGCCGGATGTCGGCTGCGCGCTCCCGCTGTTCCTCGGCCTCGGAACGCCACAGGAACAGCACGCGCAGCGCCTCCTCCATCTGCGCGCAAAGCAATGCTCTCTGGCCCTGCCCCTGGCCCTGCCCCTGGCCCTGGCCCTGGCCCTCGTTCTGCCCCTGGCCCTGCCCCTGGCCCTGCCCCTGGCCCTGCCCCTGGCCCTGCCCCTGGCCCTGCCCCTGGCATTCGATTTGCAATATTTGTTTAAGAACTCGGCTAATATCGAAGGTCGTTCAAAAGACTGGGAAATGGAAACATCGTTTGGAGCAGTCCACATTTTGCGCAGTGTTGTAGAGGCACCGATAGTCGTTAGATCTGCTCCTTAGGAAGCTAGTTGCAACTCTGAGTAGACTTCATAATCAACCGACCCACAACATTCGTGAATTGGAATAATAATATTAATAATACGCCTGTGGGGCTAAATGACTTACGTATCTCGCGTAGAGGGCCAGCGCCACTGTGCCGGCTGCCAGCAGCCCACACAGGGAGTAAGCGACAGGGGTTGTTCTGTAAGAGACCAAGCATTCTTAGCAATGCACGGAAAACACGCGCTCAGTTCATAGAAAACTTGCACTCCTTAATTGACACTTCTTTGCTTTCTGCATTACGAATATTTTCTTTTTATATTCGTAATATCCTGTGATTCCGACTCAACGTCCATTCACTTTCAACCAGTAATGTTTAAATAATTGTAACGTTTAGTACTCCTGAAGGAAGGGAATTTGGCAGAATATGAACACTTACTCGCAAATAATGAGAGTAAGTAAAATGCAACGGCTCTATAAAATGTATCGTGAATCGGTTAGGTGAAGAAACAATATTGTAGTTCCACGACTCGTAAATATTAATGTCATTAACGCTAGATTGTACTGATCCTCGACCATATAAACAGTAGAAAGGTACATTTTATTCATAATATCGTATATAATATTGTCGGATCTAGGTTTTAACGTGTGAACTTAACAATGCAAAAGTTTAGGAAAGTGCGTATTTTCTACATGGCAATGTGTAAGTCACTTAATGCTATCAGAATCTGCACGATATTTTTTTTATAAATGTTATGAACTAGTTAGGAGAATATAATTTAAATCTATTTAAGAGAGAGGCTATTTTCATTTATAGGGAACTTAGTGTTTGGATCCGTGAATTCAATGTTGATAATAATATCAAAGAATTGTAAATTTGCGTTTCACAAATTTTACCAAACGATTATAACCAGTACTTATTTCCACATTTTCAAAACTCGGAAGAGAATGGTTAAAACGGTAGACATTGCTAATGTATGCTTTTCTAGTTTTCAGGTATTGAAACCTAAAACCACAAACAACCGCAGTGAGTGTCCACTGTGTTAACCTAACCCTGGCGGAAAGAGGCGCGGGGACGTACTTGGTTCGGATGGCTCAAGGCATCGTTTATTCCTCTGCTGTGTCTCTGACGGGAAGGTCCAGTGTCGCAGTGCCTTAACGACTGGGCAACGGGCTGCTTTCCCGGTGGCGGACGGGAGCCCTCGCAAGCGCGTGCGTAGGTTGGGTCTGACCTCGCGGCTCAGCGGAGGAGTACCTCTCCGCCCGGGATGTGGCATGCGCCACCGCGTTTGCGGGGCGAACGACCGTCCCGTTGGTTGCTAGTGATTCCGGGCGCGTCCACTACCAGGGTCGCGTAGTGTATGTTCGTGCTTGAGAGGTGGCTTCCCCAGCAGAACGGCGAGATCCGGTGCCGCCCTACGGTCGACTAGCGACGTTTCCCTCAACCAGGTGTCTCCCACCAGCGGAGCACCGCCCCAGCCGGGACAAGCTCTAAGCTCCCGACCCGTCTCCCTGCATGTGTGGTAGTGTAGTGCATGTTAGTGTATGTTAAGAGGACAATTGTATGTTAAGGACAATAAAGAGGTGGGAGAGATCGCGCGTGATCCGTGGCCCGCTTGTTAGGGTACTGCTCCGGCATTCGCCACGTGTTAGTCGGAGGAAAACTACCTGTGGGGGCTGCCGGGCGCTAGAGTTCTCCTCCAGACAGCGCCTGAAATGGACCTAGCTGGTCCCAAATCCCCCGACCAGGAGAACTGCAGTGCCATCAGTGGATGCCTTGAGCCATCTTTCGCGTTCCGTAGCAGCGACGCGCTCTAAGCCACGGAGTGCAGACTGCGAGGGGGCGTACTTGGGCCAGTTGCGCATGGCGGCGGCCTGCTCGCAGGCGAGCGCGGGCGCCAGCACGGTGAGGTTGGCGACGCAGTGCGCGGCCGCCAGGAGCGCCAGCAGCGCCGCCTTGGCCAGGTGGCCCAGCTGCATGGGGAGCGCGCCGGCCGCCAGCGCCAGCACGCAGCCGAAGGACACGAACGACGGGTAGAGGCAGGCGGCGCCCGGGTCGCTGCCGGCCGCCGGCTCCGCCACCAGCCCGCCGCGCGTCAGCGAGCAGTTGGCCAGCGCCGCCGGCGGCTCCACGCACGACACCTGCGCCACACGCGCCCTATTTCCCTCCCTCGCTCGCCGCCTCCCCCTGTGCAGCGAGAGGGAGAACGCCTTGAAAGGGGAGAGGTGGCTTTCTCTGCGCAAGCACAGCTGACGCCGCTCCGGGGAGGGCGGCTGTGGTTAGGGGAGGAAGCGGAGGTGGACTGACGACACTGAAATTGTGATTATTTACATTGCACATTTTTTTTATTCATGGACTATTAACACAAAGGATACAAATGAAATTGCTGAATGCTGAATGAATGGTTACAAATATATGGTATAAGAAATGAACCAACTTGAATGAATGCGTTGTACATAACGCCACTCGTATTCTGTTGAAATGTCACTGTTTAGTTCTTACACGTAACATCACAGGTGGCAGCGCGAAGGGCAAAGAAAGGTAGTTCCAGTTGGCGATGTGAGGCGGTGTGAGGCGGTGTGACTTGGGCGTTGCCCAGCCGGGTCACTGTTGAAATGCGATCTCCCACATGGTCCAACGATGACCGGAATGGGTCCGCAGACAGGGACACGTGCTCACAGCCAGCAGCACATGGACAGCAGCGGGTCACGTGGCGCGCTCTGGTCGGCCGGGGAACTAATGTCGCGTAGCACGTGCCGACGTCAAATCGTCACTCAAATTGCACAAACGCACGTCGGACTGCCGCTCGAGGAGCTGATAGTAAGAATGATTATAAGGACTGAAAGTCTGTCTGCGACGGAATTAGCAGACAGGCCGCGGGCAGTATGGATACGCGCACTCCATGAAGGCCTGCCGAGGGCCGTGGCGCCAGTGGCCAGAGGAAGTATCAAGAGGAAAGGGCCGAGGCGGGGAGTCGCTTCTGTGCACCTGGCTGCTTCAGAGCCGAGGGAGGAGCCTCTGGGCCAGAGACAAGGCCTTCGGCTGGCGGTGGGGGTGGTCGGCAGGAATATTTCTAAATCGTAACTATGCACATCCTGCAGTCCCAAATTAAGCCTTCTCGGTGGCCAGAATCTTGGGGGAATTCCAACTAGAAGTTCTCTTTAAGTTTCAATAAATTTCTCGAATAACATTACACAACGAGGTGAATAGTGAATGTAAAGCACATGTGCTGCAGAGTGCTCTCGACTGCGTCAAGTCCCGCACCCTCGAGACACCTATTGGAACAGCTCTAAGATTCTGACCAATGAGAAGACTCAATTGGGGATTGTAGGATATGCATGGTTACGATTTAGAAATATGCGGCCGGCGACCAGCCTCTGAAGGCGGAGGAAGGACCCTCCGGGACATCCCCGTCCCTCACTCAGTCGCTCCGTGCCTGCCTGCCTCCCTCTCGCCCTCTCGCACTCCCTCCCACTTGTCGCTCACCCACTCTATCGCGCCCCTCTATCGCGCATTTTTTGAGTTAATTTCTTTGGGATGATTAAAAAATAATACCACTAACTCCGCGCTCACCTTTGAATCAAAGGATCACTTTTGTCTCAAAAGTCCGATAAAATAAATGGATTCCACTCTCCCTTCATATTGAAGCTGGTGCGTGAATGAGAGATTCTATAAAATTAGATTGAGTAAATTTTTCAGATTCAATTTCATTTTGTACTTCACGAATTCTTTTGAAGTTTTCCCTTCCATCGGATAAAATAATTTGTTAATGCTAAATTTCAATTTTTTTAATTTTCAGAATTGCAACTGGCAACGGTTTCTCCAAATCCTTCATTTCTTCCAGAAAGAAAATGACAGTCGTTTTAAATTATAAAAATGAGACATCCCATGTTGGTGGTTAAGATTCACTGCTACTAACCTGAAAACTTTACCTTGTGTACTTATACATGCTTGAGTGTTTGCTTGTTTGGTTAACTGCCCCAGTAAATGTTACTTCATTCCAACCCCATTTGTTTCATATCTGATGCAGGCTCTCATCATATTAATAACTGCGTTATTTATTACAGTATACTTTAATTTAACTGAATACGCAATGCTTTCTGATATTGAGTGAAGAGGATTCTACCCTAAGAAGGAATAAAACTCATAACTGGATGTATATAATGAAGTTCATGAATGTTCTAAAAAATGATCTAACTTCCCTTTTTATATGTACGGTAAACTGGCTATTTAACGTGACGGAACGCGTATCACGGTCTCTGTCATTGCCCCACCTTCCCCGCTCTGGACGCCACTTGGAGGCGCAGCCGCGCGAGAGGTATGCACGGGGCGCGTGCACTCGGTTGCCTTCAAAGCGCTTTCCACCTCGGAGCGTCAGGCGCTCGCTTCCTTTCGCCTCTTCGCTCGCAGACACGTGCCTCTGCATTTGTAGTTTGTTCTACGGACGAGCAATAGCATTTATAACTGTTGCTTGTTGTCTTTTCAAATTTAAGCGTTTTATTAGGAAATGCGAAGTATGATGTAATCTTACTCAAATAATAGTTATTTAGACACAAATATTGAAGGACACAATACAATAAGAGATTAAACTAGTGGGGCTACAGCATGGCACAGACTTTCCCGTATTGTTCTATTTCCTTTGGTCTCGGCTAGCTATTCGCACTTGCCACGTACTCTTGCCAGCTGCCCTATCATTTTTTGAAATTTTCTTTATTTTTCGGTTTCCTAATAGTAGAACGAAAATATTATTTTAAGAATATTAAAGAACAGTAAAACCTTATCCTAATGGCAATTTTCTTTTAAAAATTTGGAGCAGATTTTAAGAAAGTGGCGTTTCTGTGCTACTGTGAATTCGAAATTTGAAGTTCTTTTCCACTGGAAATGTATGAGTTTTCGAAAAACTTCATTTGACGTCCTTTCAAGCACTTTAACTCACAAATACAATAGTGTTTACAAATTGCTGGAATTGTGCATATTAACGGCTTGAGAGATCTTTAAAAAAATACACTTGCATAATGTTTGAAAAACCAGAAGAGTACATCAAAACATTATCTTAAACAGTACAATTACCACTATCTGTTCGAAAATATAACGACGTGAAAGATAAAAAAATATTCCACGCAATATTGCGCGATAAGTACTAAAACTGAAAAAAATGTACATGACCTTACTGAGAGAAGTCGCCATGGAGAAGGTATTTTATTTCAAAGGAAAATGTTTGTTTAATTTTGTAGTGGCAGAAAGACGCCCGGGATGAAGGGAGGGGACTCACCGTGAGCACGAGGTTGGCGGCGCCGAGCAGCAGCACCGCGGCGGCGGCGACGGCGCGGCGCAGCGCCAGGTGCCCGTTGACGGCCGCCCCGCAGCCGGACAACGCGCGCGCCACCCTCTGCGCACACGCACACACGCGCACGCGCACGCGCCGTCGTTGCTCCGAAGCCATAAAGTGTCGCTCACGCCGCCCTGGGTTTTACCCACTCGCATGTGCTAGTGTGGTGCGTGTGCGTGGGCAACGTTGAGGACAGGGGAAGGAAAGAAAAGAAAGTCACTCGTGTCTCGGCTGTTGGGTACAGTTCCGACATACCCGTATGTTGATTTGAGAAATCACGGAAAAGTACCCATCAGAGCAGCCAACCGCCAGAATTCTCCTCCAGACGTTGGCTGAATTCGCCATAACTGGGTAGCTAGTGTCGAAAATGCTGCCCCCAACGGACGCAAGCCGTAGGACCTCCCTGACAGAGGCACTAAGCCACATTAGTTGATGCCCTAGACCACCTAAGCCGGTGTTTGTTTAAAAGAGTCTACTTCCTTTTCTCGGTGTAGGGAGAAAATATTCTCCCTGAGGGGTAAGATACGGGATTAGAGACCATTGTTCATATAGTTTATAAAACAATCATAATAATAAAATATTGGCGAGGTGTCCAAGTCACGGGAGCCGTTGCTACTCCGTGAAGAGGACCCGGTGGATGGAGTACCTTATCTCGTGAAAACACTGTAAAAGGGACGTTTATAAAATGTATTATATATTGCGCGTGAAAATTCAAACTGCACATTCGATACAAATAAGATAATACGACAGAAGTAAGACACAATTTTGAATTTCAAAATCTTTTTCGCAATGATTCATCTTCACCAATTTGAGATGTAGTATTAAGTTCAGTCAGGTTGATTGATTGGTTGTTTAGTGGTTCCGGGCACGTCAACTACCAGGGCTATTAGTCCCGTAAGTGTAACGCATGTTTTTTGCTCGGGAGGTGGCGGTGATCTTTCCCCCGCTGTCTGGCGAGATCCGGTGCCGACCTACTGTCGGCTAGCGGGCTTTATCCCCAACCAAGTATCTCCCACCAGCGGGGCACCGCTCCATGCGAGGCAAACTCTTAGCTACGGACGGGTGTCCCGGCATGTGTGGTAGTCTAGAGCATGTTAGTGTAGATGTGTGTGGAATGGGGTGAGCATAGGAAAAGGAAGAGGTCCTAGGACTCCCGGACAGAGGACTGCAAAGACTCGTTTGATGCCCTGAGCCATCTCTCCCGGTGAGTTTAGTCAGGGTGAGTACACTTATGCCACCACATATGCGCGAGAGTTGTTTTTTTAAACATTGAAACGTTTCTACATAAAATATTTGCATATAAGAAGAAATTGACCCACACAATGCTGTACATAGTAACATTCAACACCAATGTAGGAATACATAGCATCTTACAGCAGCTCTGTTAACTATATTACTCGTAAAGTCGTTAAAGCTAAATACGTTTTTAGTGGCCCATTTATCTTCAAACAGATTTAATTTATAATTGATAATAATATAAATCTCAGAATACGAATTGCATTTCACTTGCAATACAGTATATAAATGTAATTGCATCTCGAATCTGACAGTAACAGTCCTAAGGCGCTGGGAAAGGTCAGATATATAATTCTACGTAAAAGCGCAGTGCCTACATAGCACAGTATTACCTCCCGCAAGAAGGAGGGGGGATCATTTTGTTGTGATATTCATCTCAAAAGCAAAATGTATTCCTTCCTTTCAGAATCCAACCGAGCAACGCAAAGAAGCCTACTTGCATGTGCCGAACGAACAACGCAAAACAACAAAAACAACAAACACATTTCCGTAACCCACGGCGATCTCATCCCATCGAAGCTATTTCGAGACCATGTCCCCGAAGACCGCAGCTGAGCCGTGCTTTTTTGCTCTACCCGCCTACCCCTCGCTTTCACGGCTCTCCCCTTCCCTGCTTCGCCCCGGCAAGGCCTCCTGCTCGCACGCCGTTGTCCCCTGCTCAAAGCCGCCTGCCACCACGTTACCACTTAATGAGTTTGGGTTCAAACCACACCGAACCCATGTAATTTGCTACCGAACCCACCGAACTCTTTCGCCCCTGCCCTGAACTGTTTGTGAAGCGTTAAAAAGGCAAACACTCGCTGGCGGGAGGGGCAAAGCGAGGCAAGTGTAGGTGCACGGCCGACAGCGGTTGCCAGGGAAAAGGCGGTTGCCCGCGGCCGGGCGCGTGTATATGTGTGCGTGCGTGGTGGAGCATGGGAAAAGCTGGCTGGCCCGCCGAGCGTGGCGCGCCTGGCGGTAATATCGTTTACCGCCTCTAAAGGGCGTCAGTTATAGGTTGTTAGGCGGCGCCACAGAGGCGAACGGGGAAGGGGCGAGTGGAAGGGCTGTGGAACTAAACAGAGGTCTGAACGGAAGCAATGCTCGTCCAGGAGTTGGCTTGAGGAGTGCAGAAGGGCTTAAGAGTTATTACGAACACAACAACGGATGATGCTGATAATAATAGTAATAATTAATAAGCCGAGATCGCTAAAACAGTAGTGCCGTAGCTGTCTCGGACCAGAGACCAGAAGATTGAGGATTCCAGTCTCGCCTCGGACGTCCTTATGTTGTCTGTGTCTATTTCATGATCATAATTTCATCCCGTTTCCTAGAGCTAACAACCCTGGGGTATAAAAGTGGAATCGGCATTGAAATGTTGATTTCTCCCTATGGAAAATAACATGCGCACCTACCCCGATTATCAAGTCTGAGCCCCAGTGCCATGCACGTATCACGTGGCCCAATGCTGGCCGATTTGTAAAGAAAATAATGTTTTAACCACGTGCGTACAAGCAGTTCGTACCGATATACTTAGTTTTCATAATATGTCACGTCAGGGTCTTTTTTCACGATGGAATATCTCACGGCACTTCGCGTCTTTCTCGGCCGTGCCGCTAGACGTCGCATCAAGCAGTGTGGTGTTTCTAGCGGCACAACCCACAAAGAAGCGAAATGCGGTGATCAACTCCTCCGCGAAGACAGGACCTGACGCGCCACGTTATAACAACCGAAGTATGGTTATAGGAATTCTAGGATTTATTTCGCAAAATGTATAATTAAAGAATTGCATAAAGACTAAACAATAGGAAGGTCAAGACATCGTAATTGGGAACTGCCTATATTTTGCGATACGTACAGTAGATACACAAATATTCTTTAGATCTGCTTCTTAGGAAGCCGGTTGTAACCTGGAAGAGATTGTAAATTTAACCGGCTTCTGATATCTTTACTCGTGCCTATAGGGGATGGAAATAACTATTATCAAAAAAGTGACTTTTCAAAAACAGATCTTTCTCCGCCAATTTTATTTCCAAATTAGAAGTTTGTGCCAACATACTGAATTTTTCGCCCTGAATAATGGCCTTCCAACCGGCTGGTCAAATTGTCAGAAAGCAACACTGCAAAATAGCCCCCGTAAAGGAGGCAAACTCGTTTTATTGAACAAATTCCACATGATATTGTCCGCGAATCGAACCCGGAACTCCGTGGTGAAAGGCAAGCGAGTGCGTTCTGAGACACCAGTGACAGATATCGCTGTTTTAATCCCGGCCGAAGACAAGGAGTTCATTGGGAGTGAAAATCGAGATACATGCCTGATTACGCCTCACGTTAAATCCTCCGGTAGCTCAGCATTCAATGATTATTGAATTTGTGCACCGGTAGATGTAGATAAGATATAAGAGATTGGAATATTAAATAATTATTAATTTGTCAAAATTCGGCGCCTGTTTTCGGCAACGGCGAGTTGTATTAGAGTTTGTCTAAAGGGACGAACTGTGGACTTCGACTGAGGCAAGCAAGGCACAAGGCTTAAGAAAGCATTATTTGATTAGGGAAATACAGATCCATTTAGGCCGTAAATGAGTGGAAACTGAAGGTTCCTCTGAAGTAAATGTGTGATTTGTTATACATAAACGGTGGAAACATACACAATTCGCATCAAAAGTATAAAAAGTATATTTATACTAGTAAATCATATTCGTAAAGTTTTTACCAATTGAGAATAAAAATGAATAACTTAATGGATACTTTAATTGATAATTTACAGGCGATAGAAGAGAATAATATAATAGTAATAATTGTAGGGGCTCTTATTATGGTTATTGTATAATGTAAAAATAACGTAATTGACGAGCTTACAGTACTACTCGAGATGGCTGAATACTCACCCCAGGTAAGAACTCGACCACGCACATGAAGGAGAGGAGCAGTAGCAGTAGCTCACCCACGCCCAGGCTCAATGCGCTCACCACATCTCTGCAACATGCATTGCGCCAACACTAAGGGCCACTTCCACCAAACTCGTTCAAGTATCTCGGCAATCGTGTTTAAATAATCACGGTTAAAATTAAACTCGCAATATAATCACGTTTATACATCCATCTATTTTACCACTGAATATAAACTCGATTAACAGAGTTTTCATGCCATAATCGCTCCTCTCATCTACTAGCTTGCAGAAATAAAATATTGTAATAACAAATTAATTATTTTTTGTTAAATTATATCTATAATGTATGAAAGAAAAAAATATAGCGGTTGCTAATATAAATATTCTCTAAATATATTAATACTTAAACCAAAAGTTTCCTATGTTCATTTCCAACAAGTGAAATATTGTATTTGTCTCCCATGAACTTTCTATATAATATTTATTGTAAAACAAATATTATTTTGTATTACACAATAATTGAAATTCTAGCTGAGTTTCTTCTCAAGTCAACTTTTCTCCCAACAGAGAATTAATGTGTTTAAAAACAGCTCTTATGACCATAAATGTAATAATGGAAGCAGCTTCTTCATGAGACTTGATCAAGTTCGAATTATTTGTTTTTCAATGTTTTTGAAAACTTATTTGAGGGATATAGTATATTCATAAAAGCAATGTGTTATTAAAAAATACAGAAACAAAATTTTACATACACATTATACATTTCAAGCGACACAAAAGTAACAATCATAATTTAAAAAATAAGTTGAGAATACCTCACATACAACATGTAATGGAGGTAAATACACATATTAATTGGTAAGCAGATGAAGTCTGTGGTCCATTGACGTAGCATCTCCTCACGATATTTACGATTAGCTGCGAGTTGAAACGAGAAGGAAGGTAGCCCAGCATGCACTATGTAAACTAAAACATATTTCAGGTAACAAAGATAATTGAAAGGTGAAAACGCCAATTGCAATGAAAGAAAACAATGCTCAGATATGGTTAAAAAAATATTGAAACAGTGATTATAGTTACTAGATGCAATGTTAGCTACCTCATTTATTGTTACATTCATCAATATTTTTATTTAAAGGCATTATAACAAAATTTGTTATTGCCAACACATGAAATGATTTGGATATTTTCTTTTCTTTGATGTTCTCTTCCTTCTATAACTATATTCTGATTGACATAAAAATGTATAAATGACATAAAAATTAAAATTAAAAATAACTGTTGTATTAGTTTATGCTTTATACTATCTTTTTACTTAACAATCCAATATTCCTAGGTTAGACTCTTGCATGTATTGCAATTTGTATTTCTTCATGATTTGCATATCTTATTTTTCAAAATGAATGTAGATACATTTTCTTAACGTTTTTATACATTTTCTCAGTTTTCTGAGATGCTTTTATTATAGTGAATTATGCTTTTCATATCTTCTGCTCTAATGTTTGGCTAACATTCCCTACATTTCCATAGATTTTTTTGTTAACCAGAACCGAGCATTGTTTTTTCACCTTTCGAATAGACCATTACCAGAAGTATATTTTGTTTCAAACAGTACTTGTTTGGCCAATTGCCTTTTCTTTTGAGCACTGCTAATTGTAGACATTGTATGATGTTGTAAGGTATCATTATTGAAGAGCCACAAATTTCTTCTGGTTATCATTCAGCATGTGTATTTAACTCCATTATTTGTTGTTGTGTGTAAAGTATGATTCTTTTATAACAGTTTTTTCAAACTCTGATTATTTTAATGTATCTGTGTCAATAAAATTGACTTGTTTTTAAATTATTGCTTTTTGATTTTATGTACTATATGATGATATTCTTATGATAGAAATAAATATTCGGAAATGTTAATTAATATACTATATTCTATTGATCAAGAGGCATGAACCTGCTGCTACCTCACTACTATAATACATAACCTCAAACATGGGCCTGCTTATGCAACAAAACGACTAGTGCAGGACTCAGATCAGATCAAGGCCCTCTGCAGCCCAGCTGTGGATAGGACCTCAGTTGCGAGGCGCTCTGAGCTTGCAAGGCGGCCGGACCCAGGCGTCGTGTTGGGGAGGTTAACGAGAAGGAAATCTGCCGTATGGCGGGATCCAGATGCAGCCCCAGGGCGTATTGTGCGCCTGCGGGGGTGCGGATGGAGGCTAGCGCCTACGTGCCCACCCCGAGGGGAATTCCTCCAGGTAAAACAAGCGCGCGACCCTTTATTTGCCACTCTCTTTACTTCCATCCTCAGCGCCGGGCAACGCGTTTTCATTCTCGTGTTGTGGATCGAATGGTTTCCGCGCACGTTAACTATCATGGTCATTAGTGAGTAAATATTTCACTTCGGGAGGTATTTGTGGGTACTCCCTCGCTTAACGGCGAGGTCTGGCTCACAGGGGTTTCCTCCTCCAGGTTCCTCCCTCACCGGGCACCACCGCGACCGGGACAACGTCTGACCTTCAGGCTGGTAGTGTAGTGCTTGTAAGTGTAAATGTAAGGAAAGAGGATATGACAAGGAAGAGGAAGGAAAATTCGCGTGCTGTCCGTGGCCCGTTTGTGCTGATCTAAGAATCCACGGAAAATGACCGCTGGCAGATGACGGCCGCTGCGAATAGAAGCCCTGCCAGCTGCGGCAGCGCTGCCTGTCCCCAGTGCAGCGCCAGAAGCCGCCCCCGCGCCCCGACCTCTGCCCCCAGGGGCCGCGGGATCCCTCCCTAACGTCCTCGCCGGGCGACGTGGGCCAATGAACAGACCGGGGCGGCGCGGCGCTCAGTGACGTGATTGAATTACCCCGTGATGTGTGCGTTGAGCTCTCGCTACTCGTCGATGCTTCGAGCGCCGAACGACGTGTTGTCGCGGCCAGGAGCGCACTTCATCCACTCAGCGCAGGAAAAAGCGAGGTCTCTCCAGAGAGAACAGTTTTTCCGTATCTTATGATCTATATTTATACTTTTCCTCTCTACATTTTTCCGAGAGAGGTGGCTCAAGGTATCAACTGAAATCACTGCACCTGACCGGAGATCCTAGCTTCAAGTCCCGATAATGACAGGAATTTCGACACTGACTTGTTATCTAGTTCCAATTCAGTTGTTGTACAAAAGCTTTAGGATACAGGGATCACGATGCACAAATTCTTACCATTATAAGACATGCGAACACTGACTTTAAATAATACACATATGAGCAGATGGTTTAAGTAAAATAAAATAAAATGATTCATCAATTTTACGTTTCCTCAGTCCTTTCTCCAAATATTGTAGACACAATGTTCGTTTCCGAAACTACTTCATATGAAATTCTCAAAATAATTGGTAGATTAAAAATAAATATTCGGCCGGTTTAAATAAATTTAGGGATAGTTTGTTAAAGACTTGTGCGCCCGCAATTGTACACCCGTTAATGCACATATTTAATGTCTCCTTTTGAACAGAAATTTTCTCAGATATTTTTAAAACAGCTAAGATTAAGCGGATTTTCAAAAAACGCGACAAAAATGAAATTCAAAATTATCGACCAGTTTCTCTTTTGTCGTTTTTTTCAGAAATATTAGAGACATATTTACGAACGAATGGAAACATTTCTTTGTAAATAACGACGCTTTTTCAGATTGCCCACATGGGTTTCGAAAATGAAAATTTGTGGAAACGGTCAAATTTTCTTTTCTTAAAGATGTCGCCTCATCCATGGATCAAAACGAAGCACCTATTGGAATATTTTTTGATATTTCGAAAGCTTTTGACGTCATTGATTACATTTTACTTTCAAAATTACCTTCATATGGAATTCGTGGTATTGCTCTAGATTGGTTATGCTCTTACAAGGATATCAGAGGGTAGAAAAACCTTACTGAAATGATGAAACATTATGTACACACCTTTCTGATTCTTTGCCAATTGCATGTGGAGTCCCGCAGGAATCGATATTAGGCCTTATTCTCTTCCTACCATACGCAAACAATATGCCCTCGACGATTAGAAACGGAAGAACAGTTCTCTTTGTGGAAGAAAGAAATATTCTTTGCAACAAAGAAACCATAAATAGTACAATATCAGATATTTCAAATTAATTGTAATTGATTCCGTAATAACAAATCCGTAATAACAAATTAATTGTAAATGAAAAGAAAACGTTCTGCACTCTACTGAAAATGAACATTGTCCCATTGTCTGATGTTAAAGTAACAAAATATTTAGGTCTTTCAATTCAGTTAAACCTATAATGAAACGTCCATTTAAATGAATTGAACACAAAATTAAGTTCTTTATGCTACGCTTTTAGAATTCTTTCATATTCAGTCAGCCTCAATACTGCTCGTGTATATTTCGCGAATGTTCATTCCCGCCTGAGATATGGTATAATATTTTGGGGAAATACATCTTGTAGCTCCCAGAATTTTAGATTATAATAACCAATTGTACGAATAATAATCAAATCCCACCCCCGTGATTCTGGTAAGAATCTAATTATTAATCTAGGTATCTTAATATAACCTTGCCTTTTGGTATATGAAGAAGTGGTTTTTGTCAAAAATGGGAATATATTTTCAGCAACCTACAACGATGGACGTAGTAATTATATTCATCAGGCGACAGTATGAACTGCACACTACAAAAAATTCATACACATTTCATGTATATTATTTTACAACACCTTGCCAGATGGCATTAAACGATTAAATTCGAAACAAAAGTTTAAGATCCAAGTAAAATCTATACTGCTACACAACTGTTTCTACAATTGGACATTTTCTGGACATAAATGTAACTTCAATTTACTTTCTCACCATAGCATGTCCCAGACAGTTTTAACCTTTTTCTGACAAAAATAAATGAAGTGTAGACTCTGTCTCTCCACCTCTGTTTGACGCTATAATCTCTTTCTGTCTCCCTGTCCTCGTCTGTCTCTGTTCCTGGCTGTGTATCTATCGCTATTTCCCTGTCCCCATTTGTCACTGTGTCCCTGTGCCTGTCTCTGTCACTGCCTGTGGCTGTCAATGTCTTTGCCACTGTCTCTCTCCCCCTACGTGTCTCTGCTGCTAGCTGCCCGAGCTGGCACTGGAGTCGAATTAAGCGCCACGGGAGGGGACCTGGGCGCTTGCCTGGGCAGGACGAGCAGGCGCGCGGCGCCGGCCAGCAGCTGCGCCAGCGGGCAGCCCAGCAGCGACACGGAGGAGAGCGCGTCGCGGTGGCGTTGGTAGGCCTGCTCCTTGGCGGCGTCGCCGAAGGTGAGCGCGAGCGCGTGCGTGTGCGAGCGCAGCTCCTGCTGGCCGTCGCGCGACACCAGCTCCGAGCGCAGGCGCTGCTTGAAGTCGTCGGACGCGCTTCGCACGCGCCCGTTCATCTCCTTCTCGCCGCTCGCCGCCTCCTCCGTCGCGCCGCCCTGCAGCGGGAAGGCCACGATGAGCGACTCTGCAGGTTGCTTACGTCATCTCAAGACGAATCAAAGCTGAAAAATCCTTCAACTCCACGCACTTTGCAACATTCATACACAACATAGTACATTACACACACTATATTGATATAGTAAATCATATATGCAATGATAATATGAAGAGTATTTTTAATCATAAATAGTAGATAATGACACACTAATTATCTATTAGCAACGAGGAATGAATCAACGTAAATCATGTTAGTTTTGTAGACCAGAAAATTGACAATGAAAATACATTCATACTTTGTTTCATTACATATATGCAGCACATTTTCGATAGCTAATACGATTTTTGCACTTTCGTGAGTAACGTGAAATGTCAGTTACTACTGTACGCCTGTACCAGAATGCCTCACTTGTAATTATGTAAATGTAAATATTTCACTGGTTAGGTGGAAAAGCAGGCCTGACGGCCTGAGCCTCGCAGAAATAAAGACTGTTATCATATTATTATTATTATTATTATTATTATTATTATTATTATTATTATTATTATTATACTATTGATATCAAATGACTGAAGTTAAGAAATAACAATGACACCTGCATTGGCACTTGTAGGACTCCACTCTATTAAAATATCCCGTAGTTGCAATTGAAAATAATTTAAAAAAGGACTACAAACGGCCGTGTTGCCATCGCAAGGTATGTCGCCTTTCCTCGCTCATAACAGAGCGATATCGGGTTAGCGACTTTAATATTTCTTTTTTAATGTTATGGCAGAGATGCAACTTGCAAAACTGTCACTTCCCTAAAGTGGGATAATATAATGTTAAAGAATTGTCGAAGACTGTATGTGCCCCTTCAACAACATCAAAACGTCACGCCTTTCCTCTTTCCTTCGTGAATTTAAACGGGATTTGGGTTTAAAGAGGATTGGGGTGGCGGTTGTCTCCAAAATAATAAATAAAGTTCATAATTTTTTTAAATTTGAGTTGTGAAGAGAATGATTGTTTTAATTTTATGAAATCTGTTAATCGACTGTACTTAATGTTGAGAACGATTTCTGATATTATAAACTAATGTTCAAGAACCAAATATCCACCTTCCGTAAACATAATTTGTACTAAATGCTTCTAACGCTATGGCGAAACTATACAACTGTCACTGTCTTATATCGTTAAAAGGATGTTCTTTTATCTACTACATCTGTAAAACATACATTACTGTGCATAATTATACCTACCACTGAATCTTTTTCTTTGATGTCAATGTCTCCCGCTTCGGCAGCCTTCTGCAGAGAGCCATTACTGAGCTCTGGTTGGAACTGGAATTGAAAGATGACATTCCTTAAGAGCCTCCATAAGAGAGAAAATCAATTAGTCAACCAAATAGTCACCTGTTCTATGCCTGGGGTATTTTTTTCAGGGTATGTGTTTGAGATAGGCAAATTATTTACAATAAAATCCCAAACGTAGAGCCAAATGAGATAAATTCACAAGACAATTGAAGACTTGCACAATTCGTGGCAATGGCAGGAAACGTGATGTGCCGTACTGGAAAAGGGTAGTACAGTTGACGTCCGAAAAAAAAAATGGATCTTGTGACACAGCGAAATGCGATTCATTTAATTAATATCATTTAATTAAAAATCAGTGAAAAGTTTTGAAAAATTTCCTGATTACCACAAGAATTTACTGTTGTCTCAAAAACGTTTTTGGAGTCTAAGAATACACGTGTAATAACAAAAAAAAAAAAAAAGTTCACAAAAACCTGGAGGGGGGTTATTAGACCCATCAAGGAAATTATAAATGTATTATAACCATTGCTCAGACAACATGAAAAGTATGTGAAATCGGAAACAGCCTTATAAAGGCAGACGTACTGAAATTGAATGGTATAAAGCGATTGGGTCTAAAATTCACGGTGGTTTGCGTGGAAGTGCTGCGGGGGGAGAGGCGGAGAGGGGGCGGCGAGGGCGGAGGCGGGAAAGGGACGGAGCGGGGCGGGGCAGGGGCAGTGGTGGGAGGGGCGGGGTTAAGGCGGGGCGGGCCGTGGCGCGCAGGGGCGGGCCGGGCCGGGGCGGGGCGCGGCGTGGCGGGGAGGGCTGGGCGGGGCGGGGCTAAGCCCATAGCGGGCTGGGGTAAAAGAGCGGGGCGGGGCATGGCAGCGGCGGGGAGGGGCAGGGGCGGGCTGGTGGGGTAAGGCGAGGCAGGGGCGTGACGGGGAGGGGGCGGGGCGTGGACTCACGGGCTTGAGCGCTCGCACGATGAAGAAGGTGCGGATGCCGGCCATGCGCAGCATCTCCTCGCGCTTCTCGCCGAGCGCCGGCTCCACCTCGAACTCCCCGTTGAGGAAGCCCAGCGTCTTCTCCGAGATGTGCACGCGCCTGCGCAGCAACAGGCTCACTTACAATGAATTATGGCACTGCTTTTAGAAGTGCAATAATGAGCATTGTAATTCAGTTACTCTAGTTTCTAAATACTAGTCTAAAAATAATTAAGCAAATTGTCTTTTTAAAAACAATCCCAATGCAATCAATCACAAAGTAACGTATTCACATTAAAAATACAGATTTAGAAAAATCCTACGTAAATTTAGGGTGGGAGGGAGGTGGTCGAGCCAAGTCTCACGGCATCTCAAAAAGGGGAGGGAAGTAGCAAAATCGCGAAAATCGCCTTACGTAATGTATGGACGGCCCCGATCCCTGGCTGGGGGGGGGGGGCTGGAGGAGCAAACGTCGGGCGAGTCGACGTGAGGTTCGCTGTCGGTTGCCACGATCCACGGGACACCAGCGGGAGCCGACCGCCGCCACTCCCCGGCTGAACCGCACTCTCCACTCACGCGACCAACAACGCGCCCCGAAGCACGACGTCCGCAGTAATTGCGCCTTCTCAGAGCTGTCATAAGTCAGTGTCCCCGGTGCGCCTGCGTAGGGGGCTGAGGGCATCAACTGATGTCACTGCAGTCGCCCAGAGGAGAATTCTATCAGCCGGCTGTTCTGATAGGCAGTTTTTCTTGGTTTCTCCGATCAACACCTAGCGAATGCCGGTGCTGTACCCTAACAAACGGGCTGCGGACTTCTGCGAATTTTCCTTCATCTTCATTGTCTTATCCTCTCACACTTACACTAACATGCACTACACTACCACACATGCCGGGGGAATGATAGGGGGCTTAGAGCTTGTTCCGACAGGGGGCGATGCCCGTGTGGTGGAAATACCTGGATGAGGGAGACCGCGCAAGCCAACAGGTATGTCGCCATTCAACGGGGGGAAATCACAACCACCTCGCGCGAGTGGAGCTGGAGTGCTCACCCCGGGAGGCCGCTGCTCTCCATCTTGTTGGCGAGCTCCACGTCCTTGGAGTAGACGTCGAACTGCCACTGGCGCTGGCCCAGCACGCCGGCCAGCACGGCGCCCGTGTGGATGCCGACGCGCATGTCCACGTTCGTGTTGGTCGTCTGCTGCACGTACCTGCCACACGCGCGCTCCTCCTCACCACCCAAGTACGTGCACGTGCTCAACTGGCTAGGGCTGAACCTCGCCAGAAATGCATTTAGTATTATTATTATTATCATCCCATCTGAACGGTAGTGTATTTGATACCACGTACTTACCGTTACGCGGGGAACCGACCCCAGGACAGCCACGTTGTAACGGCTCTTATAAAAAGTTGATGGGCATGTATATGTTTATATAATTATTTATCACAATAATAAGTCAATATTCAGAAATACTCAAAATTTGAATATACAGGTGGGTTTTGTTTTGAATAAGGCCGAGCTTTGTTTCTATGTTATATTCTGTTAATATTGTTTTGTCTATTAATGTTTTGTGGATTAACTTGTGGATAACCTACATAATATTTGTTTGAATATCTCCCCAATTTCGTAATATTTTGGATGTTTGGTGTAGAATCTTTGGTATTGATAGTATAAACATTCCTTGAATTCAGAATATTATGTATTGACAGCTGGTGGTACGTATCCGTCTTATCATGTTACGGAAATATCACTCAATCTATTCATATGATATATCCAAGTGAACTAAATATGTGAGGCCATACTGAGGTAAACGTCTTTGTTCACCATATATATAATACTTTTGTGGAAACTTTTTTGTTTTCGACTTATATATTTTGTATATTTGAATGGAGTATCGTGAATAAACTGTCCTTTCACGCCCTTTCCGAGGTGCAATTCAAAGTATTGCAAAACAATTGTACTTTGCTTTAAATATAAAGATTATATTAATACGTTTCATTTTGTGGGTATTTGAAACCGAAAAATGCATTCATCGTTTTCGATTAAATGTTGTTGTTGATTTGTATAAAGTACGGTTAAGAGAATGGCGCAAGTCTAATTTTCTTTGAAAACTCTGATTTTTCAATTTTTTTGAGCGTCTTCCTACAACTAAAATTATGTAGATATTTATTTTTTCCCTTAATAAAATCTGTACCTTAAAGATAATTTTGCGTGAAAGTACCAGAAAGGCCAGAAAATACATGCTGTTTTAGGACCACTAGTCCACCCTATAAAAGAAGACTGTCGCAAACGTGTTTCAACCCCTGCATCTGATGTCTGAATGTGTCGGAAGGGCGTCGCCAGCATGTGTCGATTGTATGCCGTGCTTCGGAGGAAGGCACTCACTTGATGGCCTTGACCATGGACAGCCCCATGTGCACGCACAGCACCGCGTGGTCGGGTCGCTCGCGCGGCGCGCCGCTGATGCAGTAGTAGCAGTCGCCCAGGATCTTGATGCGCAGCTGCTGGTATCTCTGCAACAACGGGAGCAGCGCGGATCAGCTGCGGCCGCGCGCCCTCCCAGCTGGCGGGGAAGCAACCTCAGGAGGCGGCCGACTGAAAGACCGGTGAGATGGTCTCAAAGTAGAGCGGCCTCATACAGGGAACATCAATGGTATGTTGCGGTGTGGTAGCCGTTCGTAAATTATCTCTCCTTGTAGTGGCTCTATTTATTTAGTTTATTGTAAGCAGGGTAGTTGTTTAATTGAGACTACGGTCTAGATTGGGTATAAATCAACTGTTTTTCCAAACCACTCTCGTCTGTGTTCCGATTACACCCGTATGACGCCACAATACGAAGTATACAATTATGTTCCATGGGAGACTATTATGTCCCGTGCGCAAACTTAATCGTGCCCGTACGCCAGATTTTAAAGCCAATGGTCTGATGTCGATAAGTAATATGTTAAGTATTAAAAACGTAGATCCGTATGATAATTATGTGTATCATCGTAGCAATTAGGTTCCTACTAATTTAAAATTATCAGAGATGTAATATTTTTGGAATATTTTTGCTTGATATTCCCTTAAGCATATTAGTGATATGATGAAAAACAAATGACGGTTTTTAACTACACTAATTAACTTTTGCAGGATTCAAATCCAACTTTAAAAAAAGATGATTCGCTTTTTTTAAGAATACCGTTGAATTTAGCATATATGTAGTTAAATCCAGGGACCTGAATTTTAAAAAGACTCAGTAACGATTGTAGATGCCAGAAAAGAGCAAGTGCGTACTTTTTTCAAAGTTTTCTGCACAGGAATGGCTCTGATATATGCTCTAATTTATTTTGAAATGTAGATGAGAAATTTTCAAATGAAGGAACAAGCCATCTCAGAGGAATGCTTTGCATAAGAAACCTGTGAAGTTAATCAAGTCCTTGGTGAATAATTAAACTAAAGATTCTTATGCCCTCTTTCTCCGGCACCATTCCTAATCTCACATGCAATAGAAACTCGTAGAGAGTACATTTTGGAAGTTGGCATTTTCACTGTTGAAAATAAAAGTAATGAGGTTACTGATATTTCATTTTTACTCTCTGGTATACGTACGTATATGAAGAGTAATATATGTAGTATAGAGAAAATTATGTAATGCTGCGGAAATTCTATTTCGAGATTTAAACCGAAATTTATATTATGAGGTCCCCTGATACCGAGAAAATGTTTATTTATTTAAAATATTTTGAAGCGCTTTAACTCACAAACGCAATAGTGTTCACAAATTGCTGGTAGCGTGCATATTAACGGCATGAGAGATAATTCCAAACAATTACATTCGTGTAATTTTTGAAAAAACAAAAGGATACACCAACATTTGAAGAAAACATATGGAGCAGTTTTTGAGAAAATGGCGTTTCAGCGTCTCTCAAAATGCGGAAATTGAGCTCATTTTCAAAGAAAACTTCGAGTTTGCAAAAAATTTTGTGAGAAACCGTTTATATCATAAACGCAATAATGAATTCATAAATGCAATAACGTGAAACAAATTGCCGGTAATGTAAATATTAAAGACGTGAGAGAGATGTCAAAAAATTATATTTTTGTAATTTTTGAAAAAAAGTTTAGAGCAGAATGGTTTTTACATCTTCTTATAGAGTACATTTAGCACTATCCTTACCAAATGTTTAAAGAAAAAGATTGGAAACATTTTCGAGAAAATATTATTTTAAAAAATTGCACTTATTGCTTGCAATATTGCACGAAAACTACTAAAATTTTCAGAAGATGGACAGGACTTCAAAGAAAGAACTAAATACGAAGAAAAAATGTATTTGCACGAAAAATCTCTTCTTCAATTTTGTAGTTGTAGGAAGTCGCCGGAAGGAATTTGTGTTTGTTTCGCTTAGATTTGTTATCTTCTGGAACAATTAAATGGTAGTTCTCTACGGGAAATATGAAGGTAGCAGGATCGTCTTTTCGTGACCATATGCCGGCACGAGCTCTTACTTCAAAGGTTTAGCTCCCAACGCCTCGTATATTTGCGGAAAATATGCTCACACGAACGCTCGCACGCTCCCACGCTCGCCTGCTCGCCCTATTTCTGACGCCTAAGCTTCGACGATTTTTCGCAGGAGAGATGAGAGACAAGACAAAAACGGGTTTCTGACGGGGAGACTGCTTTTATTTTAAACTAGTGTTCCGATAAAAATGAAGCTATCTAAGAGGAAAAAGAGAACGTACTTGGTTTTCCTCAGAATCTTTTCTGATACTTTGAAAGCAGGTGAGTATATTACTGAAGATGACTTCAGGTCTTTCATGGACCTGAAGAAAGATTCATTTCTGCGACGAACTTTGTCACTATCGGAGATGATGGATAGCAGAAGCTCAAGGAAACTTCTAAACTTGAAGAAAAGGGAGAAAAACCGATTGCACCAGAAAGAATGAAGAAGTTGAGGGTTTCTAATTCTAGAGCTCAGAAGAGCAGTTCATGTCACAACGCTTATCATTCACCTCATCCTGGTCATGGACTGAAAGATGTAGACCATCAAATCCTGTTCGCTCTATAAATTTCCTTTTCTCCCTACAATTCATCACGGCCAGAAATATCCTCTGCTCCTTCCGCACAATGTTTTTGATCGTAACTACGATTCTGGAATAGTAGTTTACGCAACAATGCCCGAAACGTGATTCACGTACGATTCGAGTTCGCCGTGAGATGCGGAATATACTATTTTCTATCACATCGTGAGCGAAACGCAACGCCTCAAGTGAAGGAAAATAAATTAAATATCACAAATAGAAATACCTTACTTGCAAAAAGTAAACGGATTCTAGTCAGTGTCCTAGCACTGTTATTTGTAGATAATAAGCAAACTCGTCAAGACGAAAGACAATTGCGAATCGTTACAGATGTTTCGCACGCTGTGAAAAAATAGCTGTTTTGCACACGGAAAAAAAGCCCGAAAAACCGCGTTTCGAGAATAAATTTATAATGTGCATTTTGACAGTTTGATTTCATTTTCTACGGTGTAGTAAATATTATTCACAGTCATTGCCAAGACATTGTAATGTAACAAAATTAATTTAAGAAAATCGCGGCATCAGAATAACAATGTTCTGTCTTCGAGGAATTTCCTAGTAGAGAAGATTGAAGGTGGGGAAGCCTCTCATAATGGAATGCAAACTGTTATCTCATTTTGTTCATAAACGTCATAGGCGTCTACAATCTAAAATTAGAGGGGGGACCAACAGCATTTCTGGGTCCCTTTGGTGCTCCGTTTCTAATGAACTTTTTTGACATATGACAAATTTGAGTAATTTAAATATTCGTACAAGGAGAATGAAATAATACATTTAATGATACAGCCAACAAATACAATATTATTAATTTATGTTGTCTTATTTACGGAATTGCTAGCAGGTTTGGAGAGCTTCTTTCCTATGTTTCATTTCTCCAAAGTATTGAGTTAAAAAAGGGGGAAATCAGATCATATTTATGGAAATAAAATATTTTATTACGTAGAGCTATAAGGCATTGCCTATAGGCTATTTCGAAATTTTCAGGAAGCTCAATTGATAATAGGTTTTCTATAAACCAGACTTGAAAAAATATGAATTCCTTGAAAGCATAACAAGCTTGTGGTTGGTCACCGATGAAAGTCCTCTCTCTCCGCCACTCTCTCTTCTCTCTCTCTCTCTCTCTCTCTCTCTCTCTCTCTCTCTCTCTCTCTCTCTCTCTTCGTCTCTTTCCGCTCGTCTGTCTCTTTCCGCCTGTCTCTCTTTTTACCTGTCCCTGCTTGCTTCTCTCTGTGTCCGTCTCTGTATCTGTCTCTGTGTCTGTCTCTGTGTGTCTGTCTGTCTCTGTGTGTCTGTGTGGGTCTGTGTGTGTCTGTGTGTGGTTGTGTGTGTATGTGTGTGTCTGTGTATGTCTGTGTCTGTGTGTGTCTGTGTCTGTCTCTCTCTGCCTATGTTTGTCTGTCTGTCTGCCTATCTCTCTCTCTCTGCATATGACTGTCTGCCTATCTCTCTCTGCCTATGTCTGCCTCTCTCTCTGCCTCTCTCTCTCTCTCTCTCTCTCTCTCTCTCTCTCCCCCTCTCCCTCTCTGCCTATGTCTGCCTGTCTCTCGCACCATTTTCTTAAAAATGACTCCCAATTTTTCAACGAAATTTGTCATTTAGGACGAGATTTTCATCTTCTTTAATATTCTTTAAGTAATGTATCGATCCTACAATTTGAAAACAGAAAAATGGAGAAAAGGAAAAAAAATATATACTTGGGTGGCGATAGATAGCTTTTCTCAAGAGCGAAGATCTAGTGCAGACAAAAAGAAATTAGAAAACTAATTACGTGAAATCTATACTACTCTGTAGTACCACTAGTTTACTTTCTCGCATACTGCTTACGCAGTAAAATATTGTAATTCTGTAGAAAAATGGAATTTTTTTGACAGAAAAACTAGGAAAACCCGGCATTAGTAACGAAAACGTGGATAAAACGCATTGTTATTTGTTGTAAATTTCTACCTCATATAAGTTGTGTATTCGGAATCCGCGTTTTGTGGTCTTTGATACCGACAAATTGGTATACGAAAATACGTCCGTGTGTGAGTCCGTTTGTCTGTCACAGCGCCTGTCCGTCTCTCCGCCTGTCCGACTCTCCACCTGCCCGTCTCTCCGCCTGTCAGTTGTAATGCCTATCTGGGAACAACGCCAGCCGCTTAACCGAAAGTGGGATTTTCCTCAGAATTGATAATTCCCGATCGATCAGACATTTGTCGCGCCCGTTGTATTTAAAAGTGTGATTTTCGAGTGTATTTTACACGAAGCCTCAACACCATGTGCAAACGTTTTCCGAAAAGATGTTCCGGGTTGGCTGCAGGAAGAGACTTACCTCGGAGAGTCGGTCGAAGCGCGCGAACAGCTCGTTGAGGATCTTGACGAGCTCTGAGGCCGAGTACGTGGACGAGATGGCGGTGAAGCCCACGATGTCCGCGTACAGGATGCTGCGGGTGCAGGACGAACAGAGCACAGCGGATCAGAGAAGGGCATTGCAATGGACACACACACAGCGGCAGACATCAAAGGAGACGAGTTACGAGCCTACGGCCTCAACTCTCTTTCGAAATTATGATAATAATAATAATAATAATAATAATAATAATTATTATTATTATTATTATTATTATTCGATTCAAATTGATCAAAACAATAGTCTCCTCGACTAAGAATTGTACCTGTTTGGGCTCAGTTTTTCTGAACACTACTGAGGCGGCCAATGGTTTGAATGGTTTCATTAGCCTGCCTTGTTCGATAGGTAATTATGTCGTTGTTGAAGAAAGTGTGTATGGTGGGAATCGCAGCATCTGAATTCTAAACATGAAGACAAAACGCAAGGGTTTAGTGATGCAATTCCTGACATGGTACCTCGATGTCAGCAACGAGTTTTGGACCATGGAGGTGACGGATCTCCGACGAGGATCAATTCAAGCAGGGTCATTATAGACACGGAATATGTTGTGTCCGGCCTTGCTCCTTGACTTCGTGACCAGAGTTGCAACGTTCAACTCTTAACGCTACGATGCAATAGTGGTGTATTCAGAACAATCAGCGCGGGTTACAGATATTGCCATACCGCACATTAAAGCACGGATCAAGAGATCATCTGCAATAGATTTGCTGAGGGGTGTTTGATAGTCCATCCTACATTCCGAATCCCGCTAGCAGTGATTTCAATATTTTTCTTTCCCCTCACGGAATTCCTGGCTGTAGCACTTTCCACACGCGTATGACGCAGAGTTGCAATTGACTGTCACATTCTGATTCCTACCGCAAGCGTCGGAGAGCAGGTGTTCATCCCCAGGTACGACATACGTCTGAGCTTTGGTGATGAGTTTGCGGAAAATATTTTGGCCTTCCTGTATAGGTTAGAATAAAGATTTTCCCTATAAAAGCATTTTGTTTTTGTTGACGACATAGGAAACACTTATTGGAATGCGCATCGTATTGAACATTTGTTACAACATCGTGCCATGGAAGACGTTGCAGTGCGGATCATATTCCCGCCTGATATCTCATCGAAGAAAATAACAATAGAGGTGGCATTTCATTATCGTTACAACAAGACGCCATTTTGTTAGAGCATATTATTTCGACGAAAAACTCCTTCTGTTGCATCGTGATCGTGTGTTACAACAATGATACAAATCACGTGCTTGGTCTCTCATACCATCATTCATCACATCTAAACAAACATCATCCCATCTAAAATCTCATCAAAATCCTCCCATAATTATCACATGCACCCATGGATGAGAAAACAAACCATCTCCCCTTCCGTCTGTCTATTGATTGATTGGTGATTCAGATGAACCGTTAAGGTCATTAGTCCTGTTGGTGTGGTGCTGGTGTAGTTTCTTCTTGTGGAGGTGCCGGGAGAGGTGGCTCAGTGCATCAACTGTCGTCGCTGCAGTGCGCAGCCGTCAGCCTACGGCGTTCGCCGGGCCGGGCAGATGCCGGCCCGGCAGCGGTGATCTCGCCGCCCCTCCCGCAGAGAACGTTGACGCGCTTCCACGGAGCCCACAATATCGGAGGGCATTCACCGTGTGCCTCGCGAGCGAAGCGCCACCGAGAAGTGTTAACGAACAGATGAAAGGCGGGCTAGAAACAGAGATGACACTTGTTACGCAATGGCGTGTAATTTTCTTTTCATTTCATTTACTCTTAGCAGAAGTTCAGTAAATCCTTTGAAATCTCTTCTCTCCTTACTACGCCTTCTCTATCAAGTCTAACTCCTCCTTCATGATTTAATGAAGCTTCCCTTCATCCCATGGCAACTTCGCAGATTAAGGTACGGGTAGAACCAGGTAAACGAGTGGTTTGCTTCTGTCAGGCCGCTAAATTGCCGGGCAGCTTATCAAAGGACATCTGGGTCTCCTGATTCGGGTGATGGCGTTATAATATAATTGTCCGAAACTATAACATTTTCTTTCAGCTTATTCTGGTTTCGCTTGAGATGCAGTTTTCAAGAGAAAAACTGCCATGTCGAATGTTTTTCTTCGATGTCGATTGTAGTTGTAGTTGTTAGTGCACCAATTGTGAAGGCGAAGCACAAAAACTTCAAAACAAGCAAAATTAATTAAGATGTACTACTATTTGTGTACAGTTTCTAGGAAGGTTCTTTTATTCGCCAACAACGAAAAGTAATATTATTAATATTGCCTTTTATTGTAAACATTTGATTGAAGTTGAGGAATATAGATGAAAGAAAACCGGAATGTCAGTCAATCAAGGGCAACTCCACATACATTTTTTGAACGATTCATTTGGGTATGTTTTAATATGTGAACTCATAACAGAAGTATTTTTTTTAGAATTTCGCTCTTAATAACTCGCCATACCAAATGAAACATCGATTCTGAAGTAATAAATCCTAGTTATTCATTATTTCCTCAACTTTACTTCCCCAGCACTAGCTAATATTTGTGTTCATTTCTATTACTCATTTTTAGAATTTTTATATGATTACCTGTGTTTCTAAGACCTTTTTTCTCTATGCATGTACTTTTTTGGCTGCGAGTGCTTATTTTACATTCTCATGGATAATGTTTTTCCGAACTTCAAAATGATAGGAATATTAAACGTAGTAATTTATTTCTGTGTATGAGATAGAATATTTTTACCGTTTAATTATCAATACTTAACTATTTCTTTTTAAAAAATCGTCTTCTTAAAAAATACTAGTTTTACAAACACATGGTGTTTAGCACATGCTTTTGATGACCGTTAACTGATATTATTCTTAGAATTAAACTGGTTTTATTATATAAACTGCTCAAGCTCTCAATTAAAAGATACTGGGTAACAATAGGTGTGAGTATAAGGTGCTAAATTCGCAATATACTAATTAATTTACGAACTATATTCCATTGCTCCTATCAGATCACGAGGTGCTGGAGTGCAAAATGTTTTTTCTCTCCAACTTCTGTACTTGCTCGGCTTTTCTGACTCGGAGAATCAGATGTTTGAAATGCTGCTCTTGAGTATTAAAATTGACGTCTGTCCGAAAAAAAGTAAAATCAAATTTAAATGTCAAAAGATAATTCTCATTCTGAAAATTGATGCTTTTCATTTACGCTGGAGCATTGCAATTAGTTTATTTCCATTTATATTTTACTTAATCATTTCTCAGGTTTCTAATTAGTCAAAATACGTCGTCAAAGAAGAGTTAGGTCCAGAAACTTAAAAATATTCAAGTAGAAGTTTATTTTTGAAGAATATATTCTGAATAAGAGTTCATTAGCGAAATTGCATTATTCTTCGATAACCCTCTACGTTCTTTTTTCTTACTTGTTGCGCTATTTCGATGTTTTTTTTTTACAAATATGAGCAGACTGAAAATGAGATAACTGTCGTTCATGAAGTTCTGCATTCGTGATTACTACTTCTGTCAAGAGTATTTATTTTATAGTCGGACAAGAAGAAATGTGTAGCATGATATTAATAATTTTATTCACCTACCTTGTGTTAGAAATTCTCAGTTTGCATACATCAAAACATATCTTTCCACCCGACGCAGTTGTTCCAGAGTGGATTCAATTTTCAGACTAACCGCTAACATGGTGACAGACGGACGTAAACGAAATATGTGAAGCAAGAAAATTATGAATACTCATTAAGACACTCATTAAGATAGAGAACTCTTGAAATTTACCAAGGGCAAGTGAGAACTAAAAAATACTCAAGATAATTAAAATAAAGATATTGAACTAGCGAATGCAATCCAATTGAAATCAGGCGTACGATTATTGATTTCAAACACGTTAATTTTTGTATCGCTCCGAATTGGAATATCTTAAAGATCATTAGACAAGTAGCATTTGCTATTTTTACAGTTATTGGGAATATTCTAAACATGTCGTAATTCGAAATTAGTAATTGAAAGTACAAGAATTAAAGCATTGTCAAGACAAGATTTGTCAAATTTGAGAGCGTGTAGAATTTCAATTAAAAAGTCCGAGATTACTAGCAAATGGAAAGTGTATATAGGTAAAACTTCATGTTAAAATGGAAATCTTACTATATTAAGAGAACTCTTGTACATTTTGTGTGATTTGTATGAAAAATTTGAAAATGCAGTACTCACCTTACATTTTCGTGTCGGCTCATGTAGATCTTCTTGAACTGACCATCTTTTGCTGAGCCAAGATCTTGACGCATGCGCACAGCCACGTGTTCCGGCAGAACAGACAGGAGAAGGCGCTCCTGGAAGCAGAAAATGTAATTTTTCAAGTCTGTAACGCAGAGTAGGCAAAGACAGCCACGTTTTCCCTATAGTGTACCTACATTTTTTCTTAACATCATACTCTCATTTTTCCTCCAGCAATGCTCTATTCAAAGAACTAGTTTTGATAAAGATATCTTATCGCCTTTTCCCCATAAATATAGGAAGAATGGTAACATTGTGCGAGTGACCATTCTAGTCCTGACCGCTGAGCATCCACTCATGTCACTGTTCCATCTGCATAACGTCGCAGCTTAAATACCCATCACAATTATTCTACTTATGTATTTTAGGTTATTTAAATAAGCGTCACATACCACAACTTATACCAGACCATCTGTATTTTCGAGGTCTTCATGATAATATGTTTCACACTCATAGACAAGGTTTCGGACTCCGTGCATTCCAACGCTTCCCCAGCATCAGCCAATTTTCCCAACAGCTGCCGTCCACCAGGAGCACAACTTCATTGATGTTTCCGGAAGTGATGCTTTCAGCTCATCATCTGCGCTGGCCGAAGTAATTGTTAATCCATCACATTCAGCCCCTGTCGAAAATCTCTTCGCTTATAACGGCCCTGTCGCCTACTCAGCGTATCGGATATCAGCGCTGCAACACGGCCGATCAATATCCTATTTTTTACTAATTAAGAGTGTCTGGTGACGTTGCGCTCGTAGCCGCAGAGACGGCCCTTGAAAAAGCAATTGGCTTCTTCCCGAACGCCAGGTCGACGAGAGAAGAGATGCCCGACCTCCGTGCGTCACCTACAGCCGAGATTTCGTCGGCGCGCAGGAGCACTGACAAACGGCAATTTTTAGTCAGGGGAATACATTGTTGTGCTCTGGTGGCCCAGAGCTCAGAGAACTTTGTTCCAACAAAACAAGTTGCGCTGCTTCACAAGGGCTAGTCCAACCCCTGTGAGGTGTCATAAACCCTACCCCAATCCAAATTTCCTTCCCAATTCTGGCAGCTGGGTAGTAACGCAGGGGCGTGTAGGAGGAGGCGCGTACGCGGAGATGCTATCTGGCGGTTCTCCCGGCAACTGACTACGAGACATGGTTATGATTAATGGAGAGTTATTCCTGCGCAAGTAATCGAGGTTTACCTGAAGCGCAAAGCGCTCAACGCCCTCCAAGGGGCTTGGAGACACGTTGCGTATACGCAACAAATTGAATAAAATTTTACAATTTCATGGTGACACGATATCCGTTTATATAGTACGCCCCTTTGTCTTTGTTCGCAAAATAAACGGTTTCACCAGTATAACTAATGTTCTTCTGCCAAATGGTAGTTTTTGAGACGGTGATTTAGGGAGGCAACCGAGATGTAGCGAACGGAAGAGATGGAAGTAAAACCACGATCTGCCGCCGGGCGTTATTGGTGCAGGTGGCGATTTAATTTCGGTGAATACGATTGTCTTAATTTTATGGTGTGGAGCAGACGCACTGAGTAATACATCTTTCGTAGTGCTGTCCTCTTGACGGACCCAATCGGAGGGATGAAAAGCCTCTCTTTACGGTCTGCGTCCGTTAAGGTTTTTACGGTCCACTGTCTGTTAAGAACAATATAAACAAACGAGTTAAAGCTGAAGATGATGTATGGATATTTGCACTCCAAGAAAAGGATTTGTCGTTGAGTTTATAAAACTTCGTAGCTTAAAAACATATTTTCAGGAAACAACGAAAACTTTCTGTTCCGCAACTTGATTATATTTGGACGTCATATTTTAATGCATATTTGAACGTCATAATGATTGATTAGTGATGGCAAGATCCGACACCGACATACGTTGGTTTCTGAGAGGTACTCGAATTTTCCCAACCAGCGTAGCACCGCCCCACATGAGATGCTTCAAAGGCACGCATGCGAAATGATCCAAAAATGGTAATCAAAATAACACTTAAGTCTTGATATTTAGTATATCGAGATACATACAAAACGTTTGCACAGAAAATTGTAGCTGTTTGAGAAAATGTTGTTAACATATATATTAGAAAAATGTCCCAACTTACTAAACATATGCATGTCCTCGATGTTTCAAGTAAACAACAAATTAAGTGGGAGAATGAAGGTAGGGTTTATTGCGGGGAAAATTAAAATAGCCGTTTTGAATTCGCAGTGCCTTGAATAAGATCGGACCAAACGTGGAAATATATTTTGAGAAGGCACGGTTTAAGCACTAGTGCTGTTAACAAGCGGGCGAGGGTAGGGGGCGGAAAGAGACGTTTCTGAAAAAATACAGTTTTCAATATCAGAGACATCCAAAATATGTATTTCCGAAGAACTCTCGATATTGAATATTTGCACTATAGAACTTTCTTTCTACGTACACTCGGTACTCGAAACTTGTACACAAGGAAAGTTAATCACGTTTTACCTTCATATTACTCAAACATCAGGAGAGATTTTCATGAATAAATTTATATTTTTAAAGTAGAGCGTCCTAAAATTATGCAATGTAGATCGGACACCTCCTCTTAAGTGGTTGTGTGTATGGCAAAATAAACCGTACCTCACTTTCAGCACCGTCACACTATCGCCGCACCGTCACACTATCACCGCACCATCGCACTATCATATCACCGACACACTATCACTGAACCGTCACACCATCAACACACTATCGCACTATCGCTGCACCGGTACACTATCACCTCACAATCACAATCACAATACCGTTTCACCAGTACCACCACACTGCCTCCCATTTGTCACATTTGCACAAATCACTGCACACAATCCCCCTGCAATGTCTGCATGTCCACTCGTATACCGCTTCACCTTCAGATTATTACCTCTACGTCCATGACCAGCCCGCCCGAACTATTTCAAGCAGCACTACAACCATTCCACGATTCTGTAATCTTCATTCCCTACATCGTGTCCTTCATCTTCCCCGGCCGCCCCTCCAGCATCCCGTCCTCCGCCAGCAGAGGCGGCGGCGCCAGGGGGCGCGAGTAAACGATTTATCCGGCGCGCGATTCGCTTCCCGCAGCCACTGACAGGTTATTAAGGGGCCCGCCCCCGCCCCCGCCCTCGCCCTGGCCTCGGCCTCCCGGGGCATTGCGTTGCGGTTATCATTTCCTCGACACTCGTAATTCTAACCTCGCTTCGGGAAAGACATTTCTTCAATGCGAAGCCAACAATGGCTCAATTGTCAGTCACATTCTGTAATGGGCTACAAAAGCGCAATAGCGACTCATCAGTGGAAAGGTGTTTATAGGAGAATATGATACGCAACAATGGAGGACACCGTTAGCCGTCTAATAAAAAGAAAAATAACTAGAAATTAATGGGAGGGAAGGATTATAACAAAATCATCGGATAATAATGGTAGTATTAATAGTGAATTAGTGATGAACACGTGAGAAATTTCCGCGAAGAACAATTAGAATTAAGGAATTATAAGGAGACCGGGTATCAAGGAGTAGAGAGAGTGATATGCCAATAGGTGGCCAGGCAATTGGGAGGAGCTTGGACATAAAACAAGGGGGAAATACATGGGATTGACCAACAAGAAACGAGGTTGAGACGAAAGTGCGCATTTTGGAAGACAAGTGAATAGCGCCGGTTGCAATTTGTCGCACACAGAACGGCGTAGGCTTTTGTCGAGAGCAGACGTCTTGTGACGCGATAGTAGAACAGAACAATGTACGTTTCGGTAAAGACCAGACGAATTGTAGCGCCGTAAAATACACAGAAACGGTGTGAGTTTGTTGAGTTCGGAACTTTTTCAAGTAGTGAAAAGTAGAACGTGCGAAGATGTGGCCGCGTACAAGTTGTTAGTTGTGCGCAATAATTTCAAAGGCCAATACAGAAATTTTTGAAAATTGATGGATGCCAAACTCGGACTGAACGAGATCCGGCGACACATGGGATAACATCGCCGATGTTTACGTACTACTGTAAACGATGGTTACGTGGCGTTTAAGTACTACTGTAAATTCGAAATTTGAAGCTCTTTTTGCAGAAAACTGTTGAGTTTCCGAAAAACTTCATATGAATTAATTTCAAGGACTTCCAGCCACAAATGCAATGATGTTTACAAATCGCTGGAAATGTGTATACTAAAGCCATGAGATTTCTTTCAAAAAAATATATTAGTGTAATTTTTGAAAAAAAAACAAAAACAAAACTTTTCGGCATATTAAATAGTGCAAGTAGCACTATCCTGTAGCAAACGGTACGATAATAACGGTACATTTAACTAGCGCGGGTCGTGCCCTCTGCAAGAGGAGCCGCCCCTATTTGTGTACATTCTGAGACAAATGAATTGTAGTGTCTTTGCTGACCGACGCGCCGCGAGGGGAGGGGAGGCAGGCAGCCATGTCGGATCGTGAGTTGGAAAATAAATATTGTTTCATTTCGTGAATACATTTGACGTATAGTTTTAGTTTTGTAATTTGATACTTTCTGTCTATGGTATTTGGAGGATTTGGAAAATCGTGTCGCCATGCCCAAGGCGAATAATTTGGAAAACGACGCTGGAGAACGGTCGGCACGGAGTGCAACGTGGACGATGCATTGTGGACAGCCGAACTCGAGGAGGTGAAAAGCCAAAGTTCTACGACGACATCCGAGAAAACCCAGGTAGAATCAACGTTTGTGGCGGCACTATAACGCCCTGCGAAGGAAATGTTTTTCTGTACTTAGTTCCGGATAATAGCGGTCCGCAATTTCTTAATTAATTGTGTGATAGGTATTCCACGAGCGCGTGAGTAACTCTGCTAGTGAATCGTTTTAGTTTTTTTGCTTGTAAGTCAAGCTACTAAAGGAGAAATAGATTAGAACTACAACATTTCGCGACGGGCAGACGAGTGCAATTGCGCGAGGAGGGAGTGTGGTCTAAGTCAGGGCGAGCGCGGAGCGTACATAACGGTAATTAGTGGCAGCTTAGAGAAAAATAAGCTAAGAACAGAATTAGGTGGAATTGTAGAGAGAAAGAGAAGTAGGGAAAAAGTAACTGGTGTGTAACCTAAAGAGTTGATATTTTGAGTTTTTGTTACTCAATTCTCTTGGTATAGAACACTAACAATGTGAAGATAGAACAACAATTTCGTATCTTAAGGCTTGGGAGTGAAACTAGCATAGAATAGGACGATTGTAAATTGGTATAGCTGGTAAATTAATTGTATTGTAATAAGTGTTACGTGTTTCAAATTAGTACGTGTGCAATATTGTAAATCTTGTCCTTTTATCCAGATAGTGAATGACAATAGAGACAAATTTCAATGAGATTGTGATGGTCACGGTAGTTAGGTATAAGGAAATACTTTTAACAGCGTAAATATTTAATTGTGTAATAATCCTAACTTATTAATACAGTTTACAAATACCATTACTTAATACACTTTAAAATCTTTATGCAGCTAGAGTATAGGGTTCCACGGCTGTGGCGGGCAACTTATTCCAGACCGTTATTGCTGTATTCGAAACGGAAAATTTCCCAACATCTGCCCTCTGTGGCGTGAACTGAGTGACCCACAATTCCTGTGCCTTAAGAGAGGGGAGGGCTGAGAGGGTTGGGACTGCCAGCCCGGCCATGACCCCGCGTCGCTCGCGCGGGCAGGGGGGGGGGCGCCCAGCCCACTAGAAAACGCGTGCAGGGAGCTAACACAATAAGTTCTCATTCTGTACTAATCACGTTTCATGAATTCGTTATTGTACTTCATTTGTATTTACAACACATTATTTGCGTGACTATGCCTTCCATCGTTTTGTTAATTACGAGGGGAATTAACTCACGCTTCGGCAAATTGCATCATTGCAATTTTCGCCTGAAGCTGGCTTGAAACAAGGGTCACCTTATTGGGTGAGCAGTCACTTTAAATCGCGTGATTGCCCCGTAACACCACAAATAAAATTTAATATTACATAGGATAATACAATTTTGCTTCACTTTTATGCTCAGATCTTCAGTATAATCACATGTTCTGCAGTTGTTTGCAGAATATAAAAATTTGCATGAATGGTCCGAAACACGTAATAAGCAGTTGAGTAATAGGATTATGGATAATGATGTTAAATGTTCTATTTTGACCATGCCACGTCATGTTTAGGAATTAAATGTGTTCTTTGATATCTTCCAAATAAACAGTGTATCATTAAAATCTAGGTCTCATCCAAAGGTGACTATTCCTTGAAAGTTATTTTCTAATTTAGCAGTTTGTGCTATTTATCAATTATTTATCGTTTATAATGTCATTAGTCTTGTTCTGAAGGAAGCTGACAGTGTGAGTGTAAGACAGAAACCTAGACGTATTGACAAAATGTCTTCCAGCTAAAAAGGCGGAGACATCTCGTCAGACATTTTGTTGGTGAAGAGGGCAAGTGGTACAAGAGGCCTTCCCCTAAGATCCTACGAGGGTACAAGACCTGGGTTCTTGGATACAAGAGGCTATATAGTAAAGGGGGGTTAATATATTGTGACGTCATGGATACTCACAGCGACCACAGACACAGAGCTTTCGTATAACAAATATATTTATTAACAAGAAAACAAAACAAATATATACACTTAATAATCTACTTACACCCTAGCTCTGATAGACCTACTATCCCCTGATCGCGGGAGCGATCCAAAACCCGATTGAAGATGGTTTTGATTGTGGCATTCGCCACTCCTACTTTTGAAGCGCGCACAAAGCCTAGCTTCCGTGACCGGATGTCACGCTGGGACACAAAGTCCGTTCTGGCGCACCAACGGCTGGTTTGCCTCGATCGCAGGAGCGATCTTATCCGATTGAGAATCGGCGTGAATCGTGGCACTCAACCACTCTTCACCTCGGAGCACGCACACAGCATCGCTCCCCCGTGACCGCAGTCACCCAAGGACATAAAGTCCGCAGGCTTCGTCAACTAATGACTCCAGCCTCGCGAGCCTGGCTCGCATATGCACCGTCGTGGCGCCAAGTTTTGTGCACACGCACGAGGTTCTCCCACTGTCTCCAGAACCTGCCTACTGGCTCCGTACACTCTGTTATATAGGCGAGGCCCACGTGACCTCCTACGTCACGCCACCCCCTCGCTTGTTATAACAGTGAAAAGCTTCTATAAGCCGGAAGACACCCAAAGCCTTGTGTCTCCCCTCTCCGCGTTCTTCCCTTTACGGAAAAACCCTTCTTCCTGTGGCGAGACTAATCCGCAACCAAGCGTCCCCAAATAGATGCCATGAGGCACGCTGGCTAATACGTTACAATATCCCTTGAAGAAGACAACTAGGCGCCGGCCGGGATCGAGCCCTTCGATATGGGAATGCAGCCGTCGCCATGTAATAGCCTCTCACCGGGTAGACCCCGCGGGTAGAATTAAATGATTGAGAAGAAAATATAATAATATAATAAATAAGCATGGCAAAGTATATAAGCTAATGATGATGGAATATTCAGTTTTTGGTTATGATGAATTCTCTAATCCAAACCCTTGCAATTTTTTTTAGATCAGGTAGAGACAGGAAATAGACGCGGGAATCTATTGATAAGACAATCGCCGCAATTCCAAATGATTTTCTTCAAAGAGTAAACCAAATCGAAGTGCCAAGAATGAATTCGAGCCGGTAGACACTATTTTCAGCGACCTCTCCACAAAAAGTTTAGCGCGGGGAAGTGAACTGCATCTTAGCCCGGACGCTAAGTCAGCGCTTTACCGGGCGACGCTTTTCGTCTTTTTGCGGCAACAGACTATTTGCCCGCGCTGTGTAAGCAGTCAGTGGTTCAGAATAGTGGTCTTCATTACGGTACCTGTGTCGGCACATGTGCTGGTTCTCACCAGGTGCAGTTTGGTGCGTAGCGGGCTACTTTAAATCGTCTTTCCAATTACTATAACCTATCTTTCGTTCTACATGCACAACTTTGAAATTACAAGTTCTGTAGTGTTTAATATACCACCTTACAAAATAAATGAAAGTTAAAATTAGTGGCCAGAAAATCAGACAAAATAGTTATGTTATGAATATATGGCACTTGGAATCTAATAAAATAATTGTTGATCACGGCAGTCATGAACTTTGTGAGAGTTATAGAATTAGTGCAAAGAATATTTATGCTTAAAAACTTTTTTTATGCGGCAGCAATATAATACAGACTTAACGAAGGCAACGGTTTCTAAATACTGAGGTATTATGTACTTATGAAGTAAATGTGGAATAAAAAGTTTCTTGAGTGACACGGTCACTGGCGTTAAGTAATGTTTTATACGTTTAAATAGAAAGGAATTAAATTTTGCGCGCGGAGTCCCGCGTATGTCTCGTTGAAGTTGAAGTTTGAAATGATTGAGGGCATCAGTTGATATCGCAACAGTGCCTCTGACTGGCAGGTTTTAGAGTTTGAAACCAGACTGTTGCAGGCTTTTCGTCCCTTTTATTTGTTCAACTTGAGGGAACGAATGGATGTAAACACTGCCACGTGGGTAGGTAGTCGTTGATTGGCTGCGAGTCCGCGACACATATTCTTCCTCAGATTTTTTAAGTACACGCGTAATAAAATCGTTCCGTACTATTCACTTAAATGTTCGTTAAATACAGTAGTGAATCAGATGTAAGCGTCTCAAATAAATACAAATTTATATTACATGTTACGTGTCACATATATTATACGTGTTACTTTAAAGGAAAGGTGTAAACGAAGATACATACCAAGCGAAGTAGTAGTTTGGATGAAATGGCGAACCTCGTAACACGCGTCGTATTGTAGCGTCGTGATTCTATTTGAGTTAATAAGCGTAAAAGAAACTCGCATTACAGCATCAAGATCATTAAGGTGATTAAAATTTTGGGTAAGTGATTGTGTACGTGACCGGTCTATTCAGTGTATTCTTGGTATTGCATATTTGATTAAAGTACCGTGACAATCATCATCACCGTCAGTCTGAAATTGTAAAACATTCGCGAGAAAACCCCATACGGCATAGAGAAACAACTGTTGTTTTCAAGTTATTTTAAAAGAATTCAATTCATTACGCAAGAAGTAACAACAACAAGAAACGAATAAATTTCATGCTAAATTAATGATCGATTACTACAATGATGTACCAATATTGGGTTTACACGTAATAAATATCACTGTGTCATATGCTCTCATTTTGTGTTCAAAAGTTTTATTTTACCGACAATAATGTTTATAACAAGCGAGACTTAATGCAGTTACATATTTTTAGTGATTGCGCACATCGAAAGGAAATGCACATAACTTTACCTGTCACCTAAAATAAAACAAATCTAGCCCATTTTTATTTTGAATGTTTGCATACTTCTGAAAATTTTAAAACTTTTTATTTTAATGTATGCGGCATATTTAAATGCATATATTACACGTTTGTGTGTAGAAGTAAGTCGAAGTCGGATATTTTCGCGTATTTCTCTTTGAAACGAACGGTGCAACCAAACGCGTTACAGAGTAGTGAGTTGATAGATTTATTACTTCTGCACACAACCTGGAGACAGAACACTACAATTTACATCTTACAACTAAGAATAGTAATACACTGTAATTTTAAAGCATTTTAAGACAATAATAACAATAACAGCATTATCTCTATACTTTGACTCTCCTGTACGGAATTTTTAATTAATAAATATTTCTTCACTTCACTTCACTTCAACTTGCGCTTGCGCTTGCACTACACGCCACGTCCCTTCACTTCATTTGCAATTCACTGCTTTACTTGCACTTGCACTTCACTTGCACTTCACTTGCACTTCACTTGCTTTTCACTTGCACTTCACTTGCTCTTCACTTGCTCTTCACTTGCACTTCACTTGCACTTCACTTGCACTTCACTTGCACTTCACTTGCACTGCACTTGCACTGCACTTACACTTGCACTTACACTTGCACTTACACTTGCACTTACACTTGCACTTACACTTGCACTTACACTTCACTTGCACTTCACTTGCACTTGCAGTTGCACTTGCACTTGCACTTGCACTTGCACTTGCACTTGCACTTGCACTTGCACTTGCACTTCACTTGCACTTGCACGGTGTGGATGCAAAGTGTGGATGAATCCGAGATCGCCAACAGCTTGCGGTGACAGCGGAGCGTTGAAAGCTCTTAAGATGACAATTCAGTGGCCCCGGACCAAGCTCTCAGCGGGAGGACACATTCTGGTTTGTTTATATCTGTTTGATTTTCTTGTTGAGCAGCCTGTAGCTAAATAGCTAGACCGATGTTTGGAGGACAGTCTTAGCGACCGACAGCTCTGATTGGTAGTCATCCATAAATTCCAGGAGAATGAAGGGACCTACCCTAACAATCGTTCCTTCCTCTTTTATGCCGTAATCTCACCCCTTGCACTCGCATGAACTATCCTACTACATATGTTGGAAGGTCTTAGGGAGATTAGAGCTTGTCCCGGCTGGGGCGGTTCCCCGATGGTAGATGAAACTTAAATGGGGAAACTCTGCAAGCCTACGTGTAGGTCGGCACCGTATCTAACCATCAACCGGGAGAGCTCGGCACCTTCCGAGATAAAAGTATCTAAGAGACGAATGGCCGTCGCCGTTGCCGCGCCCGCTCCGAGCCCAACTCGGAGGTCTTCACGAGCATGCGACAGCTCGGCAGGCGCTCACCTGCTCCGCCGACTGCTCCTCGATGACCAGCTTCATCTCGAGCGACTGGCGCGTCTGCAGGAAGGCGCGGCGCTGCTGGCGGTCCGCCACGTAGAACGCCATCAGCCCCAGCAGGTTGGTCGCCAGCAGCATGACGGCCGACGCCGCGAGCTGTAACACGCACGCGCCGCGCGGACATCACTTAAATGGAATTGACGCCTTTTTGTTCGTGGCGAGACTCGGGCCTGCTCTTTCAACTGACGACGCGAATTGCACCAACTATTTGAATTTAGCTCAGAGGCTTGAGGATCTAAATCTACTAACATGGGACAGACGGCTGCCTCCGAAAGAAGGCATATGAAGGATTTCTTCGCCCTTAAGAATGCCCCACGAATTCGATCGGGTTTGAACCAGCGAACGTGGGTATAACTGTGCGATACGCCAGCCGTTCCACCATCGCCGCCGCCAAACTTCAGAGGTCACCGTCGTGGGAAGGAGCTGTCAATGGAGGAGGTCCTGGCTTGTCACCACTTCCCGAAGGGGAACTGTATTGAGTGAAGCGTGGTCATTCAGGGCCTTTTTTGAAGAGGTCATTTACCGAGGGGGTCAATTAGGAGAATGCATCCATTTATCGAATGGGTCCATTTGTCCGCCCTGGCTTGCAAGATAAGAAGGGCCGGGGAGACGGATTATGCGAGTTGAGTGACACATGAGCAATGGAGGGGAGTGGCGGAGGTTTAGGCAGGTCTGCCGTGGCATGCAAGAGAAGACGGTCCTGGTGACCAGAAGGAAGTGATGCAGCAGAGGGGGACAGGGCAGCCGTAGCAGCGCGTGGGCGAGAGGGACGTACAGAACGCGGGTTACGGCAGCTGGAATACGAACGAGTGAGGCCGCTTGAGAGACGATTGTGAGAAATAAATATCCTGGCAACCCAAGGTACTCAGCTTTTACAAAATAAATGCATTAATATTAGTCCTTATTCTAGATGACTGCTGCTCTGATCGGCCGTTATGAGTTGTAGTTGTAATTCGATTTAATCATATTATTGCTATTTAATTAAAATTATTTAAAGCGCATAACTAATATTTTTGCAATATTGCAAGTTTGTAATATTGAAACATTTACGAATTTGTAATTAAGTATTCTGAGGGATAAAAACGATGATTGGAATTGTCTCTCTGTGTCTCAAGTTGCATGGACATTGGAATTGTCTCTGTGTCTCAAGTTGCTCCAAAGAGCAATTGCGTTGCGTCTTGTAGTGTGTTCCAACATCCTTCTGACTTCTATTTTAATTTTTTAATTAGTGTAGTAATTTTGCTGTTTTTTACACATGCAATGCATCTTGGTGTGGCTCTATTTCATGATGCAATATATGTTATAGTATGCGGGGAAATTACTTTTTTTGAATGTGTGTCTGGAAACTAGTGGGGTGGTGTTGGAAGAGCGTTTAAAATGCTCGAAAAAGAACAAATAAATTCACCTAACTTATTTTCTATTGACGTTTCTACTATGAGAACAAATGGGTATTTTTGGTACTCACGGCTTTTCTATTGTGAGGACTTTTATTAAATCATAGATACCTGATTTTATACGCGTGAGATATTATTTTTAATTTTATTTATGCAATTTAAATTATCACAAGCCGAACTTTAAAGTATGAATGACATTGCTATCAATTATAGAACAATTAAAAAAGTATAAAGTACGATATAGTTTCGAAAGATCATTTGCAATGAAATAGAAATAATACATTGTCAGGAATGTAAAAACATTTTAGGGCACACTCATTTCAGTTACAATTTTTTAGTCGGTTATGAAAAGTTTCATCTTCAAATTGGGAAGTAGTTTTACGACACTTTCACATTATGGAGATAATAAAAATATATTTTTTAAATTATTTCTAAAAAGTCAATATCATTCAGCAAAAAAGATGTTTGCGTGAAACAGAAAACAAATGGCTAAAGGGTCCAGCTGGAGATGCATCTGCAGCATTTGCAACCTCCAGCCAGCCAGGGATTCGGACTCGTCTCGGTCATTACACGGAACGCCACCTGGCGCGCTGGCGTGCGAACGTGGATGGCAGGGCGTCGATATTCATTTGTCCGCGCCGTGGCCTTGGGCATGAAAAGTCGAAGGGCGCGCGCCGAGGGCCTCATCGGGCGACACTGCTCGCAGCCGTCGGCGGGGGCGCTGGTGAGGTAGGCGGGGTGGTGGGGGGTGGCGGCGTCTGGGCGATGGCAGTGAGAGATGCGAGGCGGGCGGGGCGCCCGGAAATAGGGACGCGACATAGATGTCGATGTTTTGAAAACATCGATATTTCTATAAAAAGCATTCATGTCATCAATATATTAAATCCAATGTTTTGTTCTTATCGATATTTTGTGCTGGATGTTTTTTGTTTTTATGTTTTATTTATACCTGAAGAATTTTTATAATCACACTTTTGTAAAAGTTCAAGTATGAAATAATACCTGACTTTGTACTCGTACTACTTTCATTTAGCACAGTATCCCTCACCCGAGATGATCCTGACGATTTTGTATTTCCTTCGTCTTTCATCGTATATTTTACATGGAGGGGCGTTTTATAAGTTTATTTTTAGTTAATTTTCATTATAAATTAATATACACGACCACTAGCAAATTAAATTTTGTTTTGCAAGAAATTGAATATTTGAGATAACTAAGTGATCTTTAAAACATGGATGTTTGAGAACATTGGTTGTGGTTGATGTTTTAGTAACGTCGATGTTTTAATTTTGAACATCGATGTTTGGCAACATCTATGTTTTGTTGTCGATGTCGAATGACTCGGAATCGCTGTTACACTACCGCTGGAGAGGAAGTTGGTTGGGGTCGTCTGGTCGCGAGGTGTAGAATGTGGACAGAGGTGGCAGGGGAAAGGAATGGTGTCGAGGGAGTTTGCGAGGGGGCGTTGTTTGACAGAAGGGGGGGCGAAAGGGCCATGGACGAGGTTGGGAGGGGAACAATTAAAAGCGCAGTCGAGAGCATTCCTGGATGAAGGACGGACGTTGAGCGGAAGAAAGCAATAGGGAAGGCAAGCACACGGTATGAGCTACGGAGAAATGAAGGGGAATATTAAAGGAGACTGCTTTGGAAATAGTAATGTGATCAGAGAGGGTAGGAGAGGAGTGCATAAAAAGGAGGATTGTAGAGGGAAACTGAAGAGGATGACATAAATCAAAATTGAGGAGTCCAGGACGGGAATTTAAGATGAGGGGATTCGCATCAGCACGAGACAGCATTAGGCTCGATTGAAAAACCAATGAAGTGCCGGCTTAGATGGCTCAATTGATGTCACTCAGTGCCTCCGATCGGGAGGTTCTAAGGTTCGACTCACGATGGTTACAGGATTTTCGACACCATTTGGAATCTAAGCTCGAGAGTCAGGTCGAGTTTAGTCGCTGTCTAGAGGATAATTCTGCTCTGATCGGTAGTTTTCCGTGATTTCTCTGTTTAACCCTAGGCAAATGCCAGATCTGCAGCCCCAACACACTGACCGCGAGCTCTCACGCCTTAATAACACGCACTTACACGCACTACGTTGCTACAGATGTCGGAAGCGTAGAACTTCACCCGACTGGGGCAAGGCCCCGCTGAAGGGCGATACCTAAATGGGGAAAACGTCGCAAGCTGACGAGTAGAGTAGTCATAGTAGAGTAGAGGAAGAAGTATGTAGCATAAGTGAGCGTATGTACCTTGTAAATAAAATGAGATCAAAGATCGACCACTCGGCACTCTTTCGGCGAGCGACAGTGTGAACAGAAGGATTGTAAAAGCAACTACCGGAGTCTCGCGGTGAGGAGGCGGCGAGGAAGGGAGTGCTATACGCGATCCTCCATCTCCCTAGTTCTCGCCCATCCCGGCACAGCACGGTCCGGAAGACAGTATGAGTTCCACTCGGAACGTCACGGCTCATTTTGCAGTGATGCCCAACTTCTTCCTCTACAATGCGGACTTCCGAGTTTTCGCGTTCTATTTCTATCGATCTGTGCCTAACACGTTCCTTCTTGTTACCCAATTATTTCTATAACTATTAATTATTTCTTCAGTATTTTTAAAAATCTTGCGTTGATCCTCATTGCCATCTTGTCCAAGACGCAGTATTCCTGAGTTTTCTACCATAACGTTGACAGCACTGCACTACCGTGACGTAGACAGGACCGACCACTATCCCGATCCCCGGCTGTGGAGTATCAAGAAAAGGTGAGAACATTTGAACGACCGACAAGGTTTATTAACCGAGTGGTAAGGGGGAATGATCGTGGTGTGAAGCAAACGCAACAGGATCCAGAGGGCACACTGGCCGGCTGTGTTTCGGCGCTAAGAAATACCTTTCTCCGCTAGTGGGTGAAAGTAGCGTAACGAAATTCGCGTGGTCAGACGGAAGAGCGAGCCTGATGGCCCAAGTCTCGCCACGTAAAATAAGGATTCAATTCAAAGAGTTTTAGAGGCCGGTTGCTCTGTTTGGTAGTTCTCACCTCGCTAGCAGTCGGTACATTGGCACCGGCATCCAACGGGCTACGATCTTCGCCAGCTTCCGCGATTAGAAAACATACACTACAGTTACGAGACTTTAGCAGTTATGGAGCCCGGAATCACTAATAGATCAACCAATCAAAACATCAATCCACTCCTTATTCACCACTTTCTATTCCCCTTGCCTCCGTGCCAACCTCTCCTCCACCCATTCTGTTTCTTGCCATCCTTTTTTCCTTTCCCCTCTTTTCCCTTCATACATTCCTCTTCGTTACCATTTCACTTTCCTTTCTCATTCCCGCCTATCCTTTCTTCTTCATTATTCCTCTTTTCCTTTCTTCCCTTTCATCTTCTTTCACCTACCCCATCCCCTTCCTCTCTATCTTTTCTCCTTCACTTTCCATCTCCTTCCCCCTGCCCCTTCCTTCTTACCCTTTTTATCTCCTTCTCCTACCTTAATTTCTTCTTTACCCGCCTCTTCTCCTACTCCAACCTTTCCCCCTCATTTCCGTTCTGTCTCTCCCGAGCTCTCCCTTCCTCTCTCCCCTCGCAACTACTACTTCCCTTTTGTTCGCGCGCTTCCATCGAGCCCTGAAATCGCGCGCTCTGGTGGAGAGGAAAATCAATTATCTGGAACAAAAGGGAAAATGTGCAGCAATTGCGTCTGTGCGTCCCAGAATTCCTCTCCCTCCTCCCTCTCCCCGCGCTTCCCGCCTTACACCCCCTCCGGCGCGCTCGTAATGTTTGTTTACTCGCTTGCGAGCACACACACAGGACGTCGCCAGAGTGTGATGTGAAATTCGTGAGTTAATCGTGAGATTTAAATTTAGGATTGAGCTGCTGAATTAAATAAAACCTGGGTATATTTGAAATAACCTGACGTGATTGATATATACACAATGATGGGAGTGACTAGTCGAGTTGAAAGAACAAAGTACAAAGAAATTAAAAAAATAATAAAAAAAAACAAATATGACGTTGATCGTAGTATGTACATTTTTTATGGGAGGTATGAAGTTTAATAAAAATTTCGAAACTGCTGAGATTATAAGCAATCACAATCAATATACAGTTCAACATTATTACATTAAAGATGTGCTTTATTTGTTATGATGCCTCATATCAGAAAATTCCATTGACATCCAAAACGAGTCTGAATGAAAACGATCGATTATATTGATAGAACTAAGTTATCTACCACTAGCAAGCTAACGAGATTGCATTTTCACCAGGTTAGAAAGAATCCTAATTTTCTGCAAAATAATAATTATAGAAATAATCTATGAGCTGATTAAGCGATATTTGATTTTAAGTTACCTCAAGTGGTATTACTTTGCCTTGTATGAGAAAATGTTTACAGACATTGAATATCTTGAACCGTTAAATAGCTGTAAAATAAATAAAGAATAGTAAATTCAAAAGAACACTGGGGAATAAGTTTTTTCATCAACTTGCTCATTTGCGTAATATTGAGATATACCAAATGTTCCAAGGGAAAATTCGGTAAAAATTTAATGAGACAGTCATTTATTTTGGAACCCGGATGCGGAAATAGTAGTAATACACATTTACAAATAAACATATGGCTGTCATGTGTCTAGAGATCAAACGGAAATATTACAACGCCAATATTTTCTTGACATTTTAAAAGCCATAAAAATTAAAGAAATTTATATTTTAATTAAACTGACATGACCAAAAAATTAATTGAATAAGCTCCAAATTATGTAAATTTAATACTAAAATTGAAAATGAAAGAACATTAATGTTTTAATAAATGTGAATATTTTTTATTGAGAATAGACTGTTTTATTTAATAATTTGATCCCTCAGACTAATAATTTCTTTAGAGAGAATAATTTTTTAAAGAGTTCCCAGTCTGTGCTAGATGGTACGTCTACTCATGGAAGTAAGTATTGTTCAACAACGTATGTAAATTAAGGAGTCAGACAAATACAGGAATTATTACAAAATGAAATTGTTTAGAAGTCAAGATACATTTCAGACGTAAAGCAAATGTGTCAAAATTGCATGTCCAACATAGGTCAGTGTACAGAACATCAAAAGTGCCGAACTTGGAACTGTGTATAATAAACGTTTTAATATTAAAATCAAAAAGGTACGGAACGGTCAGATTCACTACTGGTGTTTGTGTACGTTCGCATAGAATAATAAGAAATTAAATGTAATATAAAGAGTTGCATCAAACTGTTATACAAAAAATAGCAATTAAAAATTGAAATTGTGCTTCACTGTCCGAAGGCATTTATCCGAAGATAAAAGTGAGCAATCGACTGCGCAAAGTGTTTGATGGGCAAAATGTTTGAAAAATGAGGTCTCCTTGTGTGTCGTACGCAGGTATTCGTGCAGAGAGAAATAATTACACCGTTTATGAGAGGTGTTATAAGAATGTATCCTGTTTAATGTCAGATATCTATGACTATTCAACTATTCAATGATGGAGAAGGTTAACACCAATTTATAAACTAACCGCTTCAGTACGCATTGTAATGACCATTTCATCTATGTCTTGAATAAACGAAGGCATTCCAGCGGAAAATTTAATTTGTCAAAGAGGATAAAAGAGTAGAACAATTACAACCCTAAACAATGGTTTAATTGAACATGGTTTAATGGAACCAATCATTAACTGCTTCTTTTATGAGGTCTAATATTTAATATAAGATGCATATTCGACTTTTTTATTTACAAAGTAAGGTGTACTAAAACTGCACTTTCATGTGCTTTGCCACGAATGGTCCACAAAAAAATCATTGTTTTGGATATTACATGGATTGTCTCATATTCATTTCTGAAATTGTCACAGAATGGAGAAGTAAAAAATTTATAAAAGGATGTTAATTTTTTGGACACCATAAGTGAACGTGAAAATAATAATGATATGAATTACCTCATTTATATTATATTTAAATGCAACAAATGATTTCATCTATTAGGATACAAATGTGAAATTGAAATTATAAACAGAACTTTGATATGAATGAGTGAAAACCAGAACGGTATAAGTGACATTTTATAAATTCTGATAAATTTGTTTATTTAAGTCAATATCTCTGAAAAGTCGTGGTGCTTTGTTTCATCATTAAAATCAAGGCTTTTTAATGGTTCATTAAAAGCAAGAAAATACATTGCCACTGAAATATAACCTATAAATACGATTTCTTAGAATTTATAAAATGTCACTTATACCTTTCTGGTTTTTACCTATTCATATGTTGTTCATCCAGATAATGTTTGTTTGGTATCATTTCATGTTATTACAATATACATGTACAGCAAAAATTGAAGGAATTATTTATTACATCGATTGGGTAAGGAACCATGCATATTTTGCATCAAATATTTTTTATTTTAACAATAATTTATTAACTTTATCAATTGTTAACTCAACTTTGTTCTGAGTTCCAGGTTTAAATGAATAACAATTTTTAAAATAATTAACATCCGTTTTCTTTTCTTTTCTTCTTCTTCTTCTTCTTCTTCTTCTTCTTCTTCTTCTTCTTCTTCTTCTTCTTTATTTTCTTTCAGAAAACTATCCCTCCCTTTTATTTTACTTGCATTATATCTTATTTATCAATTTCTCTTGTTTCCTCTTTATGGTGCCAGGATATATCAACCCATCAATTTACTTAATTATTATGAATAAATTTTAATTTATTTTTAATGACTTATGTGCTATGACCAACAATATTGTCGTCTTCTCCCAGTTGCCTTACACAAGCGGATGTGACCTCATTTTCCGCCGTACATTTTTAATATATTTATGTAACTTCAGAAGAACTATTCATTTCTAATTTGTTAATTAATTCAGATGATATTTAAGAAAAAATAATAATGATCATTTCATTAATTATTTTTTAATTGTACAGTAAAATGTTTTTATGCCGGAATCGATCAGGACACAAAGAACAGTTTAATGAGGTTTCTATTCTATGCAAGATTGTTCATTTTAAGACACTTGTGATATTGACGTTTCTGTCCTGAAAGTAGTAAATTACTTGACTTTTTTATAATTATCAGAATTCATTAACATGTAACGTATTTACGGCGGAAATCACAAATAAATGAATATTAAACACAATGCGTCACAATCCAGTACTAAGACGTTCTGATACTCTCGCATGGCCTTGAGCAAGGAGTTGGTCGAGGGGTAATGATTTTCAACGCGGGAATCGAAGCCATGCCCGTACACTTCACCACGCCAGAGGTCGGAGAGGGGGAATTCCCCTAGGGCCTACGCCTTGAGAGGCAGGTGACCCCAAAGTTGAATTCTGCGCTGACAGCCGAAGCCCCTCTCCTTCACAATCCTGCTGCCACGACCAAATCGCGTGTCAAAGGGATGGAGAATTTAAATCAAGCTTGCAGGTGCGTTCATTTCATTGTGAACATCTCGCGTCTCTCTGCAAATTGCAATAAATTCATAGGAATTTCGTTCGATAAAGATTCTCCGTTTCCTGCAGGACATGAAAAACCGTTGCGTTGCCGCGTTGGAGAGGTTCCGTTTTATGCCGTGTAAAATGCCATTTCACTTTACGGACAGGAGAATATTTCTGGTTAAGGCAGGTTTCCGGCTTGTACAGGTTACGGTTTAGACAGATTTTACTGCATTTGGCATTTTGTGGTCTGATTATTCCGATTTGGCCTTCTAGAGGTGTTCCCAGGACTGGGACTTGCTTTGGTTTATACCCGAGACTGCGAATAAGGGAGACACGAAGCAAGTGTGAGGTTCTCCAATCACCGTTCCTGGCCTACCTGGCTTGCCTGAGCTGTTCTTTACTCACACAACTATAGAAATTGAGACGATTATATTAGAAAGCTACTTAATTTTTGATCCGGTCAGGAATCAACCCCGGGACCGCCCAGAAAAGTAGCATGATCTCTGAGGGCCTTCTTAGTAGTTTATTAATATTTATATTTCTGATACCTTACCATTAACTGATTTATTTCGTTAAGCTAATTCGTTAAACACTGCAGCTACGTGTCAAAAACCTCAATCATCAGTCATCTGTTATCCGTCATCGACCCCTCGTCCATCACCTTGAATGACAGCTCCTCCTTTGTGTGTGAACAGTGAATTACTCTTTCTTTCTACTCTTTCCTTCTCATGATTGCTTCCGCGAGCTCCCTTTTCAAAAGCTTTAGTTATCAATAATACTAAAACTTACCTGAAAAATAAATAAAGAAAAAATATTTGGTTCTGCTTGATAAAAATAAAATTTCTCAAAACGCTGAAAATAAAAGTGTATTTTGTTGAGTGGACTTTCTTAGCTATAAAGTTTAAACAATGTCTATTGTTTAAATTACAAATTTTAGTTTTAAATATCTCAGATAAAACACTAGTTGTATGTTTTAGTCTATTGACTTTTAAGTTAGGCAACGGTTGCAGAGTTATTCTGAATTTCTCTAAGAAAAACTTAGAATCGATTTAGCCAGAAACATCGGAGACGAGTAAAAAATTTGAATTTCAAATGAGTACGATCGAAGGACGGAATATAAGACATTACGTTGATATTGCCTTAGGTTCATTCTTCTCTCCTCCTCCGGAAACCCTCTGGTCGTTTCTCATCAAAGAGGCTTCGCGACAGGGTTGCCAGATCCCTTCCGGGAAAATCCGCCCAATTCCTTCAAATAACCTAGTAGGGAAGAAACGTGAGAGATGAATAAAGCTGACTCTGACACTGGAGCTGATAATTTCAAAATAACTGTACGTTCGCAAGAAGTTTAAAACAATACTCTTGCATAAAGTTTGCATATTAAGTGTAGTCTTACGACTTAATTCCTTGTATAATTTCTAGAAAAATGAGAAAAATGAATATCTAAAAATTAAAAAAAGGACCCTGACACATTTTCATAGTTAGTGCATATTTGCAAGATGTTCAAAACTAAAATAACTTATGTACAGGCCATTTTTTTTAAAAGCCATTGATACTTGCACAATTTGTGGGAAAATGTATTATTGACGTACGTCTTGATTTAAGTACACAAACGAGCGTACCGCGTAAACTACTCTCAAGAAAAAACAGATTCCACCCAAAGGGTGGAGTCCCGAAAAATCAATTTCCTTCCCGCAAGCCAACGCTTGTTTTTCGCCCAATTTTCGGTATTCGCCTAATATGGCACCCCTGCTCGCGAATTGTCTTCGCCTTCTTATTTCTTCCTTTCCTCTTCCCGGTGCCTTTTTCCGCCCTTTGGTAGTCTTTGTCCAACGATGCCTTTTCTTTCACCTTCTCTAAATCTCTTCTCACCTCTCGCTACTTTTCTTTCATGCCTCTTTTCCAGTTTCCTCTCATCCCTTTCCTCGATTTATCTTTCCTTTGTCCTCTTACGTCGTTTCCTTTTTCTTCTCTCCTCTTTTCTATTTTCCGCTTTCAACTCGTCTCACTTTTTATCTTTTTTGTTTATTTAAAGTCGCAACTAGTTCATATGCGACCACATTTTTTATTTTAACGTTATGGTATCCGATGAGTATTGTTCAGAGAACCACCACGTAGCATATCCGCGTACGCCCCCAGCGGCCAGAATTAGGAAGGAATTAGGACAGTGGTACGGTTTAGGTCATTGCATAGGGGTTGGAGTAGCCCTTGAGAAGCAAGCAGCCAAGCTCGTTGTGTCGGAACAAGTTCCACATAAGATTGTCCGGGAATCGAACCCGGGCCTCCGCAGTGAAAGGCAAGCGACTTTCTCTCTGCGCCTTGAAATGGCCGTTTTTTTTATCTTTTTTATTTTTCCCATTCTTCTCTTTTCGTTTCCTCTTTCTTCTTTCCTTTCTGCTCTCAGTGTCTTTTCCACTTCTCTCTTGTCTCGTTTTCTCTCTCTCCTCTCGCTAACCTCGACTCGGGCCGCCCCCGCCCCGCCTCCCCGCGCCGGGGTAGTTCATTAGCCCGCTGACTTACTTAATTACAGTTGCAATCGCGAGGGAGCGCGCGGGTGACGGGGAGGGGGGGATGAAGGGGAAGGGGAGGCAGTGCGCTGTCGGCCGTTTGCACCGGGAAGCGCCCCCTCCGCGTGGTGCTGTGGCCTTCGCCGCCCTTCGAGGCAATATGGAGAGAAGGACGAACGCCTGGCCACTGAGTAATCGTGAGGTATGAGCACTTTTGGAAGGAATACATTACAACATAGTTGAGATTTGAAATCTGCGTATTCTTTTTGAACACGAATGTAAAAAACAAAACTTATATTTTTGAATTACACAAGTAGCTAGGATGGACAGAAAGTCTCACAGAAGCGAAATTTTACTTTTGTTAATGTAATGGGATGCATACGTGAGCAATACTCGTATAAAAGGGAACAGGACACTCTTTTATGAAAAATACCTGTCTTATTACCTTAGTTCTTTAAAAACTACTTTTTAGAGATAAAATGTTATAGTTTCCGTGGAACATCACGAAAAGTTGTAATACATATATTATTCTCTGAAAACTTCTTCTTTGAATATTATTCGTTGTATTAAATTCTATCAGTTCGTACGTTCGCGATGGATCTGCACTCTGTTCACATCATCGTTTTCTTTGATACTTTGGAATTCAGTGGTCAATCTCACCTACTTTTCCGTTTTCATGTCGTGGCGTCGCGTCAATATGACACGTCCTATTGACTGTTTTATTTCCACTCAGAATGTCAATACGCTTTTCCCAGGCTCATGAGTTGAAATGATAAGAGAGCGAATTTATTATTAAATTTCTTTATTCTTTGTAACCAGCATGCTTCCGCTAAAAATGAAAACAAAATTGAGAAACAATCTGCCTCGAACTACAGTGCGGTGCGGATCAGTCGTTGTAGTGCGAGTGTAAAGAACGTATACTAACTGTATCTGCATTTCCAAACCAGTCATTTTGTGCAACGGCTTCAAGTGAATTGGCCATGTGAGGGCTATCTTCACTGGCGTCCTTGTTAGGGAAAACTATTTTCTGACATCTTGTGTGATCTAAGAAGTTAACGTTAACTTTACGGAAAAATCTCCTTTGGTCTTCTGATCATGAAGCCATCCCACCACTGACCGTTCCAGCAAACCAACCAAATATAGGTATTGTGGTGAGTTATCGTTGGCATTTCTAATGAAATAATTATATGCGTCATTGCCAACAATATTATTTATTAAAAAAGCAGCTTTCGAAGGCTTAGCCATCATCATCATCATCATCATCAGTTTTCTGCTGTATGGAAGCCACAAAAACGACTATCTAACAAAGCTGAAGAAGGTTCAGAATAGGGAATTTTTTGTTGATAATTCAGATGATTTAGATAAAAATTGGAGCCTCTTAATGAAATACTTTCAGATTAAAAAAGTAAGTACCACTTACTCTTACTTCAATTAAAATGTTTATTTGAAATATTAAAAACTAACACACTTTCTTTGCAAACTGTTTCTAAATTTACGATAAATATTTATTCACTTCTTAATATGTTAGAAGAAACATACCACAAGCTGGCAGATAAAAATGTGTAAAGAATATTCACTGATCTAAAAAAGAAATTAAAAATACTCAAAAATGTCTGGAAAATACAGGAAATTAAAGCGAAGTTAGTGAAGGTGAGCTAACTAATTAACCTAAGAAATGGTTGACTGCAGTATACAGTAGAATATAGGACACGTATCCATATAGTTCATCTGCTGATACGAAGCCCTGACTTAAATAACTCAAGAACCAAATGTCAACTATCGAACAGCATATGAGAGTTACTGAATGACATAAAAATGTCATATAAAGTGTTTAACGTCTTATCTGAAAACTCAAAAATGAATAATAATATGCAAGTCAAGTTGTTCTTCTCGTGAAAAATTAAAACTATAATATCTCAACAGCTGACACCACAGATGGCTGTCAGCAGGGGAGATTTTTCCCTTGTAATGGTGTAAATCAACTCTTTGACAAAAATGCATGCTGTCGACTAATTCTTGTGCTTGTCATAAGAGTAACAAAAACTAAACCTTCAAGCTACATCAAGGCAACCATATATATTATATACATGTGACATCAAATTAAACATTTCTATTCTTTGTAATATGTAATGTACAGTTTATTTTACCATTTCTTGGCATTACAAAGAAAAATAAAAAAATACTTGCATTTTAAATTACGCTTCGTAACACAATTAAGAAACAAGAATATGAAGTTATTTACTGTTAAAATACATTATGAGCCTATATAAATAGAAAAGAATTGTAAGAATAACGTAATGTAGATAAGCTGTAAATGAATTAAAATACCGTTGAAATAATTCAGAAATTTAATGTTTATAGCACTTTTATATCAAGCTGATTACTAAGTATTTATATATTATAATATGTAGTTATCGTATATTAATATAAAATACTTATTCATATTTTTGTAACATTTCGTTACACTTGTACATGTAGCACGTTTCGTTTTTTTCAAATCATTTTGTAATAGCTGACTACTTCAATATTGTTACGACGTGAGGGAGGGGGAATACAACAAGTGCGATTGGGAAAATATTATGATTTACATGTGAGTTTTGGAAAAATGTTGTCACGTAAACGATAACACAATCGTTTTATTTACATTTTTTGTGACCTCTTTTTCCTTCTGTTGGCTTCATTCGCATAATATTTTCTTCTAGTTACTTGCCCTTGATAGCCACTTTGCTTAAAAATATTTCGCTCAGGACTTTCACGTGCATTTATCTGCAATTCATTTGCTATTTTTGGTTCTTGAAATCTTAGCTTTTTCTTAACTTTCCGTAGAATTGCACGACCATCTGCTCTACTAAGCTTCTTGGGACTTTCTCAATGTTTTCCGTACACTAAACCTATCAATGACGCTCAGAATGGTATTCCTTCGTCTGATTAAAATCTGAGAAATTTCCCGCAAAGATTTGCATTGATTATACCACTTGATGATAATTTTTCTCTTCTACAAAGACGTTTCCTTTCCTTTACGACTTATTTCTTCTTTTCAGAACACACACAGACGCCTCGTGTATATATCAAACACTATGCAAGGACATTGCTGCATACCGTTCGTAGTTTCACAAATTTCTCATGGGTCAGGCGTTGGGGAGCTAAAACCGTTACAGTTGTTCTTGCTGTACGAATACTTTTTGAGTCTCCAGATTTCACATTTCAGAAAGTTTCAACAGTTTTATCTACTTTGTACATGTGTTTTTCTGCTGTTTTTAATATTAACTTTTCCGTACACTAATGGTTAATACTATGATGGAAATATATTGATTATAAGTTAATAACTGCATAACAATTACAATAATTATTAAAATGCACTGATACTCTCACTGTATTTAATTCCTTCTAACGATACTGACCAGGAATGTCGCTACTCATAAATCCCAGTTATTGCAAGTATTGAAGTAACATTTAGATGGGGGTCCGTTTATAATTGACGTGAGAAATAAGCAAATCGTGTGTTCGTGGCTTCAGTCTTGGCTGGAAACGACCCAAATGCACTTTTGGGTAACAAAAATCTCAATTATTTATATCAAATCATTTAGTTGAGGAAAAAACATTGCCGAAAATAAAATACCAAATTATTTAATTTTCAAAGACGTACTTTAGGATACAGATACATTTTAATTTCTATAAAAAAAACATTAATAAGCGCCACAACACGGTGAGTTGATTTTACTAAGTAACAATAAACGTTTTTTGCATCATGTCGTAGGTCAATTCTTATCTTTTCCAATATTTATAAAATCTGCGTTTAAATGAAGGTTGTTTGATTTTCTCAAATACTGCACACCACTCTCTTCATAAGAGGGACTCATTTGTCGATTCTTCGAATAGGCCACCGCGACAAGGCTATTTGCACAAGTTTCGGTGAACGATTGCAAAAAACCGATTTCCCGGGAGGCAGCGTCGATTCGCGTCCGATCGCTTGTTTGCAAGAGGCGTGTCGCTGGAAAAGCATAGCGCTGTCTGCGCGCACGGCCTGCTGCTTCCAGTTTGCCGAAGGCTCGCTGAATGGCCAATACTGGATTAATTGCAGGGGGCGCTGGAGGGCAGCGTGAGGGACTGTGCATGTGGCTCAGCGGCGCTGACGACAGCAGTGGACTTGCTGGCGACGAGGGCAAGTCCAGATTGGGGATTGCTAAGACCCATTACCCTGTTGTAACGATGGGGTAATTTGTATTGGAAATTAGTATTATTATAAACATTTTATCTACTTCAGTTATCTTAAATCAAACTTATGAAATCCATTTTGTAATTAGAATTGGAAAATGGAATCCGTTTCGAAATTAATTATTAGTTACAGTATCATTAGTTATCATTATTAGTTCTAGTTCGACTCTCATTGTAATACGTATATTGGAATTTTAAAAGTGGATACATTTTTGTGTTCGTATCGTAATATAAATCTATTGAATATCGCGCGCGCACGCGCGCACACACACTCTCTCTCTCTCTCTCTCTCTCTCTCTCTCTCTCTCTCTCTCTCTCTCTCTCTCGAAAACAATGCTCATATTTCCAGCCTTTGATGCTTGGGAGTTCTCCAGTAGCATACTTCAGCAACAGAATGGTAATTTCGCTTCAGAAGTAGCAAATGCTTGCTACCAGAGAGTTGCAATGCGCGCACGGACGCGGCGACAATGGACGGGAGCCATATGCAAACTTTTGTTGAACTTTAAGGAGTTAAAGAAACATCATTTATTCTACATTATCAATTTTAAAAGTGGATAAATCATTAGACAGTATTCGTATCGTAACATCAATCGATTGTATATAACACTGGACCTAACCATGGTAGAAAGATAGTCTAACGGTCACGTTAGATAATACTCCAATTTGGTATTGTAATAGTATGTTATACGATATTTATTAAAGAACTATTACTCTCATATTTCGTCGCACGAGTTGATTTTTAGCAGACATTTCTCAACGAATATGTGTACCGAGTATTATATTAATTTAAATAAATAATAATTGGTTTAACGTCAATAATTTAGTTTTATTGAAAGTTTTAAGAAATTAACTTAAGAAAAAAGGAATGTGCATTGTTTTGGGAGCGAATTGCGCGGCTCAGGGGCCCTGCATATGCCATCATGTGGCTTCCTATGTTCACGTATCCTACGGTTCACGAAGGAGAAATGTAATTTTAAGTCTTAGGGACAAATTGTTACTGGAAATGTAGATACATCACTTTGTAAATAACCTCTTCAACCGCTCATAGAACTTGATGGTTATCGATATCCCCTCCTTTTATTGCAGACGGCGTCGCGAGAGGGGGAAGTGGCGTGGGCGGATTAGGGCTAATTAGCTCGGCGATCGCGGGGGGCTGGCTTCAAGCCACTTGCGGATGAGATGGCGCAGCGAGACCAGCTCGCTGGGAGAAAGGAGATTACTTTGAACGTAGTTTAGAATACGACTGATCACCGACGCGTGTGGACTTTTTTGAGGGAGTGAATTTAAACTTCTTGGGACGAGTGCGCGGCAATAGTTGCTTCTGAGTGGCGGATTCTTGATAACAGATTGAGTTGAATTTAGTGGCTGTCTGGAAGAGAATTCTGCGAAAGCGACTGCTTTCTCGAATCGTTTTTCCGTAATTGGTAGAGTGCATTTGTCCTTCCTCGTCTTAGTTCTCTTCCCTTGCACACGCTTACGGGCATTGCCCTCCAACACGCACCGAGAGGACAGCGAGGGTTCAGTGCTCTCTCTAGCTGGGGCGGTGCCCAGCAGACGGAGCCACCAGAGGGGGGATAGCTCGGAAGCCTCTTAGGTCGGCATCGGATCTCACGTGCTAGCTGGGAAGGATCTCCTGGGAAATGATACTCGCTACGCCGCCGGGACTGATGAGCACAGTAGTTGATGCGACCGGTCTTCTTCGAAGCAACTCCGTCATTCACTGATACATAAGGGTGTTCGAATAACCGCATTAGTTTAGCCACCCGGCATCGCAGAGCGAGACATTTTGTTAACCTCGGTTTTTTTCTTTTTAATCTGCGGTAGTTAGCATTTTTACAATTTTGATGATGTGGCCCTACGGATTTCGTCTCACGGGCAAGACTCTCCCTGGGGCTGTGAACATACGGTTCAATGTTCGAAAGGTGAGCGGAATATAGAATGGATTTGTAGCTATTAGACTACATGGCGAATGTAGTTGTAGTTGTAGCAAGACATAGCAGGCTAGAAAGGGAGCGTTTACGGTTGCTATGATCAGATTGTTTTAATGTAAATGGTATTATGAAATATGTATGGACATATGAAAAATAGATTAGTTTGGGCTGGCCACTCCATCAAGACCCAGATATGCTGAATGACGAGTCACGAGTTCCTTCATAGAGACATTCCGAATGGGGTTCTTAATTTGTTAGTAGTCACATTGAAGAACTCTTTCTGTGAAAATCTGCAAACTATTTTGTTTAACAATGGAACTTTGCTTTTTCATCATCAACATCATCAAGGACTTGGCCGAATGGCCTATTCCGTCGTCTACCTGGAACTCGAGCTCCGTCTGGTGCGTAGTGAAGAAAGACGAGTGCGTATTTGTTTCGATAATTCCCAAAAGTGCTCAAATACGTTACGGCTGCCATTGATTTTGTCCGACTCCTTTCCGTTGTTGATTGTCACAGGCGGTGTGCTCAACCACAGAGCGCCCTTTGCAGCGGTAACATTGTTTCCTTGAATCCAATTGTAAGCCTAGAGAGGACACGAGGCGCTCACGTGTTCGCTAATGCCCTAGATGTTGATGCGATATTAATTTAAAATAATAATAATAATAATAATAATAATAATAATAATAATAATAATAATAATAATAATAGTAATAGCAATAGCAATTAATAAAAGCGCTGGCGGCACTTCGTGTCGAAGCAAGGAGCATTGCTGCTCAACGCCGCGTTACCAAGCAGATGTTTCTTTTCTAGTTTACCCTTCGTTGGCACGGCGCCTGATTCCTACACCGGTGGTACCCCCCCCCCAATGTTTTTCTAGTCGAGATTTCTCTATATAAATAGGTGAATTAATTGTGGAATTGAGGTAATATAATTATTTGAACTATTTACAAACAGGACGCAAATAATTGCTCACATTTTTGGTAAATATTATTGCGAATAAAAAGGAAATATACATGATAGGGAATAATATTTTAAATACATTCTTGACTCTGACTTAAATGTGGTATGCTTATTTAAACACATTTTTGTACACCTTCCACAAGAATATTGGCTTTTATATTCTTACATAAATAAAAACGTCCACTTTTGCCAACTCTGGTCTTCATCCTGTGCTTCAGTCAGCCGAAATAAACTTGCCAGGTAGATACGCTGGGTCTAACAAATCCAAAATAACTACTAACAGATATTTCTATGTAGATATATACAATAATTTTCTTTTCAAACAACTCGTTCACTTTGTCTACGAAGTGTAATGTAGGACGTGAATGGCCGTGGAAAAAAAAAGAAAGAAAAAGAATAATGGTGGGGGGTTCCACAGATCCAGGGTACCAACGAAGGGTTAAGAAAGGGTTGTTAGCCTTCCACAAATAAAAACATTGCTTCGATTACTCTAACGGTATCTGAGAAAGGTGACGATAAACTTATCTCTGTTATGCACAGGGTGGCCATTCCCTGAAGTGAAATTGCTGGGTCTGTTTGACATAATCCAACATGCAAGTGCAGGCGCTTAGAGCAGTTGTTGCATACTTGATCAAAATATTTTTTCTGTGATATGAGAGAGTTTACTGTTTCAAAGGGGTGTTTAAGGGCGTCTATTTGTTCCCGCTGGACGTGGCTCTGCTATGGATGGCCGGGCGAGTGACGGCAGTGCAACGAAAGCTACAAATACGGTTGATTGTCATTTGTTCCTTTCCATGGTGTACTCATTAACAATATAAGTACAGGTTACATAAGAAACGTGTATTCATGCTATTAATAAAAAAGAAAACTTCCTGATGGGTGCGTAGGACGGGATCCAACGTGCGAGTGTTCGCGTCACGAATGGCCGCGCGAGTGACGGAATGTTGAGTTTCCATTTACAATTTCACCTTTAACGAAGCCGCATTTCATTTTCTGTTTGTCAGTCAGTCGATGTACGGTATTAGCGTGAAGCGAGTTCTAGGGCGAGTAAGTATAAAATCAGGGGAATGTAGGTTCATTTTGTGACAGAATTAAAACAGTATGTCAGGAATTTTCTGCAGGGACAATTAAAAGTTTGTAATGAGCCAGAAACGAAAGTTTGAAATTCGAAGGACTTGATGGGAGCGGTGTTGTCTTTATATTCCCCAGAAGGATATTACTTTTAACGAGTGATTTGTTTTTATTTTTTAAATAATATACAATTTCTTTTAACATTTTTATAAATTTATTTTTTACATTGACAAAAACATCTTACTACGGAGATTTGTAATAATCTTGCAATATTGGCTAGATGTCTAGCGGAACGCGACGGAATGGTGTTCCGGTATATAATTAAATTATATAATTAAATTATATTACAAATATATAACTATTTCTATTAAATTAATAATTGGAGGAAAAATAATTGCATCACCATACATTATAGGATTGTATGGGGCCTTGCTTACAATTATACATATGAGTAAATAGTAATCAAATTATTTATCATTATTTATCTGCTAGTAATAGTAGTAATAACTGTCAAAAGTGTTTTAACCTTACATAGTGGCAACGTTTTAATAATTCAAGTGCCTCGGATCTCCAAAAACGTTTAAAATGAACCGTATTAATTTTCCCACATTCGGGTGCATTCAGTTCAGTAGTATTGTCTCATCCAAATATTGACCTATCTTCAACTAGAGGATATGAATACAACATCAAATAATATCAATGCAACTCCAATGCATCAAATTAATACACTTTTTAACAAAATCAAGGTATTCCTTTTTCAAATATGCAACACGGCTCACCAAGTAATTCTATTGTTCCAACTTCCTCATCTCAACAAAGCTAATAAATACGCAATACTCTCAGAAATGCAACCCGCAGAAGATCAACTTCAACAAATCAAAATCCCACCCATCATTGTATCATACGTCAATCACTTTCTTAATTTCATTACCGATTAAAATGAAATTGTTTAAAGTGACTTTTGTACAAATATAATCAAGAATGCAGTGAAATTTACATTTAGTTCAACTGAGGACGTTCGTAACTGCAGGACGTTTTGAAAATCAAATAGTACCCAATTTTATTCTTACCGTGAACCAACGATTCAAATTATCTGTAATGTCTAAATAAAGACATTCCAATAAGTTATGCAAGCGAAGAAATTTATATGGAATTACAACGAATCCAAATTCCTGTTCTAAACGTTTATCGCCCTTTTAATAAAAAGCAAGAACCTATTGAAATATGTTAAATAGATCTCTTAAAAATCAAGATACTTCAAAAACATTCAAGTTAGAAAAAAATTGCATAGTACTACATTATAATTCAAACAAAAATGTCTAATAAAATTATATAGTAGGTGCCTGCGATTTAACCATAGGCAAGCCAATTGTCATTTAGCCCACGTTTATTTATTTTTATTTATTTATTTATTTACCTGAAACACAGTTAAACATTATGCGACGTGCTATAGGGGGAAGTTGATTTGAAGTTACATTTAACTCCAGAAGCAAAACAAGAGGGCATCTCAGCATTTTCTCAATGATCAGGGACAGTGGACGAACACCTGATCGAGATGGGAGTCATTGATCCAGAAACTGAAATACAATACTTGTTACAGGTTCTTTAGCATCCAAATGGTAAATAATACATTAAATGTCATTGTTAAAATTAATGTTACTTTCCTTTTGAATGCTCGGTATAGTATCTAATTCTATAGAAACAGTAGTGCAGCAGAAAATATTTTACTTAGGACTTAAACTTTTGCATCGAAATTACACGTTTAATTTCATTTGGCAAGGTGTTGTAAAATAATACACATGTATTATATGTGAATTTTTGCAGTGAATTGTTGATACTGTCACCTGATGAATATGATTACTACGTCGAGTGTTATAGTTATAGACAACGGCGTTTCCTTAAAATATATGCCCGCCCTTAAGTAAAGCCATTTTTGACAAAAAACACTGATTCATATATCGAGATAAGATAATGGTAAAATACCTAGATTAATAGAGAGGCTTACAAGAATCATGTGGGTGGGATTACGTATATTAGGGAGGGAATAATGCTTAAAATAGATCTCTGCATGCAATTGACACAGAATCATTAAGTGCCATTATTTCAGTATGGTATTTCTACCCTCTGAAATCCTTGTTTAAGGTACAAACATAACAAATCTAGAGCAACACCACGAATTCCATATGAAGGTAATTTTGAAAGTAAAATGTTGTAATCAATGACGTCAAAAGCTTTCGAAATATCTAAAAATATTCCAACAGGTGCTTCCTTTTGATCCATGAATGAGGCGGCATCTTTAAGAAAAGAAAATATGACTGTTTCCATAGATTTTGATTTTCGTAACTATGTTGACAATCTGAAAACTACGTAATGTATACTAAGTAATGTTTCCATTCGTACGTAAAAAAGGTCTCTAATATTTTTGAAAAAACCGACAAAAGAGAAATTGGCCGATAATTTTTAATTTAATTTTTGTTGCCTTTTTTGAAAAGGGGCTTATTATTAGCTGTTTTAAAAATATCTGAAAAAAATCCTGTGAATAGTGGCAGGCACGCACGTCTTTAACAAACAATCCAGAAATTTATTTAAACCGACCGAATATTTATTTTTTATTTTACCGATTATTTTGAGTATTTCATATGAATAAGTTTTGGAAACGAACATCGTGCCTACATTTTCTTGTTGATTTGGTCGAATTTTTTACTATATTTCACATTGTTTTTGTTTTATTATTTGCCTTCAAAATATTCTGATTAAGTTTCATGATGTTAGAATGCCGAATGACTTTTCTTAACAATGATTTGTATTTTTTAAAGTAGAGTAGGAATCCGTGAGATACTTTATGATGCTTAGAAATGAAAGAAAGAATTCGTTTGTTTTTACATACTTTCCTACCCCCTTGTGTTATCCAAGAATTGCTTTGCGTGTAATATATACTTTTCTTTTTTGAAAAGGAAAACAAGTGTAAAATGATATGAAAGCATTGAGAAAAAATAATTATATTTATAGTTTGTATCAACAGCATTGTAAACCACGTCCCATGACTCTTGCAGCAAGTAATTGATGGATAATTTTATTTTACTTTTACTAAACAATCTACTCATTCGTGTATTAACTATTGTGTCAGTGGTCGCATTTCTTCTAATGGTAAGAAGTTGTGCATAGTGATCCCTATATCCTAAACCTTTTATTTCAATTTCTTATCGAGTAATGGTTTTGTTAATTAATATTTGATCGATAGCCTTCTTTGAACTTTGTGTGATCCGTGTAGGTACGTTGTTTGTAATATCTAAACTGAAGGAATGAATTAAATTGAGAAACTGCTCTTTCTTGTAAGATTCGACCAGAAAATTAATGTTAAAATCTCCACATACACCAATAGATTCAAAAGAGCGATTGCTGACTTTGTTTAGTATTATCTTAAGTTTTTTTTAAGAACATAATCTACTCCTCTCTTTGTTGGAGGCCTGTAGATGCAAAATAATATAATTTTTAGCGTAGGAAGGTTTACTACAAGAATTTCAAATCATTTTCAACTGAATACACATTTATTTCCGTCAAGGAGATAGAATCGAAATTATTTCTAAGTAAATGCAAGACCCGCATATGCAGGACCTTTATATGATTCTCTTCAATAATAGCCTACGAGGTAAAAGTTTGTAATTTGGAAAATGCTAAGTTCATTATGAAATAAACAATATTCTGTAAACAAAGAACATCCATTTGTTTTAATTCGCTCTGTAGAGCTACTTCGGTGAACTGCTTTATTTGAAAGGGATTGAACATTATGGTGCAGTATGTTTATCTTTTGCAAGTATCTACACGAATGTTTTTGTACTCAATCTGACTGTAGTTGCTATATATTTACTCCATTTTTACCTCGAGTGCATGGTCGAAGGTTGTAATGTGTCCCTATAGTGCCAGGTTGTGAGCAAAAAGAGGCATCAGGTGTAGGTGAATTGGAAGTGGGAATGGGAGAAACTCTAGAATCAGACAAGGAATGTAAGAGGGTTCGAAATAAGGGTGGGGGTGGAGAACGTTAGGAAGGTGAAAGGGAGGGATTTGTGGCAGGAGTCTGCATAGGACTGGAGATGATGTGGTGTGCAAGCTTGTTGCCGACTGTTTTCCAACAAGGTTCATGTGAAGGCCATGCCGAGTAAAGTGTTTTGCTGAGAGAGTGCACCTACTAATCGTGGGGTGAAGAAAGTGTTAGAAATGATTTTGTAGTATTTTCCGCCAACTACCCATTTCCATAAACAATTGTTGTAACGAGTATCTGTAGGACTTATTATGACTTCGGAAGTTGTGCGACGGCGTGGCAAGCGCCACACTTCAGCTGGATATTTTAGCAAATATTTACTTTTATTAAAAGAGTCAGTACAGGAACTCGTTTGGGAAGGAGGCTGACTGCACCTCAGGGCCGCGCTGATTAGGACATGACTGGATATAAATGCCGTGGCGAGCTGTAGTTTGAACCAGAGGCTTCAGGTTAGCAAAAATCTCCTAACCACTACAAGGCGCAATGCTATTTAAGTTGTGTCGTTGAAAAGCTAATAACAGTATTATAATCGTGTGGGGGTTCTAATCGAACATAATCGCTCCGGCGTTGTTAAGCATCTTTTAGAGCTCTTCGGCTCTTTGTCTCGCGGTTGAATGATACTCCCGTTTTGTGTTAGTATTACATTCTGTGTGAATTTTCATTTTATATCGGGTCATAAATGTACCGAATGTGATCGCGTAGTGATTCCAATTCACTTCGTAGTAAGGAAGTTAATAGTCTTTTTCCTCGAGTCGATATATCCCGGATGCCGCTGAATGCCATGGAAACGATCCTTCCTTCCCGTGTTCGTTTCCTGCGCAAACACAAACAAGCTCGTCAGGGGAAGCCCCAAAGCTATCCCGTTCACGAGAGAACGGCGGTGTTCGGGTACAGTAGACTAGCGGGAAAGTGTCTCTTTCAGAAATCCTCTACACAATCAACAAGGTGCCACCAGTTCAAAGCAGTCCCTGTACCGCCACACATGAAAAGAATAAAGATCGGAAACACGTTCTCTCTTGGGACCCTAAAAAGTGGCTGATGTGGCTGTTAAACATTTTAAACTCATTTTAATGCACACGTTACAGAAGAACATTTTCATTTGTTTGCGCCATTTCGTTCAAGTCGCTTCGTAAACATTAGACATTTAAACAAACGTACTAAAGGGCCTGCAAACATTAATTTCAAATTACTTAAAGGAATGTGTATTTTTATAGTCATTCATAAATTTAGTTTTCATTAAAGCGAGTTTCGCTATATTCTCCTTTACATGCATATATTGTAAGACAAGTCTGTTTTTTTTATGTGGTAGCCAGTTATGGGTAATAAAATAAAAACCTTTGTTATTTTATGTTATTGATAATTCACAATTCTCGTGATTTTATGATTCATATCATAGCTACATATGCTATGATGGGTTACTAGCCTACAATGTGCAATATTTCTGTCTACGAAATAATTAAAAGGTGTTGTCTTGTATCAATATATATTTAAACTTAAAATCTTTTCGATCCCGTAGCGATCATCAGAGAGACTCTGATGATGGTTAACTGATCGAAAAGTTTAAATGTATATTCGATACCAGACAACACCTTTCATTTATTTAATTATTAGAAGTAACTACGTCACCGGCGATTTCATTAATTTTCCGTTACTGATGAGAGCCTCATAAATGAGGTTAAACGTCTTTGAAATTCATAATTTTAAAAACTTGACTGGAATCATCGTTCTTTATTTGAATGTTTGTTTTATTCAGTGATCCTTGAACTATTCGCTATGTTTGAATATTCCTTCTCAATACCTTGAACCATTTACAGAATATTTGAGTTGGACGCTTTTATTTACCAACCCTGTGTATCAATGACCACACTATTCGAATAGTCAATTAAGGCTAATATACATTTGCCACTTTAAAGAACGAACAAAATATCTTGAATACTACTCACGAAGATCAAGATCATGTGAGCTTAATCAATACGTTAAGGATGAAAGAACGACACATCCTCGCACTTACCATATTTATCAAACTGTATTCAGAATAAATTCATCGCTGCAAAATAAATGAGAAAAAGAGAACGAATAAATGAGAATAAGAGAACGGAGTAGTGCACCTGCCTTCCTTTGCCTAGAAATTCTGAAACGTGTGAACCAGAAGTTTATTCTCACATCGCGTGCCACGCCCCACACAAAGCAAGCCGCGCCAAACGCATTCTCCCGGGAACTTCGAGTGGTTCGTCCGTCCACGCAAACTGGACCATAGGGGATGATTGCGTTATTGTAGGTGACGCATTTCTCCCAAACCTACAGTTTAATAAACGAGAAAAACAAAAGAGATGCAAGCAAAAAAAAGCCATCATGACATGTATTCTTCACTGGAGCGTTTCTATTTCGGAACAACTTCAATTCCAAATTTTTACGGAGATGCGGAAAGAGCGTCTACAAAATTATGTACAGAAACTACAGATTTAATATCCAAATATGAGGCAACATCTAGGAGTATTGCAACAATAACATACTTTGAAACACTGCATGGAAGTTGAACTCTTACAAAAATAAATGTGATAATACATGAAACACCAAAATGTTAAACGTCAAAAATTTAAAAAAAACAACAGAGACTCAAACAATTTTCCCTTGCCCCCCCCAAATATTCGTATGAAATTTTATCTTGGCAACAGTGGAGGATATCTCGGAAAACCCTCGATCCAGGGGGGGCGGGGCGTTGAGCAGTGGGTAGCACTTAGAACGTTAGTGTCTGTGATTAGAGCGAACGCCCTGGCAGCGGGGCCTCCTTGCTTTACGTATGAGATAGGAACACTGCCCTCCCCAACTGCACGTGCGTCGTGACGGAAAATATTTGTGTGAAGTTTATGGCATCCATGCTCACAGCATTTTAGCAACTAACATAAACCAATCAATTTTCATCTCTCAAAATTCCTCTTTGACAATAATCAACTCAGGGTCAATCTGCGGTTCTTCCCAAGTCGTTCTAGCGCATATTTCATAATTGCTTACACAATTGTTGACGGTAGGAAAATGTTAATTAAGAGTTTTGGTTCTGGAACTAACTGGTTTAGATTTACAAAATATAATTGTTTCTAAATTTGTAAATGTTGCGGTTTTTATTTTCTCAACTAAACCGCCTTTAAATAAGATATACAATCCTGTAATCTGATCAGCGCTATCACCTTTCGTTCTTGAGGTATGTAATTGTTTATAAGGTAACTCAGATTCTCAAAATCACCACAATTTGCACTCTCAATACATTATCTGAGGAAGCTGCAGGTTCAAATCCTGTATAGAAATGGACGTGTTTGTGATCCCTTCACCCTTCATTATCATCTCATTACATCATAGTTCATATTTTAAGGCTAACAATCTTGTCTAAAAAATGGATTCAGCCGAAAACGATCCCAAGGTCCAATCTGATAAATACCGCAGATGTAACGTGTGAACGGAAAATGTAGATCACATCATTTCAGGAAGTTCAACCCTCGCACACACACACATTACACAGCGTCATAACAGATCGCTTCCATTATTCAGCAACAAATTGCAACCAACCATAAATTTCGTGAGCATCATGTCCTTTACTACACATTTAAAACCTGAACCTATGTTGGAAAATGAGGTCAGACTTTATTTCGATCGCACAATTTTGATGCACAAGACTCTACAACATAATCGACCAGATATTATGATTATATTAATTCTGAACGTGCCAAAACTACTTTCCCACTGATGCTGCAGTCCCTTCCTACAGAAACATGCAAAAAACGGTGCCGATGGTTAGCGTATCGGACTGTTATATCCAAGTTCGCGGGTTAAAACCCAACCAAAGCCGTGGATTTTTAAGGCCGAAAAAAATCCTTCGTACGGAGGGAAAGTAACACCGGATGTCTCATGTTAGTGAATTTACTGCAAGTAAAGGTCCTCAAGCCTAAATGAAGCCTCTAAGCTAAATTGAAGATTGCCTGTTTCTCGCCCAAGAAATAACTCCTTTCTCCGCCAGAGGGTGAAAGGAGCGTAGCGAAATTTACGTGATCAGACGGAAGAGCAGGCCTGGTGGCCTGATTCTCGCCTGCACAAAGTACTCATTCCCCCAATAATTATCTCCAGTACTGGTCTCATAGAAAAACACGACAAAGAAAACACTCAAAAACTCGATATCCCTCCAAGGCTTTTAATTAATTCAGAAGTCTGTTATCTTAAATACTTGCCGCATTTTCCGAAACTTTCTAAATTCAGGTTCTTAAATAAATGGCAAATAACATTAATTGGATTGTTGGTGAAGTAGATACCTTTTCATTATGATAAATAACACTTGGCGGAACGCCCGTTGGTGTTTGAGAACCAGGTCTTCCTGTGAACCAGCAGTGTGTGAACATATATTAATAAGTAATATAATATAATATAATATAATATAATATAATATAATATAATGTAATATAATATAATATAATAAATATAATATAATGTAATAATAATAATAATAATAAATAATATAATAAGAATAAGGACCCGTGGTGCAGACGGTTGTGGCAGCCGACTGCACCGAGGAGACTGCAGGTTCAAGCCTTGCGTAGGCAGGGTCATATTTGTGATTGTCCCTTAACTCCTAATCATCATGCTATGGCACAAGAACCTTGTCTTAAAAAGAGATGTGGCTGAAAATCTGGTCCTTATAATCACTCTTATCATTCCTCGAAAGATAACGTGCAGTGGGGTCGTAAATGGCTAACATCCAAATAAGAGGAAGAGGAAGAAGAAGTCGAATAGTGCTAATGAAAATATTGAAATAAAGATGAAAGTATTGAATATTCTTGACTCCAACCGCCAAAAGAAATTGAAGGGCTCAGTAGAACAAGAGGCTATTCTACATGGACCATTTTAAACACACAATACTTGCTTGGATTTATACAGCACATACTGGATTTCAACAGCACATTACTCTAAAAGAATAATTCTTGAAGTTATTTTTAATGCTAATAACTCTTTTTTTTACAAATGTGGGATATCCCCTAGTTCTAGTGAACTCTTCAATTGTTTAAAATGCTCACCAGTATGATGCTTAAATTTCAAATTTGTAAAACGTGACATTCTCATTCATTCTTTCATTCGATAATTTATTTCTTTACTCATATTTGTAAAATTCTTGTTAGTCTCATTTTCTTACTGTATGTACTGTGCATTACTTAAAACTTTGAGTTGAACGTTCGTTGATCGCACTCGTTACAATCTTTCTCAATATTCAAAGGAACCCGCCTTAAAGGCGATGTTCAGTGAGTGAGTTGTCGTTCCAAGAATTTTTTGCTCAAGAGCAAGTGCCTCGTACAGCGAGCTCCCTCATTTCGCTTTCAATTCTAAGAAGCGACGTCACTTGATCTGCCCCTCGCCCGCACCTCAGGCAGATTTGTCTTCAGGGTCGTATCACACCGCCGTCTTTCTTGTTGGATCGTTGTTGTTCCTGTGATGCGACTTTGATAAGGTGTCGTTAAGTGATTCTTAAGCGACAGAGGGTGGATTTCAAGTACCAATGCTATATCGTCTGCTTTCGAGTGATGTTGGATTGGAACGTGAATGTTTTTTCTTTGTTGCTGCAGTGGAATTTTAGTGTTGGCCTGTGTTGTGCTGGCAGCTCTTAGTTCCCCATTTCTTCAGCCTCTGCCAGTGCCACCACTACAAAATCGGAGATATTATTGCCTAAGAAAATGTTCGTTGAAGAAATCAACTATTTAAATAAATAAATAAATAATTTCTATAAAATAATTTTCTCAAAAAACCGCTCAATTTTTTCCTTATTTTTTTACGGATAGAATAAATGGTTTAAAAGTCATTTTGGTTGATGTATAAGATTTTTCGAAAATTGCAAATTTAGAAATAATGTGAAAAAGTTTGTGGTGTTGGAGTACCTCTAGGTTAGAACTGGTTTCTTTTGTGAGATTATTGGAACATTTGGGGGACATGAGGGAACCAGTGATGAAGATGTGAGGGAAAATGTTTTATCGTTTTATGGTACAAAGGGACCTGTTTGGGGCTCTTGCCGCAAAAAAATGTGATGAACACGCGAGGGAACATGCAAGGGAACATCTGGGCATGCGAGGAAACATTTGGTGAACATGTAGTGAAAGATCGTGAGAAAATGAAATGAACAATAGTGGCAATGGAATTTGAATTTTGAATATTGTCCATTCTTGTGGCCCTATCCAATGTAATACTTAACCTCGTCGTTTTGAAAGAGCAGTGCAACTGTTCTCTGCATAGACGAATATTAAGATAAGACTATACCGAGTGAGTACGAGGTTTACGAGACGCCACGTGGCGACCTTTCGGATTGGTTTGTAATAATCTAATAAGCGGTGAAAGACGACCCTATCACTTGAGGTTAAGAAAAGTGATAATAAAAAGTTTCTAAACGATCATGTACTCATTTCTTGCCTGAACAATCATACGTAGGCTGGCGTTGGTGCGCGACTTTCAACAGTAAGTGATTTTGGGCTGAAGAGGCGCTGGCGAGGTCGCGACAAGCGATGGTCGGACGGCGCTCCTCGAGGGGGGCGGGGGGAGGGGGGCAGGGCAGGGCAGGCAGGGCAGGGCGCGACGCACCCACAGAGAGCCCATTTCGCACCTCGTCCGAGTCCACGCGGACCTGCAGATTGCGCAGGAGGGGCAGAGAGGATGGCTGCCTCTCCTTTCATTCATATTTAATTTGGCCTTGATTCTTTCTTTGTGTTACCCGAGATGGCTGTTTTCAGTTTTAATTGACCTTGTTCCCACTTTCCATTCTTTTCAACGAGATAGAATTTTGAAAACCATCATTTACAGCACAGGGACTCTTGTGTTATATTCTCAACGCTTTTCTTTATTCTGTGTTTCCCCTGTAAAAAAAATATCACAATCTCCTATTTTTGAAATTGCACGAACAAATGGTACCGGTTTCTTTGTAATTATGTCTCCATACGTGTTTAACGAGCGAGTAACAGCAATTAACATTAATAAATTACACATTGGAGTCTGAGTACAATTATCGGGTAAGACAGTATGATCTAAGAACTCACTATACCGAGATTTTAATCCCAATGCGACTTTATTGCACATGCATCAACTACGAGTAGTCAGATAAAATAAACTTAGCTAGCAACTTTACTATTCCCGAATCAACTTGAATGTTTTTCAATTGTGACGAAAGAATGAAAGGAAGAGAGAAAAGGGACAAATAATACGAACGAGTAAGAGAACGAACGAATGAAAGAATCAAGAACAAACGAACGAAAGGATGTAAATGCTAATTAATGACGATCGGTGTTAACGATAGGATAGAATGAAAGGCAGAGAAATCGAAACTGTAGCTGTGGCAGCTTCTGTGCCATGTGCCTGTCCTTCGTTAAGAACAGAACTGCACTTTGCACTTGCGATTGATGGCAGCTGCAAGAGGATGGGGCCAAAGACATAGCCCAAACCGAAGACATTAGAAAACTAACTACTATGAGGAAGTATGTGCCATTCTGTAGCCCTACTAGTTTATAATTTTAAATAATTATAATACTGTTTTTGAGTACTTTAACACTATATAAAAGGAGGAAAATCGTAATGTGAAAATAATAATATATTTAAAAGTTAGAAGAAGGCTCAAAATGAGCTTTATTATAACAAAAAAACAGTTCATCTCTTCAATTTTTGAAACCACTACTATTTTTGTAAACGCACAACTACATCGTCATAATAAATAGGTATTAATAGACATTAGTATTTTGTTGGCCCACCACGTACTTTGATTACTGCTTGGCATCATTTAGGCATCAAATTAAATTATTATTAAATTGCTTTTTATGTTCATGACCCCCCCTCCCCAAACACACACAAGCGTCTCGAGTAGTTTAGTTTTAATTCTGGGAATATTTTCCCCCACAACATTCCCTACACCCTTCCAACAGTTTTCAACGAGGTTGATATCTGAGCTATGGCCAAGCCAGTCTCACACCTGCATCCTATTTTGTTGCAGAAAGGGCTTTACTTAAAATGCAGAAATATATACTAATCATATGTATTTAACTTCCGCTCCATACCCAATACAAATAGCATTCATGTGACACGTTTAAAACTTTGTGGTAAGGAGCAGAATCGTCTTGAAAGATGCAACATGAAGTATCACCAAAATGTCTTAATAAAATGTCAAAATCAAATTCAGAGCGCTAAAGAAATAACTTTTATTCTTTACTGATACATTATAGCTTGTCATTGTCTTGGATACGGATCTCGATATACATTGCATAACTTATCTAGATGGAGAGGATCATGGTTACGAGGAAAATATGAAAACAGTTGAATGCTGATACATGTTAATTTATGGAGGGAATTATGGAAGAGAAATATGAAAGATACTTACAGTCAAGTTAACAACTCGTCAATTAGTAAATAAGTAGATCTGAATATTTAAAATTACGTAAAAAATAAAATTATGTATGTACCACGGGCGTTAACTGGTTCTAATGACCTCGAGCGACAAACAGATCTCGGGCATTTTGTTGCCGTTCCATTATAAGAACCCTTATAACTCACTTGGTGAATAAATAACTATTAATAGGAGACGGAAGATGTCAGCGATGGGAAAACGATCACTTACACGTGGTTGATCTTTTGACCACCTTGATTTATATAATGGAACGTTCTTGAGTTTCGGTCATTACAAAAACATCAGTTTAAATTGGCAACGTTTATCAGCCTATACCGCAGTTATACAAAATTATTCAAAACTCTGTTATAGGCTAATATTAGATGATTGTGCATAGCATATAAAAATTCTTTTGTTAGTAGCCCTGATGAAGGTTTAATAAAAGCCAAAACGTCGGCAATTTAAATTGATATTTTTGTCATGACCGATACTCAAGAACATTCCGCCATAATCTCATTTTCCTTCGCGCAGCCAAAGGCAGACGGAAGGCGACCGTGAGGCTGTAATGATTGTAACTGTAATGATTGTAATCATACTATTTAATATTCTATAGGAGCTTTGATCATGACGCATTCCACTGGGAAGTATCCACTAACATAAATACTTAGGCACGTGGGTTCTTGCGACATGAGGCCACCCGCTAGCAGCCCTCAGCTGAGTAAGCCTTTAAGGTGACGGACGACATGTCCGAAGTAGAGGCATCAGCAAAGAGAGGCGTTTCGACGCCTTGTGGCCACGTCATGTTTGGGGAAGGGAGGCCACGTGCCACCCAAGTGGAAGCGTATGATGAACAAAGCCCTGAGTACTATAAAATACGCCCACGGGCCCCGCCCGGGGGACTCTCTGAGCTACCGTTTTCTTGGACGGAGGTCTCCACATCACTTTGATGTAACTTGTTTTCTGTGTAACTTCATTTCTGTGTAAGTAAAGGACTCTTGCTTCGACATTTGCTAAAACATATTCTGTCTTTCATTTTCACTTGTGCTGATCCACCATCCTGCAGTCTTCTGAAGGGACTTAGCTCCCAAGGACCCATAAACTTTAAATAATTTGTGATATGCTTTTGCTGCTTTAACTGCGACGCCCTGTCTGCCTATACCATTGTGAGTGCAAGCGGGGCCTAGCAAGCAGCAACCTCAAGTATTACAAGGCGGCGACTGTTGTTCGCGCGGAGTCGCGTGCTCCGCGCCGGTCCATGCGTCACTCGCTATCAGCGCGTGACGTCACCATCCACCCCTCCAGCTCCCGCGTCGCGTCGCGTCTCTGCGACGGCATTGAGCGCGGATGGGAAGCGGAGGTCTGGGAGTTGCCGGGTTTATTTCGAATTTCAAAGCATAGCTATTGAGAGTCGGACATTTATTAAATCGAAAATACATTTGTTAATATTAGTTCGACAAGCTCATATTGCTACTGCTTATTATAAACACTTTTGAGCTAGTTAATGTGAAAAAATAGTCTACATAGATTACATTGTCTACGTAGTCATCACGTAAAGAAGAGTCGTGTTGGCTACGTGTAGATTACGTACAGAAAACACGCGTAGAATAAATACGCTAAATAAAAGATATCTGGTATTTTTAGTGTGTCTCTAAAAACTGTAAAAACCACAGAACTTCGTTTTCGGCGCGGAAGCTACACGCTCTGAGAGTGATCGCTACGCGATCTTTAGCATAATCTATTTTCGAGAGGGAAAAGGAGAGAGAGAGGGAGAGGAAGAGGCGGGGAGGCAGGGCAGTGCGTGGCGTGACGCGGCAGCGCTGGGGCCGCGTCCTGCGCTGCGCTTGGGGCGAGCCGTCACGTCACGTCAGAATCGCGCGGCCTTGCGCCGACGCGTGAACGTCTTTTCCGCACCGGCCCCTCCACCCCCCCCCAACATGCCCGTCCCGGCCCGGCGCGGTGCTGCAGCTGCTACGAAGAACGCGAGCAGCGGCGGCCGCGGCGACCACGACGTCGGCCTTGCTGCCGCCAGGGGTGACTCATGAAAGCGATGGGTGCACGCTAGTCGCAACGAACCGATTTGAATATAAAGTTAAATAATAATATTAAATTTTAAATAATATTAAAATACGTAATTGGCAAGTAGGCATTTATATAATATAAATATTATATAAATAGCATAATATAAATAATATAATATATATAATATAAATAATATAATATAAATATTATATTAATATAAATATCTGCAAACACACTACCCTCACACCAATTCGCAAGAACACTTCAGCCACGTACCTCACAATCCGTTATGTAGGACCCCTTTCTCTTAAAATAGCCGCCACGCTCAATAAATTCACTCTCAAAACTACTTACAACAGCACTCATACATTACAAAAAAACACTAGCCAACAGTGAAGACCCAATCCCACCTACCTCCTAATGCGGGGTCTATGCTCTTACTTGCAACATATACATAGGACAAACTGATCGAAAATTCACACAGTGATTCAAAGATCACGAACAAGCATGGGAAAACAACACTACCATAGTCTCACACTTCGCAGTTCATTTAAATTTAAACACACATTTGATAAACACACATATTTCTGAATTCTAGAAATTGAAAACAGGTAAAGAAACAGCATAAAATTAAAATTCCTACATATCCACAACCCCCCCCCCCCAACACCCCAACAAGACGTTTGTTTCTCTCGTAATCTTCGCAAAAGGAACGCGTTGGTCTTGGTAGCTTCGAACGTCCCCAGTAGAAAGCTGCACCGTTGTGGCTTGCCATTGGGTGGCTGAGCCATTCATCATTCATTTGAAATTTGCGGGCGCGTGGCCGCCTCGCGGCGGGCGGGGCGTGGCGAGTGACGCGTGCGGGCGGCGGGGCTTAGGCTCCTGATAAGCCCGGGAGCGGCGCGGGGGCTGCCCCGCCCCCGCCTCGCCCGACGGCCACACAGCGCACGCTCAGCTGCTCAGGGGGCGTCCTGCCGACAGCTGACGCAAGTCGCAACCGAATATCACGTTCCAAGGGCGCCCGCCGCGTTTCTCTCATGCAATGCACTCACGGCACAAATGACAGATGGAATTGACGCTGCCAGGAACACGAAACGCTGCGCTCCTCGCCCACCCTCCTTCAAAGGTTTTTTGGCGAACTGAATTATATTTGTTGTCGTTGTTGGGGCATATTTAAAAAAACTGCATTTATTTTACCCAAACGAACTAGAGGCGTGAACTTTCTTGCTTTTAGTAATGCTAATGTAACATTATTAAACCACCATTTCTCACCGAATTAAGATATCAATCGTCTTTTTTGTAAAACTCATTTGAAATCGTAGATTTATTTATATATTAAAATTAAATAGTTTCAAGCAATAGAGTTTTTATTTAAAATTTAAAATGAAAACATGTTTCTAGCATTGAATTCATTGTATATGATATGTATTGCACACACAAACACATCCGAGGATATTTTTAGCCTTACAATATTCTGCGCCAGCAGAATTAGAGAAAGAAAAATAATAGAAAGTTAATAAATAATACGATACTGATAGCGCTCGCAAACAAATGCAAATGGATCGAAAAATAAATAACAGTATTTATTTAACCATATAGTATGAATTTTCGGCTATCCGGGAGACGCCGCGTCGTTGGCTGGGGTGCCGACGTTTCGCCTGACATGTCGCAGGCTTATTAACGCATGCGCGCGCGCGCATGCGCGCGCGCGCACACACACACACACACACGTTCCTGCCTGCGGATCTGGCCATGTCTTCTGTATGTTTTGGGGGTCGCTAAATCCGAATACAGTGTTCAGTTTACTCCATCGCATCAGATTTTCGACATAACCTCAAAAACTATTTAAAAACATTAAAGATATTTCTCAGGTGAGGTGTCAGATCAGGTTCTTGGGGTCGCTGAATCGAATTGAAAGTCCATTTATCTTCATCACATAGGATTTTTCACATAACCTAATTTTTAAAAAAATGTGACTTTGGAAAGAAGGCTAGTGATCTGGCGCCAACGATATAGGTAATCTGCCATACAACAGCGTGATGAGTGTTGCCCGACGGGAGCCAATGCACCATCTGTCTATTATAATTGATCTGAATTAAACAATCTTGTATATAGGTAGTTATTTCAAGCATATAATTAAATTATAATTGTTTAAGAATGCCCATTCAACAGCTCACAAGGAGGCAAGGAGAAAGCCTTGAATATTTTTTATGTTTTCATACTAAGTTATTGAAATGAATTATTTTCATATGCAATTTCTCTGCGTACTTCATCTGATCAACAAGGTCAGCATCTGGAAAAGTACTCGAATTTTCGAAAAATAGTACATAACCTTTTTTCAGAATCTATCTTTAGCGAACAGATTTCATTAAGACAATAATATCTATCTTTAATATTTTAGTTTTTGGAACACTCCGAAAACATTTTGAACATTTCCATTTTCATTATCTCATAAATAAAACCGTTCATTTTATCTTCTAAAATTGATTAAAGGATTGTATTTGTTAACTGATATCGTTGCACTTCATTTCAACGTTCCTTACTTTTAACCATTTCATTTATTTTCCTTACACGCCATCTTTCTTTGTCCTTATTTCCAATATCATAATGATCATGATTACATTATATATTTCTTTTCAACTTGTAATTGCTTTTTACCTCCTTATTTTCTGTCATTAGCAATTGACGCAGTAGTAATCAAATTCGTTTACGCAATTTCTACAATTATGAAATTAAAGTGAAGACATATTTATATTTTACCGTAACTATAACGTATTAACGTCGTTGTAAAGTAACTTCATAGTTGTAATTTGTATGTTGTAGTTAGTGTCCAAACAAATTTTATTATCAATTAAACACAAAGTTTACAATGTGATAAGAATGTATGTTATACTATGATCCGCCAGTCTTGTGCCAGAGCTGCCCAGCGCAGCTTTTGGCCGGTGCGCGTTGCCTTCCTCCGCTGTTGCACGCAGAGGCGCCGACCGCGGAAGAGTTACCACTCGCCTCGGCTCCCGACTCTGCTCCGGTTGGCTCCGCCGCACTGGAGTTTCGGATTCGCAGAACGCCTCTTCCACGCCTCTGCCTCCACGTCATTGATGTCTCTCCCCGTCCTCTTCCAGAAGGAGCGTTCGTGGTACTCTGCACGTCGTTTGGATATGTTACAACAATGAGGAAATAGTAAGAATACAAACACAATTCAGCATATTGAATGAAATTGATATAAAGTGAGAGCATTTCATTTGATAGTTCCTTTCAAAACTCAATGAAAAAGTAACTAAAGACATGTGGATAATTTAGTAGTTAGGATTATTTCATTTGCTGATAAGAAAAGGTCACTAAATACCTTCCCTTCTAATTCACTAAATACAGGAATATTGTAGGATTCTGAACTTGGCGTCGGGTGGAGCCGGGTGGGGCAGGA
>BOPP01000011.1:163915-200802 GCA_017312745.1 Gryllus bimaculatus | reverse complement strand
TCGCAAGTGCCATCGGGCGCCCGCGGGAAGGCCACCCAACGCGACTTTGTCTAGACTTTCTCTCTCTTCCCAGCTTTCCCAACACTGGTAAATACGAACATCTAACCTCGTTGAATCCTTTACAACAGTAAAACGATTGTCCCAAAACTCCCAACCCTACACAAACTTTCTACCATTTCCCTCACTCCCAACTTCCTCAAAGTTTGTATCTCTTCCAATGTTCCTCATCGCCATTCCTTTCTCTCCGCTCACCCCAAATCAATCAATGTGTTCCAGCCCCAATCGAACTCGCATTTTCGTTCCCTTACCTGTCCGTGTATTTCCAATCTCTCTTCCTTCTTGCCCATTCACCTGAAAACTTCGGATATTGTTGACCACACGATATCCCACTTTCCCTGGTCCACCTCATTTGAACTGCCTGTACACTGAGCCAAGAGCAGCAGGCTCCCAGAGATCGATTTTGCAATTTACGAACAGCCCCCAGCGGCTGGCAAGCCCCTAGCAAGCTCCCAGCAGCGGCTGCCAGCAGTCCTCCAGCCTTGTTTACTTGTGTTTCTATCCCTTCGTGGGTTGTTGTGTTGAAGTACGTCTCTATTTTATTATTTAGCAACTTTGCTTAATTTTTATACTCTTTTTAATTAACGGCAACGGAGCGTGCTTTTTGGACTACTCTATCAGATATGACGAATTATTGCTAACTCTTGCGAACATTTCTTTTTAATATCCGGCAACATACTCTTTCGTGCAAATCGCCCGTCTCTTCGGTTTAACGTAAGGTGACTAGGCGTCCCGTATTAGCCGGGGAAGTCCCTTATTTTGAGTCTCTGTCCGGTATGTTTTGTCGGGACGCTAAAATTTCCCTTTTCGTGACGATAATGTGTAAAGTAGCAATCATAAATATGACCATTGGCTACGCAGGGCTCGAACCTACCACCTCCTCGGCGGAGACGACGGCTGCCGTAATAGGCTGCGCCATGGGGTCGAATTTCCTTCTTTTTCTTCTTCTGCTTCATCACTTGAACCACTCCGATCACTTGTCATCCATTCTTCCCCCATTCACACACACCTTCTGCTTACACTCGGTCTACCATGCCCGCTGTCTTTTCTTTCCCTCTCACTCTCGACCGCCGACCTATCCTCACATTTCCACCCCGTCTCGTTTGCCACCGGAGCCAATCCCGCTTCTACCACTTCCCCCAGGAGCCGGCCGCGCTAGCTGCGCGGTCGAGGGCGCCGCCCCCGATCCGATAGAGCGCCCCGCCCTCGCCCCCGCCCCATCTCGCGTTTGGTAACTGAAGTCCCTTGCGCGAGCGACCCCGCTGGCGGCGTAGCGCTGCGGGGAACTGTAAAGCAGATGGCGTCTTTGGAGACAGTGCCAAGGACAGGTCTCCGGTTCAATTCTAGGAATCCTTTAGATTTGATACAGTACATTTTCTCCGAAGAAGTTCATTCTATAAACGGAAACCATTTAGAGTTTAGTTCTTCCTGACTTTAAACGTCTTTTTATCAATCAGTCCTTAAGTTGTATACCTTTGAGTTTTTCGTTTATTGAAAATAATTGTTTGAATATGTTTCGTAAACCGATTCCTTATTTTCAAACTGGTTAGACATATTTATAAATATTATAGACATTGCTAAAACTACTTGCTTAATTAAATGTTTGCTTGTTTTTCTAATTGCATACACTCGAACAATACGAAATCAATGCACTGTTATTGTCATAAATTTTAAAAATTACAAACCTTCAAGTACTTCTGCAGTCTCTGATAAAGTAGTCTCCCATCAGAAACATCGTCAGATAATTCTTTCTCCACTTTTTGAATGGCGTGTCCCGTTACACCAGCAATGCGCAGCACAAGGAGAGGTCGGGAGAGACGAGGAAGAGAAAGCTTCAAAATTGACTGTTGTTAAAACTATGGTATAAAAGTAACAGTCTGGAAGTACAATTAAAACCAATTCAGACCTCTCTCGAACTTTTTACTCACCGAAACGGAATAGAATATGTTGCCATAATTATAGAAAAAAGCTAGTAATACTACAGAATGGCTCAGACTTTCTCGTACTATTAAGATTTCTAATTTCTTGTTTGGTCAAGCTTCGGTCTTCCCCTTCCTCTCGCCAGCTGCCGTCCATCGCCGCCCAAAGTACTTTTTTTTAATTTTCACACTATTTCGGTTGCTTAATGGTAGATTCGAATTATTACTTTTAGGATATTAAAGAAGGGTAAAACAACATCCCATATGGAAATTTTCGTTGACAAATATGGAGCCTCTTTTAGGAAAATGGTGTTTAAGCGTTAGCGTAAATGAGTAATTTGAGGATCTTTTACCCAACAGACTTTTGAGTTTGAAGAAACTTCATTGGAAATCATTTAAATCACTTCCAATCACAAATACAACAATGTAGACAAGTCGCTGGAAGTGTACATATTAACAACTTGAGAGATACTAAAAAACTACATTTGCATAATTAAAAAAAAGAAAAGAAATAATATACCAAAATAATGTTGGTGTCATTTTAAATGGCGTAATTAGCACTATCGACCCAGAGTTTAAAAAATGTGACGCTTTAAAAATAATGGTGTTTGAGCGTTTCAGAAGATGCCGAATTTTGAGCTCATTTTCTCAGAAAACGTTTGAGTTTTCCAGAAAATTTATAAGACATCATATGAAGCAAAAGTACTCATAAAGGCAATGGTAACAAATCGCCGCTAATGTAAATTTTGGCGTGAGAGATAAGCCAAAAAATTACATTTTAGTAATTCTCGAAAAAGGAACAAAAACCAAAAGATTGTACGTATGGTTTAGGCCAGCTCGCACGAGCTACTTGCCCGCCTGGGGAGCCCAGCGCTCCTACGGGCACGGGCCTCTTCCGCTCCCTCCGCGCTTATTTCCCCTCCAAATCCAGAGAGATGTGTTCATGCGCAAGCTGGAGCGGCACGAGGGGGTGAAAAGCGGCTTCATACGAAAGTATGTTTGCCAGATTTTTTCCATCATGTAACCGAAACTTGTATTATGTTTATATTCTTCACTACTTTTTACTATTTGATGCTTGTTGTTTTACAAATTCTCCCTTATTATATATATTTATATACATAATATAATTATGTATAAATTATATATATTCATTACTATATATATATATATTATATATATATTATATAATCATAAGATATATTCCTTGTTTAACGTTTTGTGTTGTTTAGCAATAACGTGAAATAAATTAAAAATCTCTATAAGTTAACAACTCTCGCTTACGGGCAGAAAACGCTTTTAAAAGACATTTCTTTGTTAAACTTTATAACCTGTACGAAGAAAGTTCATGCTTTTATATCACCCTCAAGTAAACAGAATTACCAAATCAAGACACTTTTGATTCGTTTGTTGGCGATTAATTTGAGCCAATTAATTGCATTCTCAATTGAGAATTCGAAATAGGACTGATGTATTATTTCATTTTAATGGATAATTTATTTGACTTAGAGAAAATAGTAATTAATATAGGTAAGTTTGTCACAATAACTGTCAAATACCTTCTTCCAAAGACTGTCATGAGCCAGATATTCAGTGACATGCCGCCATTCAATAGCTTTGTACGTCCCTTACCTTTAGATCTTGCGCCAAAATCTCTAAACGCAGTGTCGCGAGCTCACCTCGCCGGCGACTCTGGCAGGTCTGGTTTAAGCGCGAGTGGTGTTCTTAGACCGACAGACGGACAGAGACGTACTGACGTTAAAATCAACAAACAATAGGTTTTCGATATCAGGGGACAGCAAAACGTGTATCTTCCATATCATTACATAACTTTCTCTATACTACGTATATTACTCCGTATAAAAGTACATATACAAGAAAGTAAAAAGGGAGCGTTCTGCGAATTTATACTTATGTAAGTTGAAAATGTGCTCTGACCTCCTTTAAAATTGTCTCTCATTTACAGCTCACAATACCTGAGTATTTATTTTCCGAACGAACATTGTACTTCTCCTTGTATCATGCTAGCAGTATTTCAAATGTCATTCTCGAGAGTGATTTTACTTCAGTTTTTGCCACTTTTGTCAATTAAATGCCAATTGTGAAAAAATGTATGCATTCAAAACCTAACACAACAGAAATAATGTACAGTATTCACGCGTAGTCTCTAACGCCAAGTGATACTCAAACGGATTTTATCTACACTAACATGCTGTTTATAGTAGTCGCTGAAACACGGAATATCCTCGAACATTTATTATTTGCTACATAAACATAATTTACACAAATTGTCGCTGTAACAACTCAAACTTTCACATATTTATTTCAATTGTTATGACAATTAAAACTAATCAATGGAATTGACCACACGTTTGATGATTGATTAATAATACTTTGTAGAGGGAAAATACATATTCAGAATTCAATAGCTGTTAATAACAGTGTGCACTAATCGATGTGCACTAATTCAATAACAGTGTGAGCTAATCGACGTACATCAACATTCACATTTCGAAATGGGATACCAAATTCTTTAATAAGTGAAGTTAATGAAGCTGTTAGACAAATTTTTATACCCCAAATATTTAGTTTGAATCCAAGAAATCAGTACAGCCGGCGATTACTCTGAAGTCATAACATAAATTAATATTTTGAAGATTTCCATGTTCTTCATTTCAGTGTATTTTCTTAAAAATCAGAACGATATTTTTAGTATACATTTCATTGGATAAGTGGATCCATATAATACGTAGCATTCAACAAAAAATTAGAAAATATATTATTGCTTAGTTATAATGTGAATTTTAATGTAAGGTGTAAGATTTGTAATTTTCTCTTTCTGTTTACTTTAATATCGCTTTATTAGTGTTGAAATGCATATTCTATTTCTTCTAAATTCTTATTTCTTGTCTTCCCAATAGATGAATTTTGGAATTATATAGGTTGAGATACAAACAGGCACTTATGATCTTTAGAATCCTTTTAGTTTTAAGATCTCAACATCAGATAAGATAATAAGTTAAAGGATGCATTTAGTAAATACTATTTGCCTTCAATTTGATTACACGTATTCAAACTTATTGCAAGACATCAGGTTGTTGTGTGCCATCTTTTGGCAAATCCACCTATGGACGATTGAGTTGCCTCAGGGCGACCACACACTATATTACCACAGCACTGCCACCTCACTGTCTCTCTCACACCCTCACACTCACACACACACACACACACACACACTCACACACTCACACACACTCACACACACACTCATACACTCACACACACACTTACTCTTCATGTACTGACACACATGTTGAGAGAACAGTGGAGTGCCTAGAGCTTGTCCCAATTGGGGAGGTAGCAGAGATACCTGGAGGAGGAAAAACACCGCGACCTCCCGCTATATAACACCCACTTCAATTACAGGGTTATTGGCCACGGTTGTTTACATATCCAGGAACAATCAGTCAACCTCTGGTATCGCCTATTTGCAGTGATTTGTTTGTTGAAACGGCGCGGAACCATAATAATATAATTGGATATTGAATTTAGGTGGTGAAATCACTGTTGTCGTAGTTGCAGAAGGTTAAAATGAAATTAGACATGAAAATCGATGGATGAAGTCTTCTGAGTAACTTCTGTTTAAAGCAATAGTAAGGGAAAATTACTAATGAGAAAGAAAACAGAATTTATGGATTCAAGAAAAATGTATCATACCGTTATGAAGATCGAGTATTTCTTCCCGTAGTTTTCATGTGAGATGTTCATACCTGAAAAAAGATAAAAACAATCTAATTAAAACAAATCGATTTATTTTGGTTTGCATCTAACAAAACATGTTTGATTTCCGAATTGAGAATTAACTACATCATAGGAAATGTAACTTCTAAAGATTACATGACCATTATATTTATTTTTATTTTAAGAATTATTTAGAAACGCATGTGTGTATGATAAATAAAAGGAAATTGCTGTACAGAAGATGCCAAATGAGCTTAATTTTTAAAAAAATCTTGAAATGTAGTGTATCTGAAAAACCTACTAGAATCCACTAAATAACTCAAAAATAAATTTTGGAATAACATTATGTTTTAGAAAATAATTAATAAATCATATTTGTATTTGTCAATTCCCGTATACTTAATCATTTTGAAATTCATCCAGAGTAATCCGTACTTTTATCATGTACTAGATATCGTACTTTTGACAATTTTTTCTAATGTTTCAATGTTTTTCACTGAAAACTACATATTAAATTTTGTTAATCAATTAGGCATTTGATCCATATGTAGGTCACGATATGGATATTTCACTTGAGAAAATAATGTTATTGTTCTAATATGCTTTCTCTAAATTCATGGTTAATTGTCGGTTTGCAAACGCCGAACATTTAGGGAGAGTTTATGGCGGAAGCCAAATGGGAGCTACGGTTTTGAATTTCACTCTCTTTTCCTGGCGCGAGATTATCCCTCGAAGAGGCAGGGAAGCGTAACGCACTCGATGGAATGTTTCATCTGACTCAGTGCCATCGGCTCATGATGCTTCACCTCGGTTGGGTGCAGATTTATTTATCTCACATATGCTCCAGTTTTCATAGTTCCTTTGTTATAACTGTTCAGTTAAGTTTTACGCATACTAAATGTACAATGCTTTACATTATAATTGTTCAAACAACCTCTTTGGCAGCACATCTATTTACCATATTAGGAAAGGTACAATGCTAACGCTTGTATCATTCGGCCTGCGTTGAACTACTTTCAAGAGATAATCCAAATAAAGCGCTGCTAGCATTAATTAATCTTTTTTCTGCGTTGCATTTGTTTTAATTTTGATTGTATTTTATTTTGTGTAGATTCAAATGTTTCAATATGAGAGTTGCCTATATTGTACTCACGTACGAATTGGGTGTTTGTCATTGAAAACTATTATTCCAATAGAATTTTGTAATTAAACTAGAGGTGCTAAAACAGCACGTACGTTCTCGTCTTTAGTAATAGTTATGTAATACTGTGTAGTAATACTAATAATATACAAATGTCTCTATCTTACGAAAATTAAAAAAAGAATTGTGAAAAGTCGGCGTCATCTTACAACTAAAATTGTGAGGATACAATTAGTTTTCTTAATGAAATGTGTTCTTCAAAAACAGATCTACAAATATGATAATGTAGAACTATTGGAAAATATTATTTTTTATGTAATTTGATGACAAACATAGTCGCTCGCTCCAAAATTCCTGAGCTTTGTATACGTAATTACAGGCAGTTGGATGCTTCGTAAGTTAGAATTTGTATATTATGTCATATTTCTTACTTCGTTTCTTACTTGCAAGCTTTTGTTATACAAACAAATTAATCTTTTTGAAATTATTTAAAACATTTGAAATATATGAAATAAAAATTGCTAACGGTTAGGGAATATGAGATTGGAATGCAACAATGGCTCGGCAACAATGACTCGGGAGTAATTTCTCTGTATTACGTCTTTTTGTTGAGACGTGATTTACCTGTGTGAAATGCAGTCATAATTGTAAAATTTGTACTGATTATAAATTGCGAAAATTATACTGATATGTAAATAAGCAAAATTGTTTTGTGGCTGCATTTATTTACCACACCCAGACTTGAAATCAGTTTCCCCGAGTTAACTCGCCCTCAGCCATACGAATACGCTACAGAAGAACGGTAAGGTTTGAATTCGGAGAAAAGTAGCATAATTTTATCGCTCCTTCATACATATGAAGAGAAAAATTGAAGATATAGTTTGGAGCGGCTTTTGAGGTTTTTTTTTTTAAATTGCTAAAATTTTATAAATAATAACGCAAAAACCACTTGTTTTTTTTCTTCAAAACTTGAACGTGATCTTTTTTAGAGAGTTGATTTTTTACAGTTACTTTATTTAAAGTGAAACTCACCATCTTCAATTCTGAAGTTTTAAAATACTAAGTTTTTACAATTTTTGGAAAAATTGTACGATATCCGAAAATGGGTCTAGCGTTTTTTACCCTTTCTTATTACATATGAGGAGAAAATTTGGAACAGTTGTGAGAAAAAATTGTTAAACATTTGTTTAATTTGTCTACATTTCGCGCAAAATTACATGAAATTTTACTCATATTTTCGAAAACTTGAACGTGAACATATATGAAGATCTGCCTTTAAGTAAAAGATTTTTTTAAGGAAAAATCTCTATCTTATTATATGTAGTAGGAAGTGGTATATATATAGTATATATACGAACTATTAGGAAGGCACAGAAAAAATTGAATATTTGCAATTTTCAAAAAAATCTAGAATTTCAACGAACATAAGACTTACACCATTCTCTTTAACACAAATATATACACACATACACTTCAGTTGCCGTCTGGTTTAGTGTAAATTCTACACTACTATATTACTGCTATATGACTATTATCTATACTACCGCTACTATTTACAATATGTACATTCTTAGTTATTATTTATAATGTATGCTATTGGGTGTTATTTATAATACATAAATCTATTGGAATGTCTCTTCTGATCAGAATCTAGTTTTTAGTGGCTTGTGTCCGGCAAAATATCCTCTTGCATATTTTCATATACTTTTTCACCTCTCTATCACTTAGGCTGCCACTAACTTCCTGCTTTCACTTCACTGCCTCTGGAAACACACACCTTCCAGGCAGGGGCTCCAGCTTGTCTTCTGGTGTTGCTCTGTGTTGGTCTCTGGTGTTGTTTTCTCTGTTGTTCCGCAGCTAGCGTCCTGTGGCACGGGGTGGAGGAGGGCGCCTAGCTGTTTCTACTGACGCGGGGCCAGGTGCATATTGCCGGTGTGCGTGTAGTAGAATGCCGCACTGCCATCAACGGCCTCGGTGATTATTCTTTCTCTTGAGGCTTTTATTTTGTGGCCGTCTACAACATTCTTTATTGCGGGGTCACTACCCGCACACCATAGCGTCCTGTACGCTATCCGAAGAAAATGTTTAATCATACAATTTGGTGCCATTTTAGAGAAAAGTGTCAAAGTGATTAATGATTTTGTTGATCTACTTTTAACATTTTTCTATCACGTAGTGTTTTGCAAATTAAGTTAGCTCATTTTCCATTGCAAAGTAACTTTTCGGAAGGGGAACTTTACTGAGAGAAAAAAAACATTGCATTTTTGTAAATGGGGGTAGTTGGCCGTATTTGAATCCATTGGGCTATTAGATAAGAAACAGTCAGTCATTGTTTACATGCCTTAAGTGTTGAGAGATGTGGTAATGTTTGTTCGTGCACTTTCTTCGGAAATGAGTTTAAATAACCCAAACGGGTTTTTCTATTTTGGGCGGCTACATAAATGTTAAGGAAAGACAGATATTATTAATAGTTTCGTGAAGAATGCCCATTACGCATATTCGCCATAAGGCTTGGCGATCAAGACAAGAAGCTGAGCACCACGAGAGTCAGACGAAAACGCCGGTTCAGAGTCAGGTTGGAAAAATGTTGTGAAAAATGAAAGCCCTTTCAATACCAATGGTTTGGTGTGAGCCACAAATTCCTATGATTGATGATTCATTGTTAGTGATTCTGGGCGCGTCAACTAATAAATGCCATTAGTCCTGTAAGTGTAATGCATGTTTTTGCTCGGGGTGGCGGAGGACTTCCCCTGCTGTCTGGCGAGAACCGGCGCTGACCTACCGTCGCCTACCGAGCTTTTCCTTCACCAGGTAGCTTCCACCAGTGGGCCCCGCCCCAACCGGGACAAGCTCTAAGCTCCCGTCGGGTCTCTCGGCATGTGTGGCAGTGTAGTGCACGTTAGTGAAAGTGGGTGTAAGGGGTGAGGATGGGGCAAGGAAGAGTTAGGAAAAATCGCGCGCGGTCCGTGACCCGTTTCCGCGAGTCCTGCATTCGCCCTGTGTTGATCGCAGAAACAACGGAAAAGTATCGATCAGAGCAGACGGCGTCTAGAATTCTAGTCCACTCAGCGACACAACTCGAACTCGAACTAGTTATGTGGCTAGTCTCGAAAATCATTGTTGGGACACGAACCCAGGACCTCCCAGTCAGCGGAACTAGAGTGACATAAGTTGATGCTCTAAGCCCCCTCACCATATGCGTTACATGGGGGTAGGGGAGTAGTTGGGTGTTATGTAATGCTGATTTTTACTTTCCCGTATACGTACGTATATGCGGAGTAATATACGTAGTATAGGGAAAGTTATGTAATGTTGGGGAAAAACGATTTCGAGATTTCAAAGGAAATACACGTTTTGAGATCCCCAGATACCGGGAAAGGGTGTTTTTCAAATCCGTCCGTCTGGTGTATGCGAACAACAACACTAGCACCTAAACCATGGCTAAGATTTTGTCCAAATTAAAGAAACCCCTGACCGTTTGGCCTGAGTCGTAGCTCTGCGATTTTGAAAACCATTTATTACCTTTTGGGGGTACTTTTCATGAAATCCCTGGGATATTTTGAAAATTTTATCAAAAATGGCTAAAATTTATAAAAAAGTTATATTCTGTTAAGAATATAGTAAAATGTACTTATAAAGGTGGCATAGGTCTGATTTTCACGGTTAACTCTGAATTTTTGAAAATGTTATAAGTATGAATTTTTTCCACGGTCTTTCTACAACTACAGAGTTAAAGAAAGAGATTTACCTTCAAATAAAATTTTTGTCTATAATTTGTTCTATACGGTCATGTACATTTGTGAATATTTGAGTAGTTTTCGTGCAATATTGTGAACAAAATGTGCATTTCTTTAAAAAAATTACAAAAAGTATATTTTTTCAAAAACTGCTCCAAATACTTTCTTTAAATTTTCGGTAGGGATATTAATGAATGTACGCTAAAAGGAGGCATAAAATCCATATTGTTCAACTATTTTGTTTTTTTCAAAAATTACAAAAATATAATTTTTTGACATGTCTCTCACGTCGATAATATTTACATTAGCGGCAATTTGTTCACATTATTGTATTTACGATTTCATATGCGTCATTTTCTCAGGTATAGCTTCAAATGTTTTCTCCAAACTTTCTGAAAGGATAGTATTAATTGCACTCTTTAGCATGACGTAAAGTTCGTTTCGTTTTTTTTCAAAAATTACACATTTTTTTGGAAGATCTCTCACGCCGTTAATATGCACATTTCCAGAAATTTGTAAACACTTTTATTTGTGCGTTAAGATACTTAAAATTACTTAAAATTAAGTTTTTTGAAAATTCAAAAATATTCTGTGAAAAAGTGCTTCAAATTTTGAATTTTTTCTGCAGCTCATAAATGCCATTGTCTTAAAAAACGGCTCCAATTTTTCAAAGAAATTGCCAATAGTGACTGTTCTTCACTATTATTATTATTATTATTATTATTATTATTATTAAAATAATATTTCCGTTCTTCTATTAAGAAACTGAAAAAATGAACTTTGGGTGGCCATAGATGGCAGCAGGCAATAGTATGTGGCAAGTTCGAATAGCTTGCGGAGACCAAAGGAAATAGAAAACTCGTATGAAAAAGTCTGTGCCATTCTGTAGCACCACTAGTTTAAAAAAAAACAAAGTTTTCTGTGATAATTCCTTTTCTCGGGCGTCTTCCTACAACTGCAAAATTGAAGATAAATATTATTCCTTCAAATACAATTTATTTTCCTTAATTTGTTCTTTCATTAAGGTAATGTACATTAAAAAAAAGATGTTAGTAGTTTTCGTGCAAAATTGCGGGCAATTTGTTGCGATTTCTCAAAAACGGTTCCAATTTTTTTCTTCCAATGATTCGTATCAATAGTGTTAATTGCGCTGCTTCAGATGACTTAAAATTAATCTTGCTGTTTTTGTTTCTTCAAAAATTACACCAATGCATTTTTTTTTAAATATCTCTTATGCCTTTAATAAACACATTTACAGCAATTTCTGTACATAACTTCATTTGTGAGTAGAAGCATTCAAATAACTTCCAATATTTTTTTTCGAAAACTCAATAGTTTTCTCATTTCAAATTTTCATATACGACGAACTCTTGCTCTTCTATTATATTCGTAAAGTAATTTTTCGTTTCTTTAATTAGGAAATGTGAAAACATTTTTGGACGGCGATAGATGTCAGCTGGTAAAAGGATGGTGCACGACCGAAAAGCTATACTCGGTCAAAGAAATTCGGAAACCAACTATTACGAGAAGGTGCGTACCATTCTGTTGCACTTTTATTCATACTTATTCTAAAACATTAATTTTAAAAATATAAATAAATAAGCAAGTTTAAATGTCGAAATTTTCATCTTTGGAAATAATTTTTTGTCGATAATAGGTGTAAATAGTGTGTGCGACGACAAGTGCTTGGCTCCTCGTGCGAAATCTTTACGTCTGTGTGCTTCATGCACTCAAAAGCTGTCCCCAGTCTTATTGCCAGGGGCAGCCGGCTTTGCTAATACTTTTGACTTTAACTATTATAAATATTATTATATACAACACAAAGATTATTAATTCAAATTGGTTTCACTGTAACATAACTAACTTAAACTTCTTGTAAATGAGGTGTGTGTGTGTTGTGGCAAGCATTAGGTAATTATTTAAGGGGGTTCGAAGTCGCGTTGCTGGCGAGCTACGGAGGGAGAGGGCTATTCAAAATACTCCCAATTTGCGTGGCGCGCGTGGGTCGACGAGGTCGCGCCCGCTGCCTGGGGCCCAGGAGCGTCCGGTGCAAACCAGTGAGCGTACGCTCTTAAAAGTATAAGACATACAAAACAGGTGCAAATAAAGAATTTGTTTGCCCGGAATGGACAAGTTAGTTACACTTTTCCAAGTTGAAATGTTAAGTATGGATTTCGTCCTGACCTGAGTCTGTCATGTGTCTACTAAAACACACAATAAGTATAAAAAGTTAATTGCTTTTGTTTTGTAGTATCTCTTCAAATGTCTTTTGAAAATCATTCAATTTCTAAAATTGTGTATTGCCATAAAGCCATAATTTCACATTAATGTGATAAAAATTGCCGCGTCTTACATTACAAGAGGACAGCCCAAATGAGCCCAAATGAAGAGGATCAAGAACGGAATTTCAGTATTTCTTTCAAGCATATTTGTTCTTCTCTTCACGAGGTGTAGTAGAGAACCAGAGACCAGTGATTAGGCATTTCCAGTGCTAGTATGGCACATTCGATAATCAAATATGCGACTTGTTAAGAAAGCATCAAACGAACTATACTTCGTCGGATGATGGAGCAGATGTAATTTCATTTGCTTAGAAATGGTTGTTTGTAAGATAAAACACTGCTAACCAACTGTGTTGTCGTGTTTGTATGGCGTAGGAGCGCTGCTAGAGGCAGTTAATGGAACTTCAGCCAGGAAGTGTAACGGGTCTTCGGGAGAGAATTGCGCAACAGGTTGCACGAGAAGCGTCATCAATGCGGAGTTGAGGGAATTTGAAGCGTTTGGCCAAAGAATAAAGAAGAGTCCTTGAAACTAGTCCGTCCGTTATGAACAGATTCATATAAATGTGGTGGAATATCATAAAACATTGCACCGTTGTGCAATGGCGAATGTATATAAGAGAATGGGATATTACTTTTAGGGATATTTGCAATTACAGACTGAAGACTAAGAGACAAATCTCTCTTGCGAGGGACCTTTCATCAGGGGCAGGTCGAAATCTTACCTGATGTTTTTTATATTTAAAACTATTCACTAATTGTATGTGATGTGACAAAATTAACTGCAGAGAATGTTAAATATACTTGCAAGTTGCGGCCACACTTTGGCAACACATCGGATTTCTGTATCTCAATGACAGAGAACTACCGCTCGGAAGAAGAGAGGCTGAACCGCGTGGCAGTGTCAAGGGTGCGAACATGTCATTGACCTATTGTTTCGCTGCTCTGAATTGGAGCTCGTGACCGGAAGGGAGTTTGTTCCCGCGCCGGAATTTCTCTCACCAAAGGCAGAGCTGGACAACGCCTGTGAAAGCGGCGATTTGCGTCGTGAAAAGACTGGTACTTTCGTATCGTTTTTGTAACTTCCAGTGTGCGATGCCAGCTAATTTTTTCATATGGCATAGAAATGGTGAATATAATATGTCTACGCAAAAAATGACGCCAGATTTTGACCGGAATTTGTTGAATGGTCTCTTGTTAGTCATACTTCATATTCTAGAGTATAATCTAGAAAATTTCCCAATTGAACTCTTGTTAAGACTAAAAGTTTCCGCCTTCTAATCAAAAAGGATAAATATCCTGAAAACATACAAAGAGAAATTTACCCAGAAAAGAAAATAAAGCGATAGGAGATGTAATAGTGATAAAGTTGACTTATCTTCAACATTACGTTAGGAAGCGCTGTCTATAATATTTTTACTACGGTACATGTGATATGAGACGTCCCCCCAAAGACAAAGCATATCAGGAAAGTGTCACAACTCGTCAACGGCCAATATTTTGGCATTTATCCGTGGCCGTAGATATTTGTCCATGCCGGAACCAGTCAATATCTGCCAGGCCCCTGCCTTCAGAGTTTGCAGCTGCCTCAGAAGGTCAAATTGCTTGTCTATTTCAAACGCCCTTGGAGTTCAGAGTTAAGAGCATTCAACAGCACTGCCGCAAGACTATAATTTGTTCCGAGGATACATGCTTAACGCAAAAAAGGAATATAACATATTTCATTGAAATTAAATAAATATATATAAGGGATGATAATTAATGCAATGAGACATTCTTAGCTTGGCTAACATTAAGTTGAACGAGTTTGTCTACAGCACATGAAGTGGCCAGTTGGTGTAAACGTATCAATGAAATCACTGAAAATGAATGTTACATTCAATATTTGACTTCACCGCCAACCGAGGACCTTCCGGGCGGATGCTATTACTGTCTAAGCTGCGGAATCAAGCATTACCTCAGCGACAGTTTATTGATAAACAGCTGACAGTAAAAGCATCTCCCCGTTCAATGGAAGGATTCTGGTTTGGATCTTGTGGAGTCAAATATTCCACTCCACGAACGAGTACTTTCAATTATTGTATTGAACTTACCGGCACTGAATTATAAAACAAACTGCAAATAACATAAGTTTGTGTAGAATTTCAGAAGATGTAATTCTCGTCTTGTCGCTTTCGAACTGAGCAAAGAGTAGATAAAAATACGAAGCATTTCAAATTCAGACAATTTTACACATAGGCATTCCGACGGGGGGTGGGCAGGGAGGCCGTACCCACTGAAAAGTTTGAAAGGGTCACGTACATAATAAAATATTTATTTCCGTAAATCCATTCAACACTTGTTTCCTATATTTTTACTTGAAAATGTTATGTATAGTTTTACAACATTTGGGAAAGAAGCTCTCCAAACAATCTGATATTTCTGAACAAATAGTCCAACATAAAATCAATTCATTCACCTTTTAGCATGTATTAACTACATCATGAATGTCACTTTAGTCTTTGTTTAGCATATTTTATTTTTTTGTTGGTTTCGTATTATTGGTCACAACAGTGACTATTCCCAGAATTAATAGTGTAGTTGTGAATTCAAGAACTACCTTCTTTTTTCTAATCGCTTTTCTGTTTTACAACGGAGACGTTGCCAACACGTTTCCTGCAAAAGCCTCGTGGCGTGGGCCGTAACGTGAGGGGGAAGAGAGCAGAGCGACTCGGGTGTTTACCAGCCAATGAGCTGGAGCGCCCTGGGAGCGCGGGAGGCGCTGCTCTAACGAGATTGGAGTCGCACGTCGCGCCGCGGCGACACAGTGGACGACGGGCGAAGCGCCTGGCTGTCTGTTCGCCCCGTTGCCCTCTCCGAGAGAGTGTGTCTGTGCGACACAACGCATCCCGAAGACAAGAGACACGCGGTCATACAGAGACTAGGTCCACCATCCGTTAAACCAAGGTGTTAAGTCAGTGTCTGCACCGCCACCCCACCACCACCACAGCTCAGGGCAGTAACTAATTCCACTGCTCCTAGGATGGGGGTTCCAGAGGTGGCGGGATTTGGACAATAGCTAGATAGGTCGAATCCAGTCATTTGTCATTATTCGAACTGCCGTTCTCCATAATTTTCTCAATAGTTTTGAAAGAAAATGAAATCAAAATTTTAAAAATTCTCAAGACTATATGTACGATAAAACTATTCGACGGCAAATCAGTTCTGAAGGAGAATAATCTACTGTATACCACTGAGCAAGTAAGAACTTGTTTGGACTTACTCTCAACCTTGCCAAAACGCCGGCAAAAGAGAAGCCTCTTTGAGTTGGCTCAAATGGTTCAAATCAGGCTGTCTGTGCAGAGTAGTGTGAATTCGTCAGTTAGTACCAAGGGGTCTCGGCTCATTGAAAAACAATCTAGATGATTTTCCAATTCTCTCGTCTTTTTACAAACTGATGCTCGCGTTTGCGTTGTTTGGCCCGCGCGGCTGCAATGGAAACGGCAAGAAGGCGTCATGCGCAACTCTGCAAATTCTCGGGAAATGGAAGTACAGTTGGCTTCCTTAGAGAACACTGTGTTGTGTGACCTTTAAAATGATTGTCTGTGACTATCAATTGTAAGTGTTCAATGTACTTTCATATACATAATTCTTGTGATATCTGAGGAAAACATAGTGTGTGTAGGAGTTCTGATCATTATTTCGAAATGGTTTTTCATAGTTTTCTTTCCCCAGAACTATCTTTTTCAGGTTACTGATCTTAATTATTGTGCACTAAAGAACTTTGTAATTTTTTTATTATTTGTTTAAAGTCGCCTTAGAAGCAATAAGCGACCACAGTTACAAAATACAGTTCTTACAAATATACAGAAATATTGCAAGGAGTATACATACATTTGAGATAGAAAGTTAATTAAGTTCTTGTACATGAGATTGATAATAATTAATCAATTGCTAAATACAATTTACCAGATTAAAGTTAGTAAGGAGTTGAATAATCTTCATGTGTCCCGAATAAAAGTTCAATAAACTGTGAAGATCACTATTAATATTAAGACTTGCAATCAATAAGGGGCTTAGTGGATACTGGAAGACTGCAGTTTGGGCACGGAGATTCCTCGAAATTCTTCCCGACTGCATGTAATTTAGAAGGAAACATTTTCCATTTACGGTCCTAATCCCAAGTAAGAGGTACTTTTTCAGATCAGGAAGTGAGTGAAGAACTTCAGTTTCAATTTTGGGGAGAGAGATCGCTGGTGCCTGCGCTCCTTCATTGACCCAGATGGCAATGTGAGAAGGAAGCCAAGCAATTGTAATGCCGCATCCTTTAAGGAAGGTCAATTTTTGTTATATTGAGGACGATGGACTGTGAGTACTTTGTAAAACGGTTCAGTTTCACCTTTTGCTGTTATAGGCAAAAACTACTTCCATGAAAATATGTGAAGATCTTTATATATTCAGCTAGAGTTAATGAACGTAAAACCGCTTTATATGTGTTAAACAGTGTATTAAAAGATAAATATACATCTAAAGAAACTGAAGTAAAAATATTTAAAATAATATTCAAAGTATTAAAAGATATAGAACTACAACTTGGATGTTTAAGAAGTGTTTAAAAAAAAAAAATTGGCATTAGAGATGGATTATTTCAAAATATCTGATACACATTCTAGATGAGAAAGAATACCAAAACAATTAGACAAGAAATGAATAATAATTACTCAATACTTGATTACATTAAATTTTAACAACTACAATGGTGTGGGAATAATAAAAGAATGAACGATAACGTATTACCTAAGGAAATTTATTGGCGTTTTCCTTCAAGGAAAATAAAACGAGGAAGAGTAAATATCTCATGGTGTGGTGAGATTAATTAAATACTGAACGAACGCAATATTGAAGAGGGTGACTAGACAGACAGAAGAAATGGAGTGGAAGTGATAATTTTATTATTTTTAATTTGATTTTAACTTGTATATAATATTGAAAACAGTAAAATCGTTGCATAGTAAAAACTATACAGTAAATAAAAAATCAATATAGGAAAGATGACTAACTTAGGTTTTTGTTTATGCACTAATTATGTCTTGAAATTGTATGAATATGTTACGAACACGTTTGTTCAAAATTAACCTGACACACGGTACTCTGTATGTTAATTGAAGAAAAAACAATGGAATAAATATAAAATCGTTATAAATGAGTTTTTGTACCTTTGAATTTATTTTTAAATGACATGCAAAACATATCGAAGGATTTAAGAATATTAGAGAATGAAAACTACTTTCATAGTTTTAAAAATAAAATGAAAGTGAAATGGTCGGAATATTTGATTGTGTTATTGCCTAAAAGCAAGAATTTCCAATGCTGTCAGCGTAGCTCAAATTTCTGTTTGCGTTGGAGAGCTGTACCACAAGCGAAATGAAGCAGCAACCGTTCTGCGTAATGCATATGTAAACACTGAGCTTGTCGAATTGGTGGCGAGCATGGACTTCATTGACCTGCGAATTGTGTCTATTTAGTGTTCGACTCTCAAAATTGTTAAGTCAGGGACACTGGCTACCATAATTATATCAAATTTATTTTCTGGTCAGGTCACAGGTAACGTATATTTCTTTTGAAATCTCGAAATCGATTTTTCGTAGCTTTTCATAACTTTCCCTATACTTTGAATACTACTCCGCATGTACGTATGTATACGGAAAGTAAAAAGGAATTAAACACGAAAATAATTGCTATGCTCACAAAGGCAAAGGCAGTGCGGAAGTTACGAAGAAGAAGAAGAAGAAGAAGAAGAAGAAGAAGAAGAAGAAGAAGAAGAAGAAGAAGAAGAAGAAGTAGTGTCATCATAGAGAAGATAATTTGAAGAATGACTTGAATAACTCCAGTAGATATTGTGAATACAATAGAATAAACAAATATCACGAGCTAAGCTGGCACTTATTTACTCAAGAATTTAGTAAAACTATAAATAAGTTTTAAATGTACATCTTTGCGTGCAATGTATTTATACTTCATGCATTCTTCAAAGTTTACAGTTGTTAATTTTAGCCTCTAAATGGGATCTCAGAAACTATAGTGGTGTGCCTCAATACTGATCCAACTGACCCAACGTCTGTGGCAGGGGAGAGGACAAGGCAACGAAAACAAAGGCAAGATGGCGCGTGGTCCGCGACCCGTTTGCTTGGAAACTTCTTTGACGTTAGCGTGGTATTAATCGGAGAAACTAAGGAAAGCTACTGATTCAGACACTGATTGAACTCAATTCAGCTGAGCTGTGTAGCTAGTGTCGAAAACCTTCGCCGGGACCCCAAAATTTGGATTATGACGAAGCAACTGCCCGTCTGGCTGACTGCGAACATATTGTTTTTCAATCATTATTCCAGAATGAAAATTATTTAGCTGAAATGGCTGATTGTATTACTACTACTAATAATAAACACATCACCCCATTAACTGGGTTTATAGGAATACTCTCTCTATATACCTATAACCTCTCTTCATTCGCATTTCATGCGCATTAGTGAGTACCAAGCCCCTCCTACGCGCATGGCTGTAGCAATCCGAAGCTGTGGCAAATAGGCCACCTTCATCCGCCATTTTGTTGGCACATAAAGGCGGGAATAGGAATGTTTGTGCAAGAACAGTAGAAAACTACTGTTGGGGTAAGTGAAACAGTCATTTTGAACACTTGTCAAATATTTATTCAGATTATAAAAACAAAACATAAATTTAGAATATAATATTTCTTAATAATCAAGAAATATTACACAGAGCAAAACTACATACATTGCAAAGAAAGTAATGACTAGAATGATTAATGTTTGATATCTGACTAATGTCACTTTAATTAGTATTTTATTCCTTCATTAATGTTGTTTCGAAATGCTTCATAGTATATTCTATTGGTTGGATATATAATAACTTATATTTTCAATTTCCTGGCATCTGTATTGAAAGAGAAGTCCACATTGGCTCTTCTTGCATCGTCAAAAAGACAAAACCATCATAACCCAATGTACAGGTTGATAGTAAAATCAGGACATAAGATCGACTTTTAACTATGGCTTTTCTCACACAAAGAAGGCACTTTAAAGCACATATTGAACATACAAACAGCCAATCACTAAAAACAGTGATTGGCCCTTCTTGCACCTAACACAGATCCAACAGTACAAATTTGTTATAGACACGAATATTAATATCTTTATCTTGAGGTTTTTTAGGAAATCTGTAACCGCTATCCCATTCAGCTTTAGCATGAACTGATAATGTAATATTCAGCCTTATTACAAGTAATTTCTAAGAATACAAGTGCTTCAAAATTCAAGTCACTACATATAAACTACACACCTAACATCAAGGAAAATGGGGGAGGATATAATTGCAATTTGGCCGATTTGTTTTCCAAATATTTAATTTTCTTTTTTGTAATATACATTTCTCCTCTTACAATTGTATCTAAAAATTACAAGACAAGAATTCTTGCAGCACTGCAATACAAAACATTAAAATAACATGTTATTGGTTTTTAAATAAAATACTTTTCCAAGAGGTAACCAACAGGATAAATTGGAATCATTAATATATTTTCAATGAATAACAATTTAAGGGGCAAGTGAGAGATTAATTGTACTACATTGTTGTAACATTATGTATCCAAAAATTGGTATATTTCTCCATAGTCATGCTATGCACAGATGTTTAGAAAAAGAGGCACATACATAACCTCCACATTTGTGTATAAAAACAACAACTGAATTTGGAAGCTGGGTCTAGTGTACATACATTCATTCACAATCATTAAACAAAAAAACCAGTTCATACCTTAACCAAATGTGTTGGTACCTCAAACTTTGTAGGTACATCATCAGGTTTCAATTTTTTTATATTCACATAACCTGCTAGAAAGCAGCTGTCTTAGAAATGGTCAAAACATATGGGATGGTGATGTGTAGATTTAAACTTCAATCGTCTGACATTTCTTATCCACTCCTCGCAAAGGTCTTTCTTCGCAAGAGGGAAACTGCAGCAGAAATTATGCCAATTACGCCTAATATATTCCACTTGTTCAAACGCTTACCGGTAGAAGGAAATGCTGCTTCCTTTCTTATGTCTGTTGCTGCAATTTATTGCAGCACAGGAAATCACCATTTTAATACTAGAGCTTCAGTTCGTAATAGACAAAACACTGCGAAAACGCTCTCGACCAAACAATCACTCCTTACACTTCACAGTAGGTTCACATTTATTGCCAACAAAATGCGTAGGAGCACTCTTTCTATCTACAGTGGGAACACTAGCGCTCATGAACACTCTAGTTCTTCTTACTACCTCTATGGTGCAGTACTTATCTTGATTCATAATTCATTAACAAAAATTATGCTATTGCGGTCCAATGTTCGTTTACAATTCGGTTGATATTGCCATTGTCTCCACCATCGCCAACCGCCGCACATTGTGCTCCCCATAGCCTGAAGCTAGATAGACATGCACCCAGCAAAGGAACAGTGATGGATTCATATACTCCCAACACGCATATTTTCTTTGCAGATTTAGGGAGAGAAAAGCTGCTTGAGCGACGACGTTGCTGTAACAGACCCACTGGTCCTCTGACAAGTTTCAGGAACGAAACATGATTGCTTTAGGGAGAAAATTAGCGCTATGATATTGAATGTCAGGTGTTCATATGGTAACTCTGCATTGCTCGCTATTCTGTTCTGTTCCTTGGATTTCTTCAAAGCACTTTGTTTCTTACGCATACGGACAAAACTTTGCTTACTGTGGCGTCTTGCCGGGCAATAAATTACAGACGTGAACGGCTTGTAAATATTTAGTATTTATTAGAAATAAAATACTCCGACACCATAATACTATATACAATATTTACAAATAATGACCGTTACAAGAAGGAACTTTTCCCTGGTTACCACCACTGCTGGCCCGATAATTAATTACCATGTTCGGAGTGATGCACCAGTACTAACGCGAGCATACAGTGGAGTATGCCGCACCTACCGTCACGACGTTAGCACGCCGGCTTCGGTTCCCCGCCTCGGTCGCCTATGCATTACAATGCAACGCCGCGCACAACCCACACGACGCCTTACCGACGCGCCCAAGAATCAGATGAAAACAGAATCGAGCTAGGTTGGGATTCCGCTTATATACCTTCTGGGCAGGATGACGGAACGGCGTCACCCGCAGTGTCCGCGACGCGTTTTCCGCCGGGTCCGGGGTCTCCACGTTGCATCCCACGAACTTCCCTTGCTCCCTAGCCCTTGTGGCAGCCCAGCGTCTCTTTTCGCCGCCGCTGTCCACGTGGCTGATATAAGTACGTTTGTACTGGCGACAGATATGACGCCACACTACGTCTGTTTTCTTATAACTATAACTTATATTAGTGCCTTCACATGTAACAGCTTGATATAAAGTTTTCTACCGCATGTCTGTGTAGGAAGTATCCTTACTAAATTTGAGATAAAGAAATTTTTCTCTGAAAACGAAAATAGTTATCTCCTTATGTTATAGTGAAGAAATCTAGCATATAGCTGGGTTCCGTGATGAAATGACATGAGGTTTATTTTATTTATTTTATCACGTTACAAGTTACCTGAAGATGTAATGAACCAGACTACTAAACTCAGTGTATACCACTAAAAGAAATACTTTCCTGTTCAGGGAAAAATAATGTTCAAATTGTTTCAAATTTAATAGCAGTACTTCCTACTGTGTCTTAAAAACAACATTCTGATGATATTTATTTTCCGCTTTCTCGAATTTAGATACTGCGTTGAGAATCCTAGCGTTCTTATTTCCTGATCAGTTGTTTGCCCTGGTTTCCCTGATCAGTGTAAGGCAAGTACCTGGGGCGGGCCGCAGTCCGCGTGAGATCTTTCTTTGTCCCCACCTCTCCCGTAACACAGCCACGTACACACAAGTACCTGCACGCCTGGAGAGCAGCGGCAGCTTAGAGCGCGTCCCGGTGGGGGCGCTGTCTCGCGCGAGGCGCAAACCGAAGTGTAGGTCGGCGCAGGGTCTCTCGGGCCAGTGGGGGAGGGACGTTTCCACCTTCATCTCCAGAGACGTAATTTGCAACGCACTTACTGTACCAGTTTCGCGCTCGCTAGCCCAGCCGGAGTTCTGTATGCGGCGGCGGCGGCGTAGGCCCCCAGCTGGCAGCGCTGCGCGGTCGATGCTGCGAGGGGACGCGAGCGCCCCCCCCCTTCCCCTCCCCCCCCTGGCTTCAGGCGCTCCGGCGCTGCCTGCATCCTTTCGCTGCGCCGCCCCCGCACGAATCACACAGCGGCGCCCCCGCGGCCGACGTCACATGCGCTCGACGCCCTGCGCTTCGGCCGGACCCGAGCACCGACTGCGGACCAGCCCGTTTCTCTTGTTCTCTAGGACACGTCACCGGGAGAGGTGGCTCAGGTCACCAACTGATGCCACCGTAGTGCCTCTGACCGGGACCCTCACTTTTAACACAATAAGTGTATTTACATTTTCTAAAAAGGTTTCTGGAAAAATACTTCGTCAAATGTTTCATCTAACTCAAAAATCAATTTAAATGTTTATTAAGCATATGGTGAATAGCTGTTCAACGCGAATTAACTCGTTTCTTTATCTGCGCCAATTCATCTTAATAACCTCCTTCATCTCTCAAGGGAAGATTCGGAATGGCATGCTGCCACCTGCTCTAATAATTGCGCTGCTCTAATAAATCCCAACATTTATTTTAAGCTTTCACGCCTCACTTCGTATAAAATATTTTGTTTAGACTTCTCTCACAACAGAAGATGAGTGTAAGAACGGTAAGCAATTTTACGCCAGGTCAAAATGTTTCACAGATTTGTGGGATTTACTATTGCGGCATTACATGAAATACATGTAATTACACGAAATAATAGTAAGTGGACGGAGGTGACTTCCATTATTTCTAAACTTTCCACAGAAGTTCCACAGACCGTACATTTGAAGCGACAATTTGGCTTTGTCAAGATTAGTGTTGTAAATAACAATCATTATATGATGTCTACAGTTTGTTGCATTCCTTAACATTGCTTCATTTTTTAGGCTAAATGAAAGGTTGTGAGTTTATAATTTATTTACAGTTTTTTGCCCATAGATTTACCAGTCACCATTCTGTATGAAAAAAATACCTACGTACACCTGTCATAATTTTCCTTAAAATATGCCGTGAAAAAATATATTTTTCAGTTTTTCCTCCATCATTTTAGAGCAATAATCACAAGAGATAATTGTTTTGAAATACGGTACAATTTTTGTGACTAAAACTCATATTGGAGATTGAAAAGTTTATTTTTTTAAGGTGAATCATCTCATTTCTTGATTAGTGATCAAAATCTCCCAAGAAACTTCATGGCAATAAAAGACCTGATCAGAGACTGTAATTTGTAACACACAAAACATAACATCTCGCATTGAGGATGATTTATTTTTATATGAAACCTCTTTTGCGCGGCAATTTCCATTAAATCATAATTGTATGAAAACACGAGGGGAAGCATTTTGTGGGAAAAAATACGCTTATTTCATTATTCTACACAAATTAAGTAAAACTTGATCACACCCCTATCGGCGACACTTGCCAACAACTCACTCCGTACTTGATTCTTAGATGCTGTCATCATAGACAGACTTTTGGTTAGTTGAGATTAGTTTGATCCTATCACTATCGCGGGGAGACGATCAGAGGCCCACGATGATTGACCTGGAGAGGTGGCTCAGGGCATCATCTGATGTCACCGCAGTGCCTCTGACTAGGAGGTATCAGGTTCGAATTCTGACGGTGGTATGATTTTCGATACGAGCAACATAGCTGGATTGTGTTCAGCCGCTCTCGGGTGGAGAACTCTAGTTAGTGGCGATCAGTAGATTTCCTTGGTTTCTCCGAACAATACCAAGTGAATGCCGGAGCAGTACCCTCACAAACGGGCCACGGACCTGCCTATCTTTCCTTTCTCTTCCTCGACCTATCCTCCCCCTTACTTACACTTATTCTTACATGCCTACACTACCACACATGCCGGGAGATCGGTCGGGAATTTAGAGTCTGACCTCTCACTTAAATGGCAAGAATTTCATAATCCAGAATTCCTTAAAAGACAAATTATTTCTGATGCATATGTAGACTAATTTACTTGCTTATAAAACCTGTCTTGCATGGTAATTCCACTCAATCATAAGTGTACGAAAACATGACCTACCACATGTATGTAAATCTGCCCCTGTCGTAGCTCTCTCTTCTAAACGTTAAGATGTCCGATCGAAAAATTTCACCGTTGTGAATATTGTTTGCAATCCATGATTCCGTCCAAGTATTACGTCTCGATGATTAAAATTTACGAAGTTCTATAAATTAATTATTTTTTGTACACACTTTTACGATTGGTCTGCGGAGCACTAGCGCCTCCTGTAGTTCCTGTAGCCTTTTGCCAAACCTCTTTCTGCCGTCGCCGCCGTCATGCCTTCTCCGAAGTTACCGCCATCTGCACCGTTCCACTCGTCACCGCCGCTTCCGCCACCGCCAACGGCGCCAAACCCTCTGCCCCGCCCACTGGGCGCTGCCCGTAGGTCTCTTTAAACTGGAGGCGGTAGCATGGCAAATTTGACCCAAACATCGATATTTAGATACATTGCCAAATACTTTTCGATGTCGATGAAAAAATCGACCAAAACTCTGTTTTAAATATGATAAAATAGGTAGTATTTCACTATCAAATTTTCATTTTAATTATAATACGAAATTAGTTACATTTTGTTGTTTGGTCACGTGCAAATAAGAAGTTAATAATTACCTTTTTTGTATTCCAGCATTATAAAAGAGCCTTTTTTGTTGCAAGAAATCGTTCATAATCGGGCACTTTACGACACAAATGATCGACGTATTAGATTTTATGTCACGAATGATTGCGTCATCATATATTCAGCCAATCGTAGCGAGAGAATCGGGGGGAGGTGGAGCTAAACGGAACAGCCGATCACCGTTTACTCGCACGATGTCACAGAGTCGTCACAGGGAAGTTGTTTCGCAAAATTATGTTTGATTCTCTTATAAAAGTATAATGCTGTTATTAAAAAAATAAAGCATGGAACTCGTTTATAATGTTGCTTTATTACATTCGTACAAATATGAAAATTCACTCCTAAAGTCGCTCGTTTTCAAAACATGTCTTCATGCATTAAAGCTTAACATTATAAACTAATTGCATAACTACTATTATCGAATATAAAGTATGAAATGAAAAAGGACTTTGTTTTGCTATTATTTATTTATTCACTTTCATTTATAAATCATCGAAATAAAATATCCTGGAACTAATGTGATAATAGAAACATATTAGTTTTAGGTATATTCTGCCTTATATCATTGTGATTTTAATTATTGATCAACTTTCTGGAATGGCAAGGTTCAGAATGCCGTTTTGCTGTATTATCAGGTACAAATTCATCGAAAAAGATAGCATAAAAATAATTATTAAAAAATATAAAACGTAATAAGGCATTTGAAGATTTTTTGGGACAAGATCATTTTCGTCCTTAAATAGTTCTTTAACATACCTACACCACTAGTAAAGTTTAAAGAAAATGCTCCGCTTGCTTTAAATTGATTCAACCTCAATGCCGTCAGTTTGTCAGTCCAAAAGTTATTCATGATGCTAAATGCACTAAAAAAGGAGCCCGATGCACACATTTGAAATAATTTTACAATGTTTTCGAGCTAATTTCCGACTGCAAAATGTCTGCTCTGATCGTGATTAAAAGCTAGCCCTTATAAACCGCTAACATTTTTCTCCTCATAAAACAATTATTTATTTTATTTCATTAATATATGCACATTCTCTTTTTAAAGTATTTAAGTCATTAATCTAAATAGTGAATATTTCATTCATGTGCGAATATTGGGCAACACCATGATAATTTTATACGTGTAGTTTTGGAGTTACAATACCATAATATAGTTCCCGCAAGATGCTCTTTTGATGACTGATCTGGTTCGCTGCTAGAAAAAAATATCTCAAACAATTAATTCTTATCTAACTCTTCCCATCTTCAATTATCTATAGTTGATAAAGAACTTTAAAAAAAATATTTTATCCTATCGACAAAATGGCCTTACAGAAGTGAGAAAAACATATTTACATTAACGTAATGGCAAATTTCCTCATGTTATTTCGAGTTTTTTTTTACTCGGCAAGTTATATAAAAAAATGTATTTAGATTGTAATATGTTAGTTAATGAGTCAGGGAACGAGTAGATGAGGTAGATTTATAAAGGTTTAGAACTTTTTAGATGAGTTTCGTTTTTTAAGACTAATAGAAAATATCTTTGGGGAATCTGGATTTAATTCTGTTTGGGGTGTTCGCTTGTTGCCCTAGTTGAAAATGGGGTGTACTTGAGCAGGATGGTAAGAGAGTGATAAATTTCGCGGATAAGTTGGTCAGATTGTCTGTTATTACAGGTATTTAAAGTTCATTATGAATGTGTCTATAGGGTAAAACCCATAATGCGTTAATGAGTTTTCGGAGAAATTTATTTTGGAACGTTTGTAACGCGTTTGTATTCCCAAGAGCAACGTTTATCAACGCTGGACAAGCACATGTCAGCGTGGGTTTAATGATACTCATGTAGAGAAGTTGGTTTGGTTTCAACTTTTAAAGTGAATGCAGAATTGAAGAATGGATATACTTTGACACCTTTTGCTATTGCTTTTTGTAAAACAGACTTAATGTGTTGCTTCCATGTTAAGTGTTTATCTACTAATACTCCCAGATATTTTATGGGCATAGACTTCTTTTACCAGGGGTGTTGGGCGCCAATTTGTTTAGAGGTGGAGGTGTCTAAGGATGAAGATCTTTGGTTGTGTTTTTGTAGGATTTTTCTTCAATAATTCATGAAACCACATAAATAAAGTCACTATTATATTATTATTATTATTATTATTATTATTATTATTATTATTATTATTATTATTATTATTAAAACGGCTGGTAAGAGTGTGAAGGAGAGATTGAATATGGTCGTCTGCTAATAAAATGGTTTGACGAGTAGATATTGCACTGGGTTATTCAGTTTCGTAAAGTTAGAGATCTTGACCCCCCCCCACCAAATAACCATAAAGAAATCTCTTCCTCCCCCAAATTTACCTACAAAACCGAATAAACATCCAAATTAAATCCCCTAACCTGGAACACGAGTGAAACGAGTCTTTTAGCTTTCACATCAAGATCGCATATGCCCATCATGTAGACAATCGAGCGACATCTTGAATTGCTGGAGCCTCTGTAAATGATGCCTGTTTCGGGGGCTTCCAGATATGAGGAAATATTTTCATTTAAATTTCATGTAATACGCGACTTCAATTCGCTTCAATTCTTCTCCTAGGGTTTGTTCAGAAATTCCAATAAATATAGCACATGCCATTTTTGAGTCTTTTTTTTTTCGACAAAAAATTGCACGGAAATTGTCGCGTAAATTTACGCTGAGCTCTATACACTGGGGAAAATATATGTTTTTAGCCACCTGATTCCTATATGCTGTGTGCACGCTGATTGCTGAAGCAACCTAGACGTTATTACATAACTGCACACACAGACCACTTAATCAGGAGTAAGTTCAATTTAATATTTCCTTTCTTTTTCGTACAAACATGTTCATTCCAGCCATAATAACATTGTTGTGAGTTATAAATATTTTTCTCGGTGTAGTTTTGACGAGAGATGCGAAAATGAAGATGTGTGTTTTCCGCACGCGTGGGCGAGGCGTGCCCGAATCGGATTTCGATGTGACGTGCGTAGAGGCTGCGTTCAGGGATCGCCCGTGCCCTTCTGCCGCCGCGGCCTATGCCCTTTAAGCGCCGCCTCGGCACGCCGCGCCGTGCGTTTCCTGCGACAGGAGCTCCCTGCGCGCGTGCTCCAAACCAAGAGGTGGTTGCTGCGGCGTTGAAAGATTCGACTGGCGTAGAAACACATTTGTCAACCGAACGTTGAGACCGTTTATACAACATTAGTAAGTTTCTTCCGAATTTTCTTGACAATGCGGAGAGAAGATAAGTATGGTTCCTTTTTAACTTAAAACGTTGAAACCGGAACAAAACTAAAAATGTATAGACATTGTATTAGGATGTAAGCTAACTGATGCAGTGCAGAAATCTTGAGTGTGTCAAAGACAAAAATGATCTTTTACTGATTGAAGAAAACAGTCCATTTGATTTGAGTCTCTGCGATTTTCCAAATCATTTGTTTTTCGGGTTACTTTACATAAAGCCCCTGGGACATTTTCAAAATTTTCTCAAAAACTGCTCCAAATTATTTCTTTAAATTTGTGGTAAGAATAGAGTAACAAACGTGGCAATAGGTCCGATTTTCACGGTTAACTCTAAGTTTTCGAAAATTTCGAAAATTCAGAATTTTTTTTTCGATGTGTTCCTACAACTACAAAATTAAAGGTAGAGACTTTTACTTCAAATAAAACAAGTTCACCATAGTGAGGTTTTTCATTATGACATTGTCATAATTCATTATTTCATTATGTACATTTTTTTGAAAATTATAGTACTCTTCACGCAATATTACCTGCAACATGTGCAATTTAAAAAGATACAAAACAATATTTTCTCAAAAATGGCTCCAAATTTTATCTTTTGATAGGGATTGTGCTAAATTCAAGATGGCATAAACGTCATATTGAGCTATTCTTTTGTTTTTTCAAAAATTTCAAAAATGTAATTTATTTGACTTGTCTCTCACATCGTTAATATTTGCATTAGCAGCAATTTGTTAGCATTATAATCTTTATAAGTACACGTGCTTTAAATAATGTCAGACAAAGGAACTGTAATCTTCTTAGCATTTGATAGTTCACGTGATCCATTCTTGTACGCCACAAATTATTTTCATTCGACATTTTTACATTTTCTATTATAATCTGGGTTTCTGCTTTATATTTATCCCCATTCGTTTTTGCAATTAATATTCTTGTTGTATTAATTGATCATAAAACACCATTTCTGGTAAAAAATACATTTTAAGTATTGTTCATTATTTTTTATATTAACATTAAATGACTATCTAAATCTTGAATGTAAAGAATATTTTTCAAAATTAAATGATTTTTGTATTCATACATATTTAATAATTTTACATCCTATACCAATTGCCTTAATAAAAAAATTATTAGCTAATTAGATATCTCTCTTCCTTTTTCTGTGAATAAAATATATTTTTATATTTACACACGTGACTTGTAGCACCAGAACCAAAAGCCATGTTGTGTTAGTCGCACGAATTGTTGATTTAATATATTGTTTTGCTGTTGATTAACAAAGGACATTTTTGTCTGAATTAACACCTTGTTCTGCTGTTGATTGAGAAGGAACAGTTTTCTATGAATTTAATTCAATTGAATCTTGATTTAATTTTGTTTCGTTGGACATTAATTCAGCTGCATTTATTTTGTTCTTTAGTATACTTTTGGTTATTATATATTATTTTTATACCAGCTTTCATGTGATTTTTGGCCACATTTTTCACAATGGAAGCATTTTATATCATTTTAACAATATTTTATTTCGTAGCCATTTTCTACATTTAAAACAATTAACAATTTTATTTTTTATTATTACTTTTATAATTAATTTTTGATGCAGTTTCAAAAATATAATTTTCTTCTTTTCTTTTATTTATTAATTCTATTGATTTTTTAAAAATTCTTCTTGTCATTCACTTCAAAATTTTTGATAGTTTTTTTCATTTCAACATCATTATCAAATTCTCCTTATAATTGACTCAAAATAAAAGAAATAATTTCATCTTCCCCAATTGAACTCCCTACTTCTGTTATTTTTTCTTTTATTGCTAATGCCCTATTTATAGAATCATATATTATTCTTCCTTTTTCATTTTGAAATTAGAAGTTAATTCTATTTTGCCATGTATTTGTGTATCTTGCCATTTTTTTTATTTTCAACGAAAGTGTTTTAACATTTTTTCTGATGAATATTTAAGATCCTACGAAGGCGCTATCGTTTGATTAATTATGTTTCTTTCAATTGCGTTATCATCCCAATCTTCCCATATTTTTATTTTTATTTTATTTTCTCTATCGGATGTATCAATAGGTTTTAACGGTTCGTTATTTTCAATATTTTTCCCTAATTTGAAACTTAATTCACATTCAATTTTTTTACCACATTAAATAGTTTTGTTCGTTTAAATTCTCTAATAAAATATTTTTGTCTTGTAATCCATTCTATATTACGTGTTTTACTTACAAAGATATTAAAATCACGTACTTCCAATGACATTCTTCTTTTAATTTAATTTACACGAACGTCAAAATGTTAATCTTGTTCTTTTTGTTCGTAAGCTTTGTTACCAGTTATTGAGTTGATTTATGATATTACCTTTCTACTAATATGCTTAAAATCAATCCAATCGGAACATCACAACTTTCATTCACATACTATTCACTGCTTACACAAAATCAACATCATTTGTGTTTATTGAAAATTATTATCAATTGGAAGTAATAGTATGTATTTACATTACTAAGTGATAATATTCAATGTTTCCGGTAACGTCAGTGAGCATATCTTTATGCCCCAAACAATCCGAAAACTGACTGATATTAATTCGTAAGGTAGTGTAAAATGCGTTTTGTTGAACTAGAATCTTGAATTTTGAAGTTGGAAAGTCTTTATTGGAAATTGTCGGAAGTAATCTCTTTCACTCTTTGTCTGTCTGCCTTTGACTCATTGGTGGTCGGCGGAGTTACGATGGCAGCTCCAGGAACACTTCGTCCCCCTCCTCTGCCTCCACTCCCTCCCGTTCTCTCCCCCTAAATTTCTCCTTTTCTCATTCTTTCCACTTTCCTCTCTTTTCCTTCCCTTTCTTCCCGCCGTCATTCTATTCACCGACCCTTCCAGCCGCGAGAAAACAATATTCCTTTCTCTGTTTGCCACATTCTGCCTCCGTTGGCGGTCGGTAGAAGCATTTCATTTCCACTATTAGTGATCCGGAAAATTGAAAGAACTTCAAAAATAGGTCGTGTAGATGGCAGAGGTGACGTGAGTGGAGCAAAACTGAAAAAATAGCATGGGCTGAGGTGATAAGGAAACTAACTTGTATGAGATAGTCAATGCCTTTCTGTAGCTCAACTAGTTGCTCCCTTGCCTTGAAACAAAAGTTGTTCAAACTTCCATGTAGGGTTGTATCCAAAAGCTTGCATTGTTAAAAAGTTTGTTTCGGCGATATTCAAAGAAGCGTCGAGCGCTGAGTATTCTCGGGACTCAATAATGAGTGCATTTTGTTGACCATGGACGATCGTCAGATGTGTCTATACTGTTTCAGAGCGAAACTTCTATTCCAGCATGATGACTTGTTATTCCTTAATTTTTCATTAATTGGAATGTTATTTAATTTCCTTTCTCGGTAGATACGTCATTCAAAATGACGTGAGTTCGTTGTTCTTACCAAGGTCGAATTTTGGCTATTTTGGGAAGGTCATTCCGATATAAATGCAACACATGCGAGGAGGCATAACGTTAATTTTGTGTTTTCGAGATTGTCACGAGATATTCTAGAATCTGTTATTACCAATACGAAATATTTTCTATCACAATTTCGAAATTTTGCTAGTATGTAAGTGTAAGACATAACTAAATCCTTTAAAGCAAAATAACAATTGCTTACGAGATGTGTATTCAATAAGATACGTAGAAATAGATTCAAATCCATCAGGCACCACCACGAAGAGAATTTGATACATTAAGCACTAGAACAGCGAGAAGGCGCACAAATAAGCCATACGTAGCCCCTAAGAAATTGCTTTGCTTGTCTAATATACCAAATGAACCTAAAATAAGAACAGATCAACTTTAACAGAAAGTCATGAAGCCCGTAGTTTTGACACCCTATCCTGAATTGCCAGAGCTCCTCCAGGATTACGATGATACCATTAATTCCAAGGTTGGAATGAAGATTGGAAAATCCTTCAAAGAGTGATTTTGATTTAGTCATCTGTATGTGTACATATCTTTTATTTTCAAACAAAATATTGTGGTCGACAACAAATGTAACTTAGTATATTGAATATTTTATTCCATCCAATTAAATTTAAGTACTAAATGTGTTTCCTTTGCACGCAATCGTCCTATTTGTTCATAAAGAAGAACGGGTTGATTGATAGATTCATTAGTGTTTCTGGGCGACTCAACTGCTAAGGTCTTTGTGTAAGTAAGTGTCGGTTCGCGTAGTGAGTGTTTTCATCACGGAAGATGGCGGTAATAATCTTGGCTAGCGATAGTTTGGTTTATCCGGCAGCTGATCCGGTGCTGAGCGACGTCAACTTACGGAGATTTTACTTCAACCAGACTCTCCCACCCGCCAGGACAAGCTCTAAGCTCCCGACTGTTCTCCCGACAAGTGTGATATTGTAGGGCATATGTGTGTGTGTAAGTCAGGGGTGAAGACAGGATAAAGAAGAGGAAGGACAGATAGCACACGTCCGTGTCCCGTTTGTGAGGATACTCTTCCTCGTTTCAGTTGGGGTTGATCGGCGTAACTACGGAAAACTATAAATCAGTGCAGCAGGCCTTTATAATTCCCCAAGTGACAGCGGCTGATTCGACATAGCTATCTAGCTAGCGTCGAAAAACCTGGCTTCGTCGGGACTTGAAGCTAGGACCTCCCGGTCAGGGGCACTGCTGGGAAATCAGTCGATGCCCCGCGCCCCCTTTGTCTGTAGCATCGGTTGAGGAGTGCCGAGATGTGGGTTGTCGAAGAAGCGGCTCGCATGCAACTGCAGGGGAGGAAGGGCGTGGCCGCTTCGAACGCCGTGGTGCGCAGCCCTTGTCCCTTCCTCCTTCCCTATCCCCCACCCACTCCGGCTCCCCGCCCTCACCTCACCTCACCTCACGTCACCCTCTGCCTCGCTTTCTGTCGACGCCCTTGTCTCCTACTTGAGAGGGAAAATGTTGCACAGAGAACTGACGGAGAAGAATGCGAGAAAAACGCCCATCTAACTGGAAGACGGACGGAACGAGGAAGGTAGTTTGCATCAGGAGGAAAATTGGTTTCATAGCTGCAATTCACGAAATAGAATGTTTTACTCTCGTACTTTGACTTAATGGAAAGCATTTTATTTAGCGTTATATGCATTAATGGCTTGCTAACTGTCGATACTTGTAACCTTAAGCAAAGAAACCGCAAATACTTTCAACACATTTTTATTAACTGAAAAATCAGAAGGTTGACATAATTAATTAAGGTCACATTATGTCAACCGTATGGTACATTGCAAGTCAACAGACCAGATAAAAATAATTTCATTTTAGCAATGTCATATAATAACTCAAAATCTGTGTACATTTAAACAGGGCACTATTATTAAATAAATCACGTTTTAGGGAAATATAATGTTATCAGAAATAGTTCTCTGGTTTTTGACGTAACTAGGCATTTACAGCACCGGATAAACACGTTTTCATAAAATAACGCATAATATACATACAATAAAAAGTTATTTATTTGTAGATCCTTTTGAACGAAGAAGATGAAACCAAACAAGTAAATCTATAATACAACCTAGAAAAAGATTCGTGAGTTGGTCTGAGAACTTGAACACCACATACTGATTTTTTAGTGTATGGAATTGATAAATTAATACCAATTGTTTGGATTGCTACGAAAACAATTTGCTAACTTTATATTTAGCTATTTAACAAATTTAACTAAATTTAACATATAAATAAAAGATTGAAGTAATAAAGTATTGCTCGTCAACTAACCGCGAATGCCCGGTGACAAGAAAAAAGTTTCTTCTTCACGGGAAGTAGTAACGATATCGTGCAAGTTTTCTCGATTTTTTTGCTTGTCTCGCGTGCGTTTGTGCAACGTCAACACCACGACCCCTGACGAAAAACAAAGCCAAGAAAGCGTACGACCTCGGAAAATTTCATTTCCAGCAGTAGAGTTGATCCAATTGCCCTATCAGCGTCATCGTGACAGTGAGCAGATATCTGATCTGAAGCGCTGCAAGAAGTATACTGCCTCCAATTCTGTTCGAGCGTCTACGTTGTAGTGGTCGCGTGCTGGCAGGGGGCGGGCGCGAGGCGTGTTCAATCTAGTCGTAAAGTGGCTGCATCGCCAGGCACTTTGCAGATATGCCGCGAGGGGCGCTGCTTCCGACAGCGCCGCTCAGTGGGTCAGCTCGAGTATCGCATCGTTTCTCTGAGGGCTACAAGAGTGCAAAGGATGGGAGTCGAGGTTGGAACGGATGTGCATGCTTTTGAAAACTGACTTAGAAACAATGCTTTTAAACTTTTCCTGTCGACCGTCCGCTCGTCCATGAGTGTGTTGGTGTGGTTCACATACATGCCTGACTGTCGGTGTTTCTGTCTCCCTGACTTTTGGTGTGCCTGTCTACTTGTCTGCCGTCTGTCGATTTATCCTCCTGTCTGTCAATATGTCCGTGTACCTGTCAATTTGATCTTCATTCCTTTCGTTGATGTGCAAATGTTTTTTAATTTTTATCCTTTTTTATTTTAATGTTGAAAGATTTACGAACATCATTTCGAAAAAAACAAATTACGTTACACATTAGTTGATATACATTTCTAAGTATCGTCTTTCAGTTTCCACATCGATGAATAGATATCCTTGATATTTGCGGCGCATTATGTTACCACTGTATAAGATAGAAGGAATATTGTTAAAATGAATTGATTTATGAGTTAAAATTATCATTTTCTCTTCCAAAGGCGTCATTGTCTCACGCTTTGATCTCTGTTTTACCGACCTCGTTTGTTACCCTCGCATTCGGCCCATTGTGCGGAGCGGTGGAGGGGGAAGGCCCGGGTGCGGAAGTGGAGCGAAAGTGTATGGGGAGAGAGGCGATGAAATATGGCAAAGTGGCTCACAGCAGCGGCTCCCGACCTTTTTGAACCGAAGGCATATTTCATGCGACGCCGTCGACCTCGCCGACGCAATGATGCCGCCGCTTAACATCATTCTGAGGCCTACAAGACTTTCGAAAACGGGAGTACTTTGGCGATGTGACCTGTCAGAGATAATTTCAGAGAAACCTTTCAAGTATGAAAAATCGTAAGCTGTATATAATACTTAAAGCATAACTTTTTCGATGCGTATTTGCTAAACAAAATGTTTCGGAACAAATGTTACAAACCTTTGGGGCATGTAGAGGGATCGAAAATTAAAAAAAAACAAACAAAATGCCAATGCACTGGGAAATGTCGTATAACGAAGTTACACACGTGACATTTCATGACACTATGACGCAAGTGTGACAGTTCAGGCTGTGACACGGTTTAAACAGAAATATGTCTTGTATCTGGCCGTCTGTGCATAACGGTTGGTCTGACAATCTAGGACAACTACCACGTGTGTAAATGCGTTACATGAGATTTCTCACAAAAGTTCTTTGGTAAAAATGGATCATTTTCGGACCATCTACAGCCCTAGAAGTTTATAACATGTATTCTGAGACATTCTGCATAATGAAAGATTTGTTGTACCTTCAAAAGTAGTAGTAATTAATGATGTACAGATTATTTTCAAATTTCATATTAGGTAACATCTCTTTGTTGACACACTACTGATTTGCTTTGAGGTACTTCATCCCCTCTCATCATTCAATAATGAAGAAAATTGGCCAGCACTGGCGAAACGGGCAGAGGAGACATCATGTTTACAAGTGAACGGCTGAACTTCTTGTTAGTGCACGAGTGCCAAGTCATGTGAAGAGAAATAAAAACGAACACTTGAGCGTAGTGGTAAATATGTGAGAAGGACGGTGGGGTAGAGGCAGAATGACAGGGAATTGGAAAGAGAGATAAAGGTGAAGAGGATCGGACACAAAGATACGAAGAGAAGGAGAATCATAAAGCAGATGTGAGAGAGGACGCACACATTAAGATGGAGAGGGAGGTATAGTGAGATGGAGATGGCGAGGGGTGGAAGGATGGGAGGGAGGGGTGGAATGGATCGGAAGAAG
>BOPP01000011.1:140610-163697 GCA_017312745.1 Gryllus bimaculatus | reverse complement strand
GGGTGGGACATTGTATCTGCATCACGCGGGGCGCAAAGGTTGTGATTTACAGCCCCATAATTCGAGGCTCATATTCCCAGCTTCGGTCTCGCGTGAACTCGCCGTCTCCGTTAAACTTTCACTTCCCTCTGGGATAAAGACTCCCAACTGTGCGCTCTGTTAAAATTTCGTCGAATTAGAATTTACGTTATCTGACATTTGGGAAAATAAGATTATTATTCTAAGATTGAAAGGATGCTACCATGTTTTATAGTCTACACTTGTGTGCAGGACTCTTGACTCTCAATTACTGCAATGTCTGTTTCTTTTTGGTCTTAATCTCCACGGTTTTCAAAGAACATGAGACTTGTCCCATTCTTTTAAACACCCTTCACACTATCCAACAACAAAATGTTATCTAAAACAATGAAGCCATTTTTTGAAATCTCTCGGGGCTTTATTTAAAGTCCCTCCCCCCTAAATTAAAATATCGGTTTCAAATTCAAAGGGCTGCGACATTAGACAGATCGATTGAGAAATATAAATTTTGGAGAAAATTCGCTTAACTGTTTATCAGCTAGTGTTGTTCACAGACAAACGGGCGGACGGACAGACACACATTTTGTCAGTGTCTTTTTCGATATCACGTTCGGTGTTAGAGTATTATTTTTCTAAATTTAGCAACTCGATTTTTCCACTTTTTCGACATCAGAGCCCCCGCAATGAGAGTTAATTTTAGATTAATAAAGTAAATTGCAGTTAATGCAATTATATGATAATGGCAGTGAATTTATAAGGAAGTATTTTAAACTTTGTATTTAATTACAATTACTATGATTTAAAATTAAAATTATAATTCCTGATATTTGAATGGCCTTGATACATTTTTTCTTTCTGCAATTGATTTTCACATCTACAAGACTTTCGAGTGATTTGCATTAGACTGAAAATGTCCAGTGAACAGAATACTCAGAATAGATCACATTTGAAAGAAAAATGTCGAATAAGTCAATATATTTACCAGAACGAGGCATCAACATAATTAATAAAATTTCTTTTACTCAAAGGAATAAATCAGCAGTTATTTGCTGTGTTTACGGAAATTAAAAAGTTCCATATATATATAATAATATTTAAATTTAAGGTTACTTTCAGATAAGGCAGATCAGACATCTTATAATTATATTAGATCATAGATTTTACAAGAGGCTTATTTTGTTATTTCTTTCAGCTAATTGCATGTGAAATAATAGAAATTTTTGAATGCCTGGGCACATTATGCAATTATTAGTTTTTAGGGATGTATCACCTTACTCACCTTTTTATGGTTTTAATAGTTTGTGCATAAATAATAATTCTTAGAAATACTAAATTTGAATTAATATCTTAGCATTTTGTTATGTCTATTTATTTTATTACTTCTGATTTGCAAACCAAAAAGTTCATTTCTCAATAAGAATTGGATTTTCCCTTGTGTAAAGACTGACACTAACATATAAAAGTTTGATTGTTTTACGCGTTAACTAATAATCATTGAAAAAAGATAACATGTAAAATAGAGAAAAAAATTAAAGAAGTAAACTGTGTAAAAACTGACAAGAAACAAAACTAATGTCACTCCATTATAGTATTTAATAATTGAATTAGTAATGAAAAGAAGATTAATTTAAGTTTAAAGCCTTCCGGTTAAAACAAACTATTTTCCCCCTCCTGTCGCACGATAGAAGAGGAGCTATTTACAGAATCTGACGTAGGAGAAAGCCCGAGCGACGAACAAGGTAAATAAAAATGTATAGTTTCAATTACGGAGATAAATGCATTCTGGAAATATGAACCGTGGTATGTTTGAAAAGGATCGTTCTTTCCATTAAATATGAAAGGGAACCTTTTAATTCTGGGAAACATTTTTCTGTGATTACCAACCCTAAAAATCATGGAATGAAATTTCAGAGGAAGTAAATGTAGTACATTTTGTAGCTTATGAGATTAATATGATTCAAACTGTTATTTTCGTAAAATATCAACATCAATGAAAATTAAATCTCTGCTATTTTGAGAGGTATATTTTAGTTTTACTTTCTGATTACATCTTATGCAATAGAAAGTTTTGTAAAAATGTTATGCTGCGGAAAAAAACGACGAATTATCGGAAGAAAAACTCTTATTGCCTGGCCATTTAACAATTTTCATTAAATTGTGGCCTCGGATGTTTAAGACAATGGTGGTGGTCTCATAAACATGAAACTTCTGATTTTAATGATGATGATTCTGATCTTAATTATTAAAATTTATTCGGCTTCTTCCTACAATTACGAAGATGAACATTATTTTTCTTAATGAAATGTTTTCATAAAATGATCATATCTTCTAAGAGGGTTATGTTAAATGTTTCGACAATATGAGTATTTTTTGAGTTATTTGGCGTCCAACATAATTGCCCGCTCCTAATATCCCGCGCTTCGTGAACGTAATATGAGAGCTGTTTGGAGGCAGTTGGATGGTACATAAGTAAGAATTTGTATCTTATTTCATATTTCTTTGTTAGTTGTTTACACACTTACAAATTAATATTTTAGAAATTCTTTAAAACCCATTTGTAATTTATGAAATAAAAATTGTTAGCCTTCAGGGAGCATCTAATTGGAATGCAAAAATGGCATTCCACATCGCGACTTGACAGCTTAATTTCTTTGAATTACGTCTCATTGTTGGAACATGATTAAAATGTATGAAAAGCTGTTAAAATTGTGAAATTTGTGATGATATTTGCTTGAAAATATTCAGTTTTCACACCAAATTTTCTATGGTTTGTAATGAGTTTTACAAAAAATAATGACTGAGATGTATTAATTTAGAGAGAAATTGTGGTATAAATAGTATTACATAACCATTACCAAAGGCGAGAAAGTACGTAGTGTTTTCATACCACTAGTCTTCGATCTGCACAATTACACCATCAACGTTTTGTATTAAACTGAAATGAGTTAAAATGTTATTTTTCATTAGATGAAAATATAATACCGCTATTTTCTCAAAATATATCACTCTAATGCTAATTACTCGATCCTGGGTATTTAAGACTTTAGGGAAAACGTTTGATTTTATTTTGATGCTCCACGAACTTTTTTGCTGTGTGTATGGGCGTATTTTCATCTAGGAAGAAGGCGGTGTTTGGCAACACTATGCTAGTCATTGATATAACTTCATTGTTGAAGATGTCGAGATATTTATTCGCAGTAGTCCGGACAGTGATGAAAAGGATAGAATCAGCTGCATACGACTATAACACCCGAAACATAAAGGAAGATCCCCCATGCTTGACTGCAGGAAGCGGTCCGTGCAGGTCACATGCTTGTTCTGGGATTCTCTGTACATACAAACGAATATTTAGTTATTTCATTAAGATCATGCACTGTTTTTTGAAAATGTTAGTAATTATCAAGAAATATTACAAACAATATGTGCAATTTTAAAAAATTACAAAAAAAGGGATTTTGTGAAAAACTGCTTCAATTTTTTTCGTTAAACTTTTAGTATCGATAGTGCAAATTATACTTTATAAGATGACATAGACGCCATCTTGCTGTATTCCTTTTTTTGTTGGAAAATTACAAAAATGTAATAATTTGACTATCTTTCGCGTCGTTAATATTTATATAAGCAGCAATTTGGTCACATTATTATATTTATTAGCACATGTGCCTTAAATAATATCAAATAAAGCTTCTCGCAAACTCAAGAGTTTTGTGTGACAACTAGATCAAAGTTCCGCATTTTCGGAAATGTTCAAACGCCATTTTCTCAAAAATGATTCAACATTTTTTCATGGAACTTTTCGAACGTATAGTTGCACTCTTTAATATGCCGTGAACTTCATTTTGGGGTATTGTTTTGTTTTTTCAAAACTCACCCAAATGTAATTTCTTTAAATGATTTCTCACGCGTTATTATGCACATTTCCAGCAGTTTGTAGACACTACTCTTCTACCAATACAAGGAAAAGGAAAGTGCAGCAAAACGTGCACAGAGTGAATCTTCCTTTATGTCCAGGGTAAAACAAGGGTCCGTCTCAGCATTTGCTAAATGGACCAGCGAAACTAAACAAAAACCTGATCGAGATTTGTCATTGACCCAGGGCCATTGATGGGGGACAATTGATGGAAGTTCTTTTGCAAACAGACGTAAACCACCCCATATGAATTAGCCGTTATGGGGCTTCGCCTTGCGGAGTAAAGTTATTTTAATTATGCTGTTTGAAAAACTCGGAGTGAAGGAAATTTCACTTTCCAATTCACAAACGTTTGCCAACGTATCTGGTAGCTACCGTGCACGGTGCTGGGAGCATTGTAGATTTGTCAGTTCAGGTATTTCAGAGTTACTGAGAGTTGTATTTTATTGATTCACAGAGTGTATTTTGGGGAGTTATTTCGTATTTTGTTTGACTTTGAATATTTTTTATGATTGTTTTGTGCTTTTCAATGTGTTGCAAATTGTTCTAAGAATATATGCACTGATTTACCTAATTTCTGTGTCTTTGATACACTTTCTCACACCCGAAAGATCCTGCTACCTGAGATCATAAAAGCTCATTACAAATTCATTCTGCATTCTTTCCGAGCTGCCTGAATGTGTGTTAGGTGGTTATCTGGTGTGGTCAGAAATATATGTAGGTATGTATATGTTGCATATGTTCCATGTAGTGCTTTCGATTTCCATTCTGCTTTTTGGTCATCCACTGATTTGCATTGAAGGGCTCAGTGACTGTCTAGCGATGCAGAGGTGATGCGTTAATGTTATGTTGCGGATCATCTGCGAGACCTATGTTCCGAGGGATGTTGCTTATTCACTATTATTATTATTATTATTATTATTATTATTATTATTATTATTATTATTATTATTATTATTGAGTAGGAATGCCATGCCATCTAGCGGAAAATTCGTTGACAGTGTTAGAAAACAAAAACAGTGTAGTCTTGCAGTGTACGTGGGGGCACAGACTCGCTCAATGTTTCCCGCGGCGAAAACAGCGCCGTAACGGAAGGCGCGCCGCTGGGTTAATAGAGGGACGTCGTAAAGGCAGCCACCGCTCGGTGGCAGCGGCAGAGGCGCCACTGACTGCGCGGGAGCCGAGCAAAGGCCATAAACCGGTTATGACATTGCCTGCATTGCCCGCACTCAATAACAGCGAGGCACTTGCAAAGGGCGCAACGAAGTTATTCCCTCTTTTAACTTTCTTGCATGTGTACAGTTTCTTGTATAGAGATAATAGTACACGTAGAATAGAGAAAGGTAAATATGGCGTTTGAGGGTTTCGAAAATGCGGAATTTTAACCAAAAGTATTTCAAACCTTTGAGAAACTTTATAAGACGTCATTTAATATTCACAAAAGCAGTAAAATGAAAGAACGGTCTGCCGGACGGACGTTTTAAAAAATACTTTTTCAGCATCAGGAGATCCTAAAACATGTGTTTCCGCTGAAATCTTGAAATCGATTTTCCGTACCATTGCATAACTCCCTCTAGAATACATATATTACTTCGTATATATACTATATGATAAAAAGTATCCGGATTCGTACAAAATGGTGTGATGTTGCGGTCGTGTTTTTCATGCATGGGGGTTGCACCCCTTGTTGGATTGTGCGGCACTATCACGACACAGGCATATGTAGATATTTTAAACATCTTCTTGCTGCCCACTGTTAAAGAGAAATTCGGGGATAGCGATTGCATCTTTCAACACGGTTGAGTACCTGTTCATACTGCACAGCCTGTGTCAGAATGGTTGCACGACAATAACATCTTTGTAATGGAGTGGCCAGCACAAAGTCCTGACTTGAATCTCATCGAACATCCTTAGGATGTTTTGGATCGCCTCACCAACAAAATGGCCACTCCTCAGTGCAGAACTCCGGATGAAAATGGGCTGCCATTCCCCAAGAAACCTTGCAGCACCTAATTGAAAGTATGCCTGCGAGAGTGGAAGCTGTCATCAAGGACAACATCCTATTGAATTACAGCATTACCGTCGGAGGGCGCCACGAACGAGTAAGTCATTTTCAACACGTGTCCGGATACTTTCGATCACATTGAGTACGTATATATGCGAGAAAGTTAAAATGCACATTTATTGAGTTCTCGGTTTATAAGGTGGAGGCGCAGAAGTCACCTGAAGACGAAAAACTTGTTTCATCGGAGGTTATGGTCGGAGGCAATATTGTAACAGGATATCACATGATATATCAGATTTCAGCACCAAAAGTGGTTTAGATTTCGCAGTAATTTTATATTCTTGCTAGAATCCACTCACTTTAATCTTCATTTAAGAAATAAAATATCAGTTTCACAACGAACTGTGTCTTATTTTCCAAGCTTATTTTTAGATCTGAATGACAGTTTTATTTGTCAATTTCCTTGTTCATGCATTTTAACGAATCATCTAACATGGCGATGTTTGCCTAAACATAACTGATCTATCAGATAAAAGTAATTTCTAAAAGTGACGACCAGACCTATTTTGCTCAAATAATAAATTTGTCTACATCTACCACCATGGCAACAGAAAGTCGGCCATTCGCTGTCTTAGGAGAGAGATTCCGACTATGAGCATGATTTGTTACTCACAATACGTTGAAAATATTATTCGTAATTGATCGTATGATTAAATAATAATACAAAGAGAACTAGTTAATTAATGATAACAATATTGTTTGCTGAAAACTTGCGATGTTTTATGGAATATAAACAAACTGAAAGCATAAGATTCAATAATCTAGAAAATGTCTTAACTTGTACTGCTGTGGTCTGATAAGGATTTTTTAACATTTCTCATACAGTAAGTATTAAATTGTGAAGCTGTGTACATTTTTTCAGTGAAGAATAAATTGTGATATTTTATATTCAAACATGCGATAATGAAAGAAGAATGTCACGACGGTTTTGAGAAGTTTGAAATTTCGATAAAGTAGTTTTCAGAAGTTTTAGATCGTAAGACAGGCGCTTGGAAAGTCGTTCTTCCCTTGCTTAACGACCATTAAAATTCGTTTACAAGCGATGTGAACTAGTTTAACTTATTGCTAGGAAGTGTAACTTTCGTAAGCAGCTCACAACTTGGAAAGAAATTACTATGTACTGATGCGAAAATCAGCTCAGCTAATCATGTTAAGTTCGTAAACTACCAAACTTGTGGAAAACAGCTCTTTAATGCTATATACTATTATTAAAAACAAATTCTATGATATTATTATTACTTTTCATTGTTACTTATTACTACTATAATTAATAGAAGTTGGTAACATAATTGTCCCGTAACAATAAATCCATACCTTCTAACAAAATGGCATATTTTTATCGCTTTCTGTGCACAAAATATGGATGACACAATTATGCCACGATTTATTTCACATCAATACAATGAAATCGTTCAAACATTAATTCAACAAAACCTTCATTGAAAATAATGTTACGGCAAAAGAAAAAGGAGTAATAATAGTTTCTCAAAATTTCTAATTGTAATCTTCGATTTTCCAATATCTAATTATTTCTAATTTTTACAAATGAAGCAAACAGGAATATAGTTAACGGTTACATTATTTGCGGAACATTTTACAAAAAATAATATAATATTTTACGCAAGCTCGCTTTGAGTGCACTGAAGTGAGCTAACAGTTACTGAATAAATTTCTCAGCTCTCAAGGCTACTTACGGAAAAAGTGTATTTGAAAGTTATACTTTAAATACATAACATTCTTAAATCTATTTCCTTCTGTAATAATTTTATCTATATCACACGATCGTCGCGATTAGCAACAGTGAGAAGTATTTTAATTAAATCTGAAACCACCGTGATGCCAATTTGCGAACTGTCAGCGCGTCAGAGGAACTATTTCAAAGTTCCCTGATTCCTTGGTCACTACTCTGAGGAAGACTGCGATATGACATGAGAAACGTCGGCGTCACCCGGACAGCCAAGAAGTCGTGAACTCGAGCCGCGAAAGCTTACGTGTATACTTCAAAGATCTTCCAATTTTTCTAAAATTCAGGGAGTGCGGCAAAAATGGGTTTAGCATCACTTTCATTCTCGTTATTTGCTACGTACGTAAAAAATGGAATCTAGGATTTTCATGTCTGGTTTGCGTGTTTCTCAAGTGCATTATTACATTAGTTCTGTGATTTCTAAAATTGTGATTCTTGAAATTCCCCACACGATCTGTGGGATTGAATCGGTTTCACAAAATGCAAATGTCAGTTCATAACAAAAGTGTGCAATTCATCCTGTCTCTCTGAATTCTCTCCCGTTGTTAATATTTACATTAGCGGCAATTTGTTCACATTGTGTTTGTGAGCACGTGTTCTTTAAATAATGTCATGTAAAGCTTCTCGAAAAAAACATTTTTCTATCAAAACTAGCTCAAAATTAAGCAATTTCAGAAACGTTAAAACGCCATTATCTCAAATAGGGCTCCAATTTTTTTCTTCAAACTTGTTGAAAGGATAGTGCACTCTTTTAAGTTGCACTCTTTAACATGGTGTGTAGTTCAATTCGGGATATATTTTTGTTTTTTCAAAAATTATACAAATGTAATTTTTTTGAGATCTCTCACTCTGGTAATACACACATTTCCAATAGTTTGTATAGAGTATAGTATTTGCGATTTGGAAGTTCTTGAAATTACTTCTATTGAAGTTTTTTGAAAACTCAAAAATTTTCTGTCAAAAAGAGCTTCACATTTTGAATTTATTGTGGCGCTTAAATGCCATTTTCTGAACAACGACCCCAAAATTTTCAAACAAAAATGCCATTTAAGACGAGTTTTTACTGTTCTTTAATATTCTTAAAACAATATTTCCGTTTTATAATTAGAACACTGACAAATTAGGAAAATTTCAAAAGAATGTACTTTGGGTGGGCATAGATGGCAGCAGACAAGAGTATGTGGCAAGTTCGAATAGCTAGCCGAGACCAGAAATAGAAAACTAATACGGAAAAGTCTGTGCCAGATCACTTTTCTTGTGACTGTACAAGGGACTCTACTGATGAAATGTACTAGTGTGTTCATTATAGGAATACTGTTTCGGATGCGAGATATATATGTAGTAATGATCTAGAGATCTGAGATAAGAACTGATATCTATTGAGTGAAACGCTACCCAATTGGCGTTGCGGGGGCGGGCTGAGGGTGGGGGCTGGTGGGCGATCGCCCAGGCGCTTCTTCGCGGGGCGCTGCACGCGAGGGGCGGCGGCGAACGCACGGATCGATCACGGCCCGCATCGACCTCGCGCCCGCGCCGCCGCCGCCGCCGCCGCCGCCCCCGCCGCGCCGACCTCCATCGCTGCGCTCCGCCCCCGACGGCCTGCCAGTCGAGCGATGGGCGCATTTGCTTTGTCTCAGGGCGCGACTGTGTAACTGTGCAGATTAACAATGGTGTTGCCACACTGCGAAGGGGCCTATTCTGTCCAGTAGTCCAGAAGCTTAGAATAAAAGAAAGTGTAACGATTTGTATGATAATACAAACAAACAAACAAACCAGAGAACTAATGCTTGCTAATCGCCCTGTCTACTCATGCAGTGAGAGAGAGTCTGAATTGAATTGAATTAATGCCTTTTTTGGAGCGAGATTCGGGCCATCAAGCCCGCTCTTTCGCCTAACCACGCAAATTTCCCTACGCTCCTTTCACCCACTAGCGGAGAAAGGAGGTATTTCTTGGGCGACGAAACAGGTGATTTGAATTAAGCTCAGAGGCGCCATTTAGGCTTGAGGATCTTGTGCATGCAAGTAAATCTACTAACATGGGACAGCCGGCTTTCCATCCCCTCCGAAGGAAAGCGTACGAAGGATTTTTTCGCCCTTAAAATTCCATGGCGTCGATCGGGTTAGAACCCGCCAACTCGGGTATAACAGTCCCATAAACATCGCCGCCGCCAGTCTCTCCCCCTCCCCTCCTCCTGCGAGCATGCGAAGAGGATAAGCCGCAGAGATAAGCGATCGTTACAGACCTCGATCCGAAACAAATGTGTACATTGGCACTCTTTGACCGTCACTAAATGACAAGTTGACCATAAGGCACACAAGAAACACACTTTTAATGAGATGATCATTTTACATTCAGCCATAAAACAAAAACTCCTTTTTACAATAAATTCTTGAACTTAGTGCAGTTTTTTGAAAAACAAACAAACAAACAAAAAAGTCATAGCCGTTCAATGATAGATTGATCACAGTGGTCAACATAATCGTAGCACGAGCTTTTAACAGAACGTCGTAACTTTTTTAAATCGCTATACATTCAAGTTGTACCATTGTATTGAAAAAATCTTTACACACTTTACAATATTGCTCATGGAGAAACCATGCCCTTCACGATACTAGCACAGTATCAAGCAATTCTAACTTTGTCATCCTCTTCAAGTCGGCCTCTCCTTTTGCAACAGATCTCTTCTGCGCCGCTTCTTCTTTCAAAAACTGGATATTTCTTGCTACTCCTTGTTTGATGGGAGTGCTGCATTGCATTTTGGTTACCGAAGATTTCCGAACCGTTTGTGTTTTCATAGATATATTATGTAGGTGTGACAAAGCAGAGTGCCGGTAGGATCCTATCACTGTTCCTGAAGAGCATCTGGAATATTCGAAAAAACATACGCAATCTTTATCTGTGTTAGTCTGTTACATCACAGCACCTCTTTGAGAAAATGTAAGAAAGGCTGTGATACGAAGTTTTACACACATCTTGCTGTCGAAATTTTAATTATCCTCGATCATTTGGTGAACTAATTCTCGTAATGTTCAGGTTTACTTCTTAGGGAACTGCTGTCATTTGGCGGGTGTTGTTCAGAGAAACCTCGGAAAACTACCGAATAGAGCAGCTGCCCGCTAGAATGCTCCTCCAGCCAGCGCCTAAACACGACCTAGCTATCTAGCCAGTGGCGAGTCACCGTCGGGACCCGAATCCTAAAACCTCCGGTCAGAGGCCCAGCACTCGCACCAACTTTCGCCTTGAGTTACCTGAGCTAGCAATAGTTAACGAAAGAGACGTACGTATTTGTGCACGTTCCTTAGGCTCGGAAATCCACGCCCACTCACTGTACATACGGAGTAATATACGTAGTACTGAGATATTTATGTAATGATGTGGAAAATCGATTTCGAGATTTCAAAGGAAATACACATTTTGGGGTCGCCTGACACAGAAAAAGTATTTTTTAATCTTCTGTCCGTTTGTGATTCAGTCTTATCGTAAGTGAACAACACTAGCGCCTAAACTATACATATTGTAACGTTTCTCCGTGGTGAATTCAAACACACACAGGGAAAATGTAACAACGTTTATTCGTAATCAATGCTACACTAGAATACTTTATTTACAGATGGTTTACACAGTCCTTGTTCTTCACTTCTTCTGATTATTTATTTACACTGTTCACTGCAATCTGATTATTGATTTACACTGTTCATTCTTCTATTCACTATCGACTCGAGCATTGTTCTAACGTCACTGCGCTGACTCAATTACAGCGGCAGACGAAGGGTCCCATTGCACTGCTGTATACCGTGATGCACACTTCACAGCTCAGCTTCCGCTACAGACTTCAAACTGCTGACTGCTGTGCCCCTACTACCCCACTGTTTACCGCGATGCACACTTCAAAGCTCAGCTTCCACTTCAGAGAGGCTGCAGCATACTCACGCTGAAGGACTGACTTCTTACTACTTCTACTACTTACAGCTGCCTACTACTGCCAGCGGCCGCCGGCAGCGAGCGAATTTATACTGACGCGGCGCCGCCTCCAGCCATCGGGGACTTGGGCAACATTTTTACGCGACTGGGAATAACCGGAACGTCCCAGGTCGGGGGGGGGGGAGAGCTGGCAGATGACGCAATAAGCGCAGCGAATCCCCGCAGGCGATGCAATATTCGGTACAATATTATTTTTTTCCAAACTGAAACTTTTCCCCTGACTATCTAGCCACACTCGTAGCCGCTCGTAGCTCTGCACTCTTCAGAAACATTCATTAACTTTTGGGGGTATTTTTCATAAAGCCCTTGCAATATTTTCAAATTTTATAAAAATTTGCTCCAATTTTTTTCTTTAAATTTCTTGTAAGATTAGAGTGAAATGCACTAAGAGTGCCATAGGTCCGATTTTCTCTTAACTGTCAATTTTCGAAAATTTCTGAGTTTTGAATTTTTCGGCGTCTTCCTAGTATACCTACAAAACAAGTGGTGATAAAACATAATGTATTTTCTAGCCTTTAGCAATAGTTATTTCATCTTAATTATACCGCAATTTCTCGCCGAATTAACACATCTCAGTCAATGTTTTTTGTAAAACTTTTTACAAACTAAATATTTTTAAGCAAATGTACATGCATCCTAGACAATTATAACTGCTTTTCATATAGGTAATTTCATATAGGTAAATTCATATAGGTCATTCCCCAACAATAAGAGGGAATAATTGAGAGGAAGTAGCTTCCGAGTCATTGTTGCCGAGCCATTGTTGCATTCCAATCTAATAATCCCTGAAGGATAAGTTATTATTTCATACGTTTCAAATAGGTTTTGATTGTGGCGTTGTCGAGTGCGAGTAACACACAGTCACGGAGTTGTTTTGTACAGATTTATTCACAAGTTTTTATACCCTATCTACACTCTCGGAAACTAGCGCTGCATTCCCAGCACTGCACATCTCTGAGGCATCACCGCCCCAGTCTGACGCAGACCCCTTGACTTGGCGCCGCTCCTGGTCTCTCGTCCCGTGGCAACCGCCACACCTCGCAGATGAAGCTCGCGAAACCCCTGGCGGGTGAAATGTGCCTTCCGCACGGCGATTCCGTTCGACAACGAATGACTGACCACGGCTGGTTACTCTCCAGCCGCCTCGCGAGGGGTCACGTGACAGACCCCCCATGCTGGCGGCGTCCTCTCATCCCGAAATGTGGGCCCGTTTGCAATTCAGAGACACGCCCACCCCAGCCCTTGAGGAGGGCCCGCCTCTGGTGGCCTCCCCCTTGCCGCCACAGGACTGCCCCCGCCCCCTCGCTGGCCTTCACGCATGTGTGGTCCAAATGAATAACGAAGAAATTTGAAATATACATAAATTCTAACTAACGAAGCATTCAACTGGATCCCAGTAGGTCTCCCGCGTGTTTTTACTGCTGTCGGCACAGATTTACTCTCCATCTTCCTTTTCATTTCAGGTCCCATAAAGGACAAAGCAAAATCCTTTAGAAATCCCATTCAAGTCCACCTTTCTCCTCAATTGTTGTTTGCATAAACATTCAATCATCGGTTGCAGAAATATTCACGATGTCACTTTAGGTCAGAAACTTTATCGGGAGTGGTCGCATGGATTAGTATTGTAATATAAGCTGTTTCCGGCGCTTATCGTTACTGCAGTTAGCAGTTATCATCCCCAATCGCGCAGTACTACAATATTCCAACTAGGTAAAACGTATAATTCATCAAAGAAAACTAGATGACGTTTCTCTTCGTCCACCTTCCATCATTTACCCATCTTTCCCTTCCCTAAAATTCCACCCACTAACACCCCCTTAAAATTATCACAACTCCAAAACTGTCGTCTTCAGTTTCTTTCACTGGCTTATTAAAATGTATGACCCCCGAGTAAGGAGGTAACGTATGCGGATGTTTATCCCTAAAAGTTAATGTGTAAAATTTTGTATAATGAAGGCAGAAATGCTGAGCAAGCAGAAATAAATTTTAAAAAAGCAGTTACCACTTAAGTCATATTTCGCTATAACTCAATAGCTGGAACCTTCTAGAAAAAAGTCACTGAAACGTCCATGCAAAAAGTTTGTCAACTCACGTTGTAAACAGCGAATGAAAAATACTGGATTGCAATAGTTTCCCACTCAACCACTGAAGGATTAAGTTTGAGATTATTTTGATTTTCACGCACTAAAACTACTTTAGAGTGAACCGACAATTTGTAATGAAGCTTCTCCGTTTTATTTATTATACTCTTCAATATTCCGAAGGTTAATAAATTCCATTGAAAATGAGTACTCTCTATTATCATGGATAATAAACGTATTTTGAGCACACCAATATGGCGGACTGGCTTAACTTGCGGAACATGGCAGAGGTTAATAAAACACGTCCTTATATTCATTGCTCCATGCTCCTGGCGCTAGATTCTAACAGAGCTACCAACTGTTGCAACAAAATTGATTCCACGAAATATCTATGGGACAACAAGATATAAAATGGAACAAAATTTGGCATTTAAGAGGAGTGTGGCCACTGCTTCACACGAATGTTTTAAGATTTCTTTTTAAGAAACTTTTGTTGCATATAAAATATACATAATTTTGTTCAGAAAATATTGCAGAATTTTTTTAAAGAACTGAATAATAGATTTTTTCAAAAATCTTCATATGCATGTGCTCTTAAGAAACGTCGGGCGCAGGGAACGGGTTGGGGGCTCCGTGCCCCCCGGAAGTAACACCTCGCGTGGCACCAGTTGAGCTCCTCGCTTTGTCGTGGCAGTGCCCGACACAAGTGGATATTTAGGAGGAATTCACCCCGAGCCTTAGTTTTAACTTCTACATCTGAGTTTTACGTATTTCACATACGTCACGTACATTTTAAACTGTTACTGGCGTAGGTGGCTCAGTGCATCAGTTCATGTCACTGCAGTGTCTCCGGCCTGGCCTCTGTCCGAGTTCGAGTCCCGACAATAGCAGGACTTTTCACGCCAACTAGACAGCTAGGCCGAATTCAGCCGCTGTTTGGAGAAGAATTCCAGGGGTCGGCTGTTCTGATTGGTAGTTTTCCGTGATTTCTCAGATCAACGCTAGGTGAATCCTGGACAAATACCTAACCTAACAAACGGACTAAGCGCCATCTTTCCTTCCTCTTAATTGTTAACGTTAAATAAGTACACCGAATATGGATGTCACAGTTCTTCTTGAGCGTTTGGAATATGTCCAGAAATCTGGAATGATCACCCATGACTTGTAATTAAATTCTGGTATACCTTGGTGGTGTAGCTCAAGTTAAACTCTGCTTGGGGTCACTACCATGAATTGTAGCTGCCTCTATGTAGCTAGTTTTCTTTAATTAAAAATAAACATAAGAGGAAGTGTTGAAATGAGGAATGTTACTTTCCTTGCAGAAAATGAAAAACTTCCCGCCATTTACTAAAATAAGACAACTAATCGAAAAGTAGAGAATACGTGTAACTAAAGCAAATTTTTACTGAAATTGCAAGTACATGAAACCATTTATCACTGAATGATCATAACTTGTAAATATGCGAATTTAGTGAGTTTTTGTGTCACGTTAAAACAGAGAAACTTCATTACTTTTTGTGTAATTACTTGATTACTTTCCCAGCAGAATAGATAACAAACATAACTCAAACTTATAATTCTTGATTTTGAGGTCAATATGAACTAATAAATGGTGGATAATTGAATAATTATCGTCTAAATGATAATTGAGTGATATTCCGCTCGTTGGCTTGTGTCATGCCAACACGTGATAAAATACGTTTTTACTAACGACAACTTACGGCTTACTCCACAGCATCCATCGCAACTGCCCCTGCCACCTACTGCACAATTTTTTCAATATTCGTGACTTACTAGATTATGCTGTTAATTTAAATCAAAGTTATTGCACAAACATAGAATGCATGTAAATAAGTTGTTACCAACAAGAAGAAAATGCTTAGAGGTAGAGTAAACAATTTTATGCTAAATGAATGGGTGTTCTAAAGTACGTACATAGTGCACGTTTTATATTGATAGTTATTTATGGTTTGCTAGTTCATTGCTGTATGTTAACGGACTTGAAACTGATGACGTAACGGTATTGTTAATACCCTTGGAGACTTTCTGATTCTTTATGCCCGTGGGCTGTTTGCATATTCTATAGACCACTCTAATATCAACCCAACATACATTTTTATGAATTCGATTTATTAAAGTTAACATACAAGCAAATACAAAAAATAATTGGCATAACGCTCATATGAGTAAAGTAACGTGTTTTAGTACGTATTTTGCGTAATTCATATGAAAATTACAATTTTGGAATATTCTCGGGAATTTATAGCAGCCATCAGACACTCATATTTGACTGTTACGTATTACCTTTTTTTTAGAGATACTTATATGTACTTCTTCGGTGGCAGTACAAGTGGTAATTAGACGTGCAAGGCACGTCGACCAACATCCTCAAAATGTTATTTTTTAAAGTTATGAAATATTCTAAATAACGTTTGGTGATATAGGCAATTAACCTAAAAGTACAGTTTCATCACTGCAATTTACTCTGTTATTTTTCATATAACGTATGTAACAAATAATACACAACAATCCTTTTCATATATTAAGAGATTTTACTGAAAACCACTGTAAGTAGCTTTGTTAACATCTGCGAGAATTTCCGCAGGAAGTTCACAATATTATTTCATTTCGTACGGATAAATCAGTCCGACATCGTGTGCGCAGTAGTAATTAGACACATATTTTGTTTTGTTTATCTGACGTCATATTGACAAATGACGATTACGATGCGTCTTTTCACTTCAGATGCCAAAAAAGGTGTAAAATGTTTCGAATTCTCGTTTGATTCGGCTACGAACTAGTAAACCATATGCACCACGGGCGTTATGTTTTGTATGCACCATCGGCGTTACTGGATGATTTACTAGATTAGGCCTCTCGCATGTCTCCAACCCGTTGGGCCACCGGCTCTCGGGTTTGCAAGTCGCCCTCGGGGAAAAACATTTACTCAACGCCCTAGATACATAAATAACCATTATAACTGCTACTTACTACTAATTATTACCACTTATTTCAAAATTGCAAGTTTCGTATCAAATAAGCCAAAAAGGTATATAACGAGTTATTTTACTCATTTGAAAGTTCTGCTATTTATATATTATATTTTCTTGGATCTTAACTTTAACAATTTGGAATTCATAAACGACTTGTATTTGTTGGATTGGTATTAGAGCGGGCCATAAAGTATTCATGAGACACTCTAGCATAAGGAATCAGAAAGGCCCTCAAGGGTATTACCATAACCGTTACGTGTTTTGTTTCATGTCCGTAAACACACAGCAATGATGTAGTAAACCATAAAAAAGTATACTGTCGACTCTTCGGTGCTGACGACTTTTTGTCATTTTTTTGTTATGAACAAGATCTTTCGCGGTCGTCATAGCCAGAAAAACCGTTGGAAGGTATTTGAAGAGAAATTGCGAACTAATTAAAAATTACCCAGCAGAGTTGAAAATGTTTTACATGGAGTTACAGCAGACAGAGGAGAGTTCTATCCTTTTAGAGAGACAAAGAGAAGGGGGAGTTTGGTGAAGCACAAAGCGGCTCAGCGTGTTCCTTCAGCTGCACAAACCCCTCTCTGGTCTCCGGCGGGCTGCAATTATCCGGGTCGCCCTCTCTGACATAAAAAATAGTAAAAGAGACTCTGGGGATCCAATTAATTCGATATCTCGATAAAACAGAACGCTGTAGATTTGTGTATCGATAGATGCTGAAACACTGGAATGAACTGTACTAATTGTTCAAGAAAATTCGTACAGTAGGTAATGCTTGACTAAACTTTTAAATATATGAAACAAAATAATATCGGTTATGACGCAGAAAAAATATACGGACTTTTCCCAAGCTGATGTGAAATTGTTTTAGTAGAAGCGGCTCATGAGAATTATCTCCCGATTAAGGTACGCAAATAACATTTAGTTGGTATAGTAACTATCATTTTTTTAAAGAGGAGTCCATTTAATATGATTAAGATAGCCAGAAGAATTGTTTCAAATTACGAAAATAACGTACAAGGTACATCAACTAAAAATTTAATAGTTATGCAATTTTTTGCCTTTCAAAAAGCTCACCAATTGCTTCATTAATATTAGCAAAATTAACATTATATGCGCAAAAATAATAATATAATTAGGTAATGATTAATTTGTATATGTATTAATATGAGAGTAAATAGCTAGTGGTGATACAGAATGGCACAGACATTTACGTGTTAGTTTTTTATTTCTTTTGATGTAAGTTATTAGAACTTGCCACATACTGTTGTTTCCTGTCATCTATCGCCGCGAAAGTACATTTTTTAAATTGTCTTAATTTTTTGATTTTCTATTTAAAGAACGGAAATATTATTTTAGGTATATTAAAGAAGACTAAAACCTCTTTCTAAATGGCGATTTTCTTTGAAAAATTAGGGGCCGTTTTTAAGAAAATGGCACTAAAGCAGTGCAGTAAATTCGAAAAACTTTTATCACAGAAAATTTTTGAGTTTTCAAAACACATCATTAGAAGTCATTTGAAGCACGTTTACCTACAAATACAATATTGTTTACAAATTGCTGGAAATGTGCATAGTACCGGCGTGAGAGATCTCAAAAAAATTACATTTGTGTAATTTTTGAAAAAAAAATCCCGAAATGAATTTTACCTCACTGTAAATCGTGAAACTACCACTATCCATTCGAAAAATTTGAAGAAAAAATTTTGGACCCGTTTTTGAGAAATCGACGCTTAAGCGTTTCTGAAAATGCGAAATTTTGATCTAGTTTTGACAGAAGACGGTTGAGTTTTCCAGAAGCTTTACCTGAAGTTATTTATAGTACATGTACTCCTAAATATAAAAATATGAACAAATTGCCTCTAATGTAAATATTAATGACTTGAGAGAAGTAAAAAACTAAACTTTGTAATTTTTGAAAAAAACAAAAGAAAATATGACTAGGACGGTTAAGTCATCTTATAGAGTGCATTTAGCACAATTTCTACCAAAGGTTTAAGGAAAAAATATGGAGCCGGTTTTGAGAAAATCTTGTTTTGTAATTTTTTTAATTGCACAAATTGCACGCAATATATGGCGAAAACTACTAACCTTTTGAAAAAAATACATAATGGAAGACACAATTGTGGTCAATAAATTTTATTTGAAGAAAAACTCTATATCTTTAATTCTGTAGTTGTAGGAAGACGCCGAAGATAATTCAAACTTTTGTAATTTTCGAAAATTAAGAGTCCACCGTGAAAATCGGACCTATACCATCTTTATAAGGGTATTTTACTATATTCTTAGTAGAAAGTTAAAGAAAAAAATTGAAGCCATTTTTAAGAAAATTTTGAAAATGTTTCATGGGCTTCATGAAAGTACTCCCGAAAACTAATGAATGATTCTCAAAATCGCTGAACATTGACTCAGGCCAAGTGGACAGGAATTTCTTCAATTTGGAAAAAATATTATGCATGGTTTAGGCGCTAGTGTTGTTCACATACACCAGACAGACGGACGGACGGACGTTTAAAAAAACAATATTCGGTATCAGGTGCCTCTAAAACGTGTATTTCCGTCAAAATCTCGAAATCCATTTTCCGCAGCGTTACATAGCTTTCCCTATAGTACGAATATTACTCCTTATACACGTATGTATACGGGAAAGTAACAACTGTTTTATTACTCTGGTGGTTTGTTTATTCTGAAGTGTTTATACAATTCAACAGCGTTCTTCAATTTAAAAGTTGGGTTGTTATGCAACTACATGGCGTGTGATGACGCTTTCATTGGTGCCGTAAAATGCTAATACGTCAACATTTATTCCATGAAACACCCTTTTATGAACGATTTCTTACCACAGAAAAGGTCGTTTATACTCCTGGTATACAAAAAAGATATTTATGTTGATCGAGATAAAAACCATTCACACAAGTCAAGTGAGATTCGTGCTATGTTCTGTGTAAAATGCCAACAACGATATCTTGTTCTGAGGATACACCAGTGGTTTGTTATTTCGATCTAATAAGGTTAATTCATCACATCAATATTTCAAATCGTTAAATTCAAGAAACGGAATATGAGGTGAAGTCGATGAAGTACGGCGAGGTGCGTGACGTGAGGTAACCATTCAGAATTTATTTCAAACTTAACTCATAATTTCTCGTTAGAATGATCTTACTCTCATGCCGTATTGTATAGTCTTTATTAATATATTTTGTTCGAAACAAAACTTATTTTTATTAAACAGTATTTACCTTAAATATGATAAATTGAAATTTGTATTACCTTTTTAATTATTACTACATATTGCATTACGCTTAATTAATTATAGGATACTTTTGTTTCATTTTCCCTACGAAATTGGCTTTGTACCTTAGTACCTACAAAAGCCAAAAGTTTTCATTAATTGAATAAAAATATGCAAAATTATTATTATTTGTAAGGAATGTTTTAAAACTTTGAATGTTGATAAGCTCGGTTTGGCTAACAATTTCTAGAAACGCAAACATAAGACAGTAATCTGTATGAAAATATTTTCAATATTTGTTTTTAATTTTTTCTCTCAATTTCGTCGGCAATGTATTCAGGGGCGGGACGAAATTTGGAGGTAGACGTTCCATAACTACGAAACTCACCCACCTCTCATTCTCTCCGAACACAACACGCCGAACATCAGTCCATCGGGAAGTAAGTAAATGGACTTAACTAAGAATAGTAGGCTACAGAGCGATGCATATGTCGTATTGTGAAGTGAGATGTGCAGTGTAGAGCAGCGAAATAATGAAAGAAGTCATTTAAGGGTCAAGTGAAGTGAAGTGGTGGGCCACTGCAGTGTGACCTTAATTGAGCAAACATTCAGTTCGGGTTTAGATTATAGAAGTTTCTTTTCCTTAAGGTAATTTTATGTTTTATGAATTATTTTTATTATTATTATTAATTATTATTTATATAATTTGGAAGTTAGTTATATTATCCTATTTATATTATTAGCTGCCACCGGGTAAATACCCAATTGCAGTTTAAATAAATTTGTCTTTATCTTATCAGCACGTTCTACTTACTACCTCCATGATCAGCACCCACGCAATCAGTGCGAGCGTAAACCTCAGGACATTCACAGGGGGCCTGGAGATGAAACAGCAGCAAAGCAGAGGGGGACAAAAGCCGGGCGCTAACACATGGGATTAATTAAGGCGTTAATGATTAAATTAGAGCACTACTCATTTACTACAATTTTCTTGTAGGGCAACTATGTAAAAAAAAAACTGTCCAGGCATTTTTCATTTTCCTTAAGAAGGCTCTTCGTAAGACGAGAAAGATTTGTTGTGCTGCGGGAAGAGCAGCGAATTTTCGGCAGAAAAGCCCTTTTCGCCGGGGACTGGTTCTGCAAAAGTGGGTAAATCTAGTTGCTAAATGTAGGGGGCTAACACGTAGTGTATCCATAATCTCAGTTTTTTAGGTCTTTGATACCGAAAAATCGATTGATTGTCTGTCTTTCCGTCCTTCCATCTCACTGTCCCCTTCTCTCTGTCTATGAACAATAGTTATTTTAATAATGTCCCTCTCTGTCTGTCTATAAACAACGCTGGCGGTTAAACAGGTATTTTAATTTTGCGGTAACTTTATATGGATACCCTGGAATATTTTCAAACGTTTCAACAAAAATGGCTCCATCGCTTTTAATTAAATTTTGTTGTTGGCTTGTGTGAAAAATGTTTAAGAGAATGGTGCAGGTCTCATGCTCGTTAAATACCCTGATTGTTCGAAAATTTAAAAAAATGTTGGTGTCTTCCTACAACTATAATTATGAATATAAACATATTTCTTTAATGAAATGTTTTCATGAGAAACAGATCTCCAAATAATGTCATGTTGAATTTAGCGGAAACATGAGTATTTTTGCGACATTTTGTGTCCAACATAGGCAATTGTTATTTACTTTAAGCCATTTTGTCTTAAAAATGGCACACACGTTTTTTATTTCATTGGACCCATAGGTAGCGTAAGACAATATTGCAGTATTCTTGTATATTATATTCCTTTTGATTTTGCTGTCAACATTTATAAAATTATAAAAAGCTAAAGTTTTGGCCGATCGAAGCTACATATACTCAAGATTACTAGTTTTTAGGGATACTTCTTCATAAACTAACTTATTACTCAGAGGTGTTTGAGTATTTATTATTCACAATCATTCAAACACGTTGACTTTCCTGCAATCCATATGTAGTTCACAAAACATAACACTCTATAGTTTTACTACGTCCATGAACCACATGTGGGTCACAGAAATTTACAACTTCTATGGCAGATATTTTCGTGGAACTCCCCGTACCTGCAGAGATTATGGCGTAGCCTTGCTAGGACGGCCATAGGATTTAGATACACAGCTGGATGTGCGGAAAAATATTTTTATTTTCGACAATATTACAGTAAACCTTTGTGACTGGAACGTTTGGACGTGGGGAGATCCTTTCATGCGTTCGCAAGGAGAGGGAACGTCTCACGCACGCCCTATTCGGGTGCATTGGCCGTCCCGCTCGTCCGGCCCCTTCCGCCCCATCCACCCTTCCCGCTCCGTCCGATCTTTCCTCCGCCTCCTCTCGCCCCTTCCTCCGCACTCGCTCTCCGCCCCGCCCCGCCCCGCCCCATCCCTCGATTCCGATCCTGACACCGCCAGGTGCCTTGGAACGACATATTGTAATAAAAAACAACAAGCATTTCAGAATAATATTTTGAATGGTTGCGAATTTGCCAACTTTTGACGATTGCTGTTTTTGGTTCTTAGCCGCTTCAAAGTATTTCGTGTCAATTTTGTAAAGTTGTGACAACGTATTTCAACCGAATCTAACTACTGCTATTAAACGTTATTAGGACGATAAAGAGTAGAGACTTACGAAATTAAGATTGTAAACCGATGTTTTAGCAGAGGTTTATAACCAAGTCCGTTATTTGCGATATCGACCTTGTGTCATTCAGGTTAACGTAACACTACCATCTTAAAAGAAAAATTAATATGAATAAAAATACCTCTTCTTGAAATAGCAGTATTCGTCTGCTACCTTTAGCCTCTTTCATTTGTTTGGACGGCGGCGTGCCCAATCCTTAACAGCCGCTAAACGTGAAGAGTGGCATTTCGTCCCTGTTTGGGCGCGTTAATGCGATATAGCAGCGTTACGGGAGGCAGAGGAGCGGTTGAGGGGCGTGGAGGTGCAGTGGGGGCAGGGCTCCTCCGGGCGCGTCGCCGCAGCAGCCGGTGGCGCCCGGGAGTGAAAATCGAAAATCAATACGGCGGCGGCGGCGGCGGCGG
>BOPP01000011.1:61262-119348 GCA_017312745.1 Gryllus bimaculatus | reverse complement strand
CGGGAAAATATTTTTGCAAAATTTTATTACTCATTATTTTTAGGGCGAAAAAAGTGAGCTTAAGCATGTCACCGAAGTGCCCTAACTTTCTATCACAAACAATTGATTAAATACTTTCTTCTCAAAAAATGGCCGTTTCGAACACGTAATTTAATGATTCGAGCATAATTTTATTTTATAGTCAATTTATACATAGCACATTTAAAACTGATTTTATTACATTATTAAATTATTTAATTATTTGATTATTTAATTTGATCCTCTACTTTAATTCATTATAATATTCTATCCATTTCATGCAAATTCCACGACCTCTAATGCATGTTGAAACACCCACCCACCCACACACACACTTAACTTTCCACATAGTTTGGAATTCGAAAGAAACTAAACTTACAGTTTCTAGTATCATTTATGTATGTCGTTACAGCACAAGACAAATAATATTAAATAATAAATCAGATAACGACGACTTGAAGAAATATTATAATACATTCACTAATCTCAACGGATTCTATTTGCCGCACGATACCCCAAATGTCAATAACTTCTTTCCTACATGTTACGCGCTTCCCGCCGTTCCAAACACTCTAGGAAATAACTTTTTTCGCGTACAATAAAATTTAAAGAGGAAAAGCAATTATAACAATGTGAATTGTCGTGTAAGCAACTCTTAAATGTCTATGAGAATTTCATTTCTTATATCACAAGGTGTATTAATGTTTATGTTGAATGTAAACGAAGCCAAGTTAAATGTTCCACAACAGTATTCACATTTTGAAGAGGACGAACAATCTCGCTCTTCAAATTCTCTCATTCCCCAGCAGCCATCCACACAAGCAATAAAGCCTCTTAAAGTGTACCTCGACAGCCAGCTAACTTGGAAGTATCACATAAACTCATAAGACTAATGGAAAATAAATTCGACTTCACTTGCTACTCATTAGATCATCACTTAAACTCAAAAACAGTGTTATCTTATACAAAACTATCATTCGCCTCACTTGAATTCACGCCTCCCCAATATAGTTTACAGCATCCCATACTACTCTCAATCGCGCTCGAACAGTTCAAAATATATTTCTCTGCAAACTCGCAACCGCTCCAAGGTTTGGCCAAAATTACTAAATTCACCTTGGCCCTCAATCTCTCTTTCATACTACAATTAAACTGTATTGGATAAGATTACCATTCCACTATGATCAACATTATCTCGTTTTCTGTGAATTAAGAAACTATAGTCCTATGATGTCATGAAATAGTAATTTCTCTCCCCTGTAAACCACTTTACCATCGCCAGTCAAAATACTCAAAATTAACAGCAAAAAACATGAGCTCTATGGCCTTAACGTCAAGTGTAAATAGTAGAATAAACAATAGTGTTTTTTTTTCTGAAAACTTGTAAAACCTTATCAGTAACCAGTGAATACAAATAAATTTTAAAAAAATACTCCACAAGGGATACTGAGTTCAGGTACTGCAAATTAATATTAGAATATTCCACTTAAATGTAAACACAAATAAATAAAGAACCAAAAGAGATTTTGTTTTTATTGGTATGTAACAGTGTTGACTTATAAACTAACAAGTTATTTTTGCTCATCACAAAATCTCTGAACAACGTTAGACTTTATTGAAATACAATTCTGTTTGTGTATGCAAACATATTATCTAACATAGGAAAATATTTCCGAACCAGTTCAACCAATTTACGAGATCCATAATTTTGTGATAAAGCATTATTGATTATATTTGGTAATAGTAACAAAACACGATTATTTCGGAGGGGCGGCGTGTGGAAAAAATAAGTTCAATAATAAAAATTATAAATGCGATAGGAATATCCATGTTTCTGAGTTACCTTCCTTCTATCTTAAAATTCATTTGATATAAACGATCCTCGGATCGATACATATCAATTCTTAATTTTCATTTACACTCATTTCATTCCCTACCTTTAATATTGCGGCTAGTTCCAAATTAAAGCTGGAATATAAAGTGCTGTAGATGTAGCAAAAAGGAAACAAATATGAAAGGATTCTGGACGCAGAAGACAGCAGAAATTCCGTTTTAATACATTCACGCCAGAGTGATTACAACGAGTCCGTCCCACAATCATCCCCGTTAATAAAGGACCAGAGAGTAGTACGTTTGCATGTTCCAACCCACTCACCGTCCATGCAAAGACGCAGGTTGCAGAACGCCAAGGGTGAATGGTAGGGAGCCTACCCCAACGGACGGAACAACTGAATGAATGAAAACAACTATAACGCGTCAGCAGGTCTTTGTTCGCGCTGGCCGCTTTTGTACGCCGGCTCCCCGCCCCGCGCCGCCCCGCGCCGCCCCGCCCGCCCCCCGCCCCGCCCCGCCCCGCCCCTCCCCCGCCCCGCCCGCCCGCGCCCGCCCCGCCCCGCTCCGCCGCCGCGCCGCGCCGCCCTTGCTCCCCTCTCACCCGCTCACGACTTCCGCGTGCGGTCGATGGCATGGCATCGATGGGTGCGGGGGGGGGGGAAGCCACGGACAGACGTGGTAATGCGAAATTGTACAGAACCCGCGGGTCGAAGCACGCTGTTGAACCGAGCGAGGACACACGTATGAGCTTAAAAAATCAAACACGGAACGAAAGGTCAAACGCGCTTTGGAATTTGGTTTTCGTTTTGCAGTTAAATTGTGCTTCTAACTGTTGTCCATTATTTATGATAGGCATTCCAATGAAAGTATTTTGGTATGACAGTACTAATAAAAGAATTGTCATTTACACAGCTCACAAAAAAAATTGTGTTCGTATCTGATTATCAGACCATGTTTTCTATGTGTTTTCAGGGGTCGCAAAATCTATTCCGCGTACATTTGTACTCTATCACATAAGTTTTTTTACGTAACCTCAAAAAAGCGGACGGGCGGGGCGGGGGCGAGGGCGGGGGCGGGCGAGGCGAGCGGCGGGCGAAAGTTATGGAGGGAGTGCGAGGCGGTCGTGACGACAGTGTGTGCGCGTGCGCCGATACCGGCGAGGGCGAGGGCCTATAAATACTCACGCGCCACCCCCGTACGTGGGCGCGTCGGATAAAGCGCGTCTCGTCGCCGCCAGATGCCGCGCCTTGTGGACCGCCTCACCCCCTCGTGGGCGACGCCGCGACGCCACATAAAAGCCATATTTCAAGGGTTTGCCTGCTCAGTAAATGACATAGGATGCAATCTTGTCTCTTTTCTTCTTTCCTCAATATGGAAGTGCTGCCTTAATAATAATTGAAATGTTAATACAGAACAGGGATGTGCAAGGATATTTGTGTGTGTTTGTTGAGCAATACATTTTTGCCTTTGAAGCGATTGCGTGGGGTAGCGGGCGAGAGCGAAGAGGAGGATGCGATCTCATCTTGTCCCACTGACCTACCTCAACTTGCGGGGTTTTCCCTGTCCAGTGTACTCCTACCGACGGAGCACCGTCACAGCTGGTACGAGCTCCAAACGCCCTCTAAACTCTCGTCCTCCGACATTTGTCCTAGTGTAGTGCATGTAAGGGTGTGTAAGGGCGTATTCAAGATAGGACAAAGTAAACAAGGAAAGGCACTGTTCCGGCATTCGCCTGCAATTTATCTGAGAAACCTCGAAAAAAAAACAAAAACGGATGGTAGAATTTTGTGTCCATCACCGTGTACTCTGTCCCATTCCGAACCTACCCTCTTAAAAGATCTCGAATATTCACCTCCTTCTCCACCCAACGCCAATACTCTACAAAATTCGGTACATTCACATATACACTATTCTTCCTAATTACACAAAAATCGAGAACATATTCTACCAAACAACATACTGAATAAAACAAACATCTGAATCTCATCTCGTCAGAACAATCAACTAAGAATAACTGAAAGAAAGAATCTCTTTTGACAATATCATTATTATCAAACCTATCAATGGCAACATCTTAGTGATTCTGGTCAAGAAACAACAAAGTAAAAAGTTTTAATCAATGGCAACAAGGGAATCGCACTTCTAAAAAGCGATCCCACCAACATATACCACACTTCTTCAAAACAAGATCTCTCTGTATCCAAATCCTATTCCACAGAGATTTCTTCTCCCCTCCTCCAAAATTATACGGTGTAACAAAAATATACACAATATACCAACCCGATTAGATCTGTAGTATCATACACTAACCCACTCTCACAATCAGTCTTGCCTACAAACTTAACAAAGATTTCATATAATAGATAAATTACACACCTCGGAACACAATACACAACACATATACAGCTCTGATCTCAACAAGATACAGAATTTACCAGTGCCCACTAGCACTAAACAAGTTTCTTTTGATGTTGTAATCCTCATTCCTTGTGTGCCAACAGCTGAATGCAAGAATATAAGATATAATTGGCAGATCATCGTGTGCCGTCCCCATCCAAACTGAACTTTTCAACTTAATTTCCTGTTGCATAAATCCTATTTCAAAATTCAATGACAAATTTTACACCCAATATTCTGTATTACCCATGGGTAACCTCTCTCACCTCTATTAGCTGGAATACTCATGAACAACTGGGAAAATACGTTATTGGCATCTGAACACCCTTTCTAAAATAAACCTCTTATACTGGTGTACATATGTAGACAATGTGTTGGCACTGTAGTCAGGCACCATCAAACAACTTCACAATTTTAAATATGAACTCCTTACACCCCAACATACAATTCATTCTTAAAATATAAAACGAACAAAATCTTTATATTTTCTTGACCTTACAAACACGCTAGCTCAAGACCATCACGAATTCAGTATATTCAGAAAACCTGTCCACACAGACTAAATAATACACACCACCTTCCCACACACGAACACGCAGTCTTCCATTCTATGATGCTTCACTTAATATTGAATACCTATGTCTCCAGAAAACACGAAAAAAGAAATAAACATATATCCAGTATAAACAGGTGCGACAGTAATATCATAGACAAATAACAAAAATAACTAGTGGTGCTAAAATATCGCATACTTTCTCAACCTTTAAAGATTACGTAACACTATTTATACTACATTTCTGTCCGATTTAACTTATTTCAGTCATTTTTAGTAATCCCCATTACAAATTGTAGAATATTAGGGGCGAGTTCCTCGGCCTGTGATCGACAGACTCTCAAAGCTTCCGCGACAACACACATGCATGAAAGACAAGGGACAACCGACCATGTACACGACGGGACGCGAACCCGGGACCCTTCCAACCGAGACGCCGAGTCGCCTCAAGATCTAGCCACCTCGGCCGTTCACGTCGGCGACGATATAACTACTGTACGCGCGTCTTTTTCTTTATATCCCACAGTGGGGGTGCGAGGAGAGGAGGGCTCCAGCTACGTCACGAATTGAAGGACGCACCAACTGTGAGCACGAACTTCACTCGCCAAATTGTGCCACGTAAAATGCTACGATTGTTTTAAAATTACGATATGTTTGTTGCCAGCATTGTAGATTGGTACGTGCCGTTCCGAATCGGACCTAAATATCTCAACGTGCCGTGCTATTGAGCGCTGGGTGAGGTCTAGGGAGCTCGTTTATCAAGAAAACTTGCGCGAGTAATGTTTCGTAGAGTTTAATTCATCACAATGAAACGTACGAACTGTAATTCACAGAACTACAGCTGCCATCTCGCGAGGCGGAATGGCATTGACACTTTCCAATCTGATATTTCCTAAGGCTAGCAATTATTTCTTTCTTATTACATTTAAATCGTATGTTTATGCGAGAAAAACTAATTGGGCTAATTTCAGTTACGGTTTGCTGATTGCTTGAAAGAAAATACATCAGCACATTGAGAATGTAAATACATTCCTTGCTACAAAAAATAGGGATAATCAAATAGGTTTTAAATAACACAGGTCTGCAAAAATTTTCTTTTGGTTGATTGATTCTTACGTTTCGCAGTGCTCTGAATCCAGGAATGACAATCATTTTGTCGTGGGACGTCAGCTTTTCGAACAAACGGACGATCACTGTTTAAAATATCTCGTAAAGCAAATATTCAATTTACATCAATATTATCTCATTTGCACTGGTGACGACAAAATTACCACACTTAATCGAATTGCATGTGAAATCGTCTTTTTTAAACTCCGAACTCCCTATTTTGCGTCTCCTCTTGGAGGTGACTTCCTAAAGATCCACATACAACATTTAGCAGTCAGCCGTCAACGTACCACTCGTAACACCGTAACACTTCCTTGAGAGATTCCATTTCTTTTATATCTGGATGGAAATCCTTTATTCCTCTTGCTCTTCACTCACTGGTCTCAAATTTTCAGGAAAATAGTCAAAACGTGAGTTTTCGAGAATGGACTTTTGAGCTCATGAAGTAACGAAGCTTTTGGAATGTTTTCAACGTTATTTCCACCATTTCCTTGTAATTTGGGTCCTTTTGGTTTCCCAAAAAGTTTTTTATGGCCACAGTAAAGGTAGCTCACGTTTATTTTTAAATTGGAGTCAATGATCTGTTGAAGTTCTTGTCGGATATACGTTTTCTAATATCCAGCTTAACAAACGCACCCTTTTTTAGTTTTAACTCCGATAAACCTGTAAACTGGTATCCCGAGTCCGTGAAGGGGCAATGCTTCCCTGAGGACATTTTCACCGGTAACTGGATTTCTTGGTAGTTGGCAATTTTGTTTGTTTTGAGTGATTTTTGTCAATCTTCACTGTCCCATACACATAGAAAATATGGATATGTGGTGCCACTCTTTCATACTTTGAGGATCCCAAATTTTATCTTGGTAACAAAGTCCATATTCAAAATAAACTTATAAAAATAATAAAAATATTTAATCAAACACGGAACTATTCTTTTTTTACATTTCAAAATGTCTCAGAGGATTCTGGTAAAGTACCCTCCAAAAATAAAATATTGGTTTCAAATTCAAGAGCCGCGACATCAGCCAGATCGATTAGAGAATATCATTATCCGAGAAAATCAGCTGAACGGTTTCGCTGTAGCGCTGTTCACAGACGGACAGACGTTTTGCCCTCAATCAATTTTTCTGTATCAAGGACCCACAAAACATGGATTCTGGCTACACCGCGTGCTTGAGTTCTCGATTTATTCACTTGTTCGTTAGCAGGGCCCGAAAATTCACTATCTTCTCCTGAAGCAAAACTTAACATTCCCTCTACTGTGTAAGCGGTAGCGAGAAAGTAAAAAGCAACACATTTAACATCCGCAAACACGCGACTGTCACACCAATTCCCATATGAAGGACCCTGTTCTCTTGAAATAACCATTACACTCAAGAAACTCGGAATCAAAACTACTTTCCACACTATTCACACATTACAGAAAATACTAGTCAACATTTAAGACCCAATCCCACCTACCTCTTCACATGGAGTCTATATTACCTTTTGCAACAACTGCAATGCCGTAAACCTAGAGCCAATTGGCCGAAAATTCTCACATAGAATCAAAGAACACGAACTAGCATGGAAAAATTCTTCTGCAATCCCACTTCGCTGATCACTTAACTCAAAACAGACAGACATTCGACAAATTCATCAATTTCCTTATTTTAGAAATTGAAAATAGGTACTGGCACTGACTAACGTGAGAATCCCTTCATATACCGTCTTCACGGGTACCACGGGTAACCTTAAGGTACTATTTGGACCCATGCAAAAAAATGTTTTGAGCAGTTGTAGTCGCTTATAGAATGCATTGACCAGTTAGTTTGCAGTTGCTTCCATATGATGGCAACACAGTACAGCATTAAACGCATTTAGCATAATTCGGTGGTACACCTGTAAGTTGCAGAACTTTATTATCTGGAGTCGAAATTGTTCGAATTTGAGCCCTGCGAACTTTTATCTCTACCCTGGATTTCAAATAAGTTGATCAAGGAATCAGTTTACATTTTGGTAATGTTATATTTGTCTATGATAACTTCGTCATTAGTTGAACGCCTTGCCCATTTTTTCAGATTTCCTAATTGTGAGCATACAATCTCAAAAACAGTGTTACTTGGACGCACGCACATAGTGGGGTTAAGTAACCCAAAACGTCCTTTTTATCTTTCTTATGCGTTAAGTTTTATTTTGATATTTAAAACTTTAACTATAGTGATTTTCTCGTGCCTTCATACAAATTGACCGTTATAGTACACAAATACAAATTATTTCCTTAAATCGGAAATATAATTCCTATAATGGGGGATATAGGAACCATCAGCTTGAGGGACGTTTGGCATCAATTGTCGGAAATAATGTCACAAAAACAAGCAGAAGCTTCCTTAATTGTAGAACAACTTATTTGTATTTTTTTTACATTAACAAATTTTGCTATACGCATGTATTATTTAATGAATTATAACATTAAGTTTGAGCAGAAGCGTATCACTAAATTATTCAGTTATGAATAAACCATTATTCATTCCGATCACAACTGTTCGACTGCTACCCCTCGTCTCCAGGCCTCCCGAATTAGTACTTCAGCCAATACCACCTTTTAGATGGTCACTATCACGGCCGCCGCACAGCCACAGCAGCGCTGCTGTCGCGGTGCTGTACCTCAATAATTCACATCCTGAAATCCACTACAGCCCGCGTTCCAATATTCCCTTAAATTCTCACGGGCATCGCTGTGTTACATTCTCGCTGCCCTGAACCCAGGAGCGAATACAGCACAGAAATGGAATCAGCTTTGCGCATTCTACAAGGGATATGAGACCAAGCATAAAATTAGTATTCATATAATTACTAATAAATTATTAACACTGTTGAAATAGATAAATCAACATTTCGCTTATAAGTATGCTTAAAGAAACTCGCAATCATTCTCTACATTTGTGTACAATCAAATATGTTGCATTCCTTCTAATTGCCGTGTAGTTAATACTTGCAAGAATATTGACGATCACAACTCAATTTTTTTAAATCATAAACAGTTAGACGATAAGTCGTTTTCTGATTATTTACTCTTTAACAATGATTGACATTGTTGTTTCACATAAAATAAGTTGATTTGTCTACGTATTAACGAAGTTAAGAATAGTTCAGAAAATCAATGAATTTGAAGATATGTTGCACTTCCGTAAAATATGTCTACGGGTAAATAGCTTATTCACAGAGATAAAAGAAGATATTGTTTTAAATTATATAGTTGTAGGAAGACCAAAATAACTTAACATTTAGAATTTTTGATAAAATAAGCGATTTAAAAAATTGGAATCAGCGTAATTAAAGCGTCTTTTAAGCCTCTATTTAAAAGTTTGAAGCGTCTTTTATGAGTTCTTTACGCTATACGAGGATAAAGTTTAATCCAAAAATTTGGAGTCATTTTTGAGAAAATTTAGAAAATAGCGTGCCTTCGTGTAAAGTATCTCCCAAAATCAAAACATAGATTTCAAACTCGCAGTTCCTAGAGTACGATTAGTTTGATCGGGAAATATCGATTTTAGAGAAAATCGTCTGAAGGTTTAGGTGTTAGCATGAGCACAGACTCTTTGCAACAGACAATCGATTTTTTGATATCAAGGATTCCCATTACACAATGTTTTATAGTAAATAAATTACTATAACATTATAAAGGAACAAGATTTATCCACTTTTCGTTAACAGAGCCCACAATTAGAGTTTTATTTACCCCCTACGTAGTAAGGCGATGACATACCATGTTAATGAGGACACTAATCTTATGACTCGATAGAGAAGAAAAATACAATGATTTGAAAACTGATTTTCCTCAATTGAGATTATTTTGATTATTTCCATGGGTCTTCGGGGACTGGACATAATTGAACTTGGTCTGTGCCTTCGTGCAATGTAAACAATGCAGTTCCAATAAACAGACATATTTGCATTTCTCACTACCATCTTCGCCTCCACACATCCTTCACCTCTATTTATCATCTTTCCTTGCTCTCGCATATCCTTCCCCATTCTCTTCACATCATTCCCTGCTCTTTCTGATGCTTCATCCAACTCTCACACCCTTCTCTGCTCTCCTACCTCCTAGTCCACTCAGATACCTTCCCATATTCTTCTCCGCTTTTTTAAACCTTCCCCCATCTTCCCACATCCTTCCTCACAAATCCACCTAGTTCATCCTGCTTTCTCGCCCTCCCGCCTTCAACACCCACTCACCTCGGTTTCCGCTTTGCACGGCCCAAAAAGACACATGAGTCGGAGAAAACAAAAAGGTTCGATGGCCAGAAGCTTCAAAGTTTGAAGCGCAAGCAAAAAGGTTCTAAGTTGCGGGTCTCCATCTTTTTCTTATCTTAATAGCGTAAGAACACTACTGTCGTCTTAGAGTTCATGGACAACGAACGTTTGTGCACAGAAAATTGAATTTATAGTATAAGAACAGTTAACCACCGTTAACTCAAAACAGGCAAAATGTGACATAGAACTTTTTTGTTTGCACCGATTCACATAAGACGTTCGTCAACGTTCTACATATTTTGATGCAATGAACGGAAGATCACAATCTCGTTCTGTCTGCAGGTATTAACACAAAGAAAAATAAATAAGATCACACAGAAATTAACACTAAATTAGCACAAGCACCATTGAACCCATCCTCATCGAGGTGGCGCAACCACCCTGCGTCGTTCGCTCCCTCGGTCCTGTGAAGGAAGTAGTCCTCGTTCCGCGCGTGGCAGAGCTGGCCGTCCTCACTGTCAGCGTCCTCTTGTCGTCCTCTCCGGCTGACGCCGCCCCGCCGGCGCCCGGGACGAGTGGTCGCGCACAGTAGGTCGAAGAAGCCAACGCGCGGGGCGTAGCGCAGAATAGAGTTGCCTTCCCCTAGGGCCTTCCACAGACGATGGCCACCGACGTTTCAACTAACGGTAGAGTGCAACGTTCTGAGTGCCGGTCTCACTCCTCAGAGAATACCTGAGGGATTACCCTATCCTGGTGTCTGTCCTGGACGGGGCAGTGGGGTCGAGACCCTTCCAGAGTTCGAGCTCCGACCGTGGCAGATTTTTTGACGCTAGCTCCATTACTGGGCCGAACTCTGCCATGGTCTAGAGACGAATTTTTGCGTGCGGCTGCTCTGATAGTGTTGCCACTGTAGTGGTTTCTCTGATCATTGCCAGGCGAAAGCTCGAGCTGTACCTTAACAAACGTACACACACACACACACACACACACACACACACACACATGCCCTACGCTATCGCAATTGCTGTGAGTCCAGATGGAATCTTACTGCTTGTTCCGACTGTGACGGTGCACCGCAGGTGGAGATACCCAGATGACTTATAACATTATTACTTACAGTAAACTTTTCTAGCTACTTTTAAAAGTTTTCGACCAATCTCAACCAATCGGATGATCTAGGAACCAAACGACCCATTGTCCGGACGGTGAAGGTGCGAGTTGCCTACAGTTGCAAAGACGGAGAAGAGTACTCGAGTAGCCTATGATACCTAACATGTACACGTATAGTAAACGTTAGCACTGAAATCGCCAGATGACTATCAGGTATTATTCTCCGGTTTGAGGTGCGTTTATTTAAATACCGATATTTGTATGCTTGAAACAAATGAATCTCAACTTTCAAAAATGTCGGTGTTTGCATGAATTAGTTTTCAACTGTTATTTAGATATTTTCCTCATGAATTCTGCCTAGGTGTAATATGGCCATTCTGGGAGATATTACCAGCAGTTCAACTGCGTTCACTTTCTGACGGCAGATAAAGTACCGTCTTGTCGACCTTTGTGCTCTTTATATACGCTTGTACTTCTTTGATGATGTTGATTTTTTTGCATTTGGACATTTTGGTTTGCCATTTCTGCCATTTTAAACTTATTGTCTCCTAACCTCTTGATGGCACCTCATTTTCCAATTTATAATACAAACTAAAGTTCTATTTTTAAATGCCGCCTTTTATTTGCTAATTTTACCCCAAAACGTATTTCTCTTTTGCAGTAAAAAACTTAATTGCCGGAAAAACTATTAGAGCCACAACATCACTATTTTTAAATTTGCAATTTTCGAAAATTCTGAGCTGTCAACGGAAAATGATCCGCATAATTATTTTAAGCATCTCTTTTTCTAGTCGAGAGATTTTTTTTAAAAATTGGAGCAATTTTTGAGAAAAAATTGTTAAAATTTTATTAAATTGCCTTTACTCCACGGCAAATTACACGAAAACTACTAATTTTTTCAAAAAATTGAACCGGAATTTGTTTAAAGATACGTCTTTAAGGAACATGTTTAATTAAAAAATCATATCTTTAATATTTTACTTGCAGGAAGTCGCCGAAAAAATGCTCTTAGCAATTTTAAAAATGTCAGGGATTTCATCGAACGTGATAATTGCACTATTCTCTTAAACCTCCTTTGCGGTATTTGAGGGGGGGAAATTTAACCAAAACTTTGTGCCAAAAATCAAAATATCCATTTGAAACTCCAAAAGCCTCGAGTTAATTTCATTTGATCGAGGAATATCAATTTTGAAGAAAATCGGCTGAACGGTTTAGGCGCTAACGTTGATAACATAGACGGACAATGAGACGTTTTGCCGTGAATTGACACAAAACATCGATTCTGGCTACACACGAGTTAGATGATTTTTTTCTAAATTTATTAACAGAGTTTATTTACTTTTCCGTTACCAGAATGCGGCAATAATGTATCTTTTGCGAAAAATTGGTGGTTTTCCCGCGCACGATTACATAACTTTGCCTTCTTACAAAGTACTTTCGTAAGGGCAAGAAAGCAAAAATGTGATGTAGACTACAGTTCCAACATTTCCTGATTATGACCTACTCACGGAAATTTTAAAAGAATGTTATCATACAATTTTTGCTTCTCCATGATTCTCACTGAATTCAAAGTTTAAAAAAGTACATTTTGACGATAATGGCGCCTAATGAAGTGTAATAAAATGAGATTAGCCGTAATATCCTCAGGCACCCCTAGGTGACCATCATAGATAAAAACGTTGGTAGGTTGGTTTCGTTTTATCCTAAAGAAGCAATATTGTTGTGAAGTACACTGTCTTGAACTTTCGATTTTCCTTTTCGTAATTTTTGCTACTTTATTAACTACTTCCTTTGGGACCAGATTTGTAGTACGGAACGATATTTACTTTTTTTCTGGGCGCCCTTTTTTGGCCATTTGGGAGCAGTGTTTGGCGGCGACGCCAGAATGCAGGAACGGCCGTACTTCCACGCCGGAACAAAAGACGCCCCGCGTACGTGTCCTGACAGCCAAGAGGCTTTTAACGGCCGAGCCTCGCTTTCGCGTAATGAGAACTTTACTTTTAGTTTCTTCCTCGGATTCTTTGCGCTAATGGACTGTAATCGTAGCTCGCTCAGGCGAGAGGCTATTAGCAATAAGTGCCCTCTTGCTACTAAATAAGAATATTGTCTATTTTTGAATGCTGCAATTTCTTCTAAAATATGTATTGTTCCTGTGTTAAGGAATCCTCAAACTGTGGAGATATTACATTTGGCATATTGAAAAATAATCCAAAGTTGAAGATAATTGTAGAAGCTATTGAAAAAGATGCGGAGAGGATCTTGAAATGAATGACATGGATTGCTGGGAATGAGAAAAAATAACTTTTGCCACATCTAAAATAATATACTTATTTTTATTAATTTTCACCTAGCCTCTCCTGTTACCTAGTGACGAAATACAGACTGAATAGATATTTTCACAGTTACTTCCTTCTTATGAATTCCTTGGAAATTATACTTGCAGATCAGTTTGATAGGTCTAAAACGACTACTATTACCAAAGAATCAGTATTTTTATACTCCCCTAAAAATAATACACCCAAAGGAAATTTCTGGAGAAAAATATCACTAAAATTTAAATCCATCGTCCTGAAATAAAGCCTTCTGAAAATAATAGAGGTCACGTCACGTCTCCCAAGAATCGATTCGGAGTTGCTTCCGAACATTTCCTCATTTGCAGCTTGCGGAGAATAAAAAATGAGATCTAACTGCTTAAAAAAAGGGTCCTTCAGTTTTTAATGCATTAGTATGCTCTCACTGACATCACTACCATAAACTGAATAAACATTAATACCTTCTATTATTTATTATATTGCATTAATTTTTTTAAAACTATAACCAGAATGACGAATTCACTGCCGCAGACTAACACGTTCTATTGCCATTTTGCTTTTTTTTAATTGAGTCTCAAAGTTGATTGTTTATTACTGAGTATCCTCAAGAGAATTTAACATATTGTATCAAATAGACGGTTTCCCGCGTTTTCATGGATTTCAGTTATATCGCCAAATTTTGCTGTTCTCTCACGGCTCACCATTACTTGGAGAAAAAAAATATTGGCATTGTATGTAAGTAATTTTATCTTTAAAGTACCATTTATTACAAAAAATGGATAGCTTTTGAGGTACTAAAAAACTGAAAAAAATGAGTTTTAAATATTTTTATCTTAAAAAAGTGTTTCCAGGCAAAATGTCGTTTACAAACGTGATATTCGTGATCAGCGACCTCGAGGAAAACATAGGAACCAAATATCAGAACTAGACAAACGTTTCTTTATATTCTACCATTTGATACGACTAATTAGTTCAATTAAAACTGTGAATTATTGCCAGCACTCATCAGAAGTTCGATAAAGTTGTACTATGTGCATGAAATGCATTTATGAAACACACACTTGGCTTGCGTTCGCAGTGCTGTGTGCTTGAACAGAGACATAAGTATTACGAATAGTTACCAAACTAAGACGAAAAGTGCATGGACTTGGGAAACAACCAGGATTGCCATCAGAGCAAAGTCGGCTCTAATCGAAATCTGAGAACTTTCCACAAAAATACAAAACGGTTTACTAACGCTTGCTCATTCACATAATACGGTTGTTTCTTCATTGGACAAGACCTTTTTATATGTTAACTATTTTCATTGTTTTAAATTAATAAATCATAAATAGAAGTATGCATGTTCTATTCCTCCTTAAACACGAAAAAAATGGATCATCAAATAAGTTTCAAATTATTTCTAAAAGGATAATTTGTAAACGTATAACACAAGCCCGACTGTACATCAAGGTGCTTTACCTTATCGCCGCCACCATCTCGCCGTTCAACAATGAACTTCTCAAATATCAATCGCGGCATTGTAGCGCTAATTTCCATTAAGTGTTTGTGGATGGCTTGAAAGAAAATATATCAATACATTGAGAATACAGATTGAAGAGTAAAAATAGACTTAATATTGGCGTTGGCAGTAGTACATTATTATTAAAATTAAATTAATTATTTTTTCGTATCCTTTGAATCCATTCTTATTCTCAGAGGATTTTTCCCGTGGCCCGTATTTGGTGGGACGCCTCTATATTACATTATTTTCTGGCAACAATTTTGCAAGTTTTCAATGTACATGACCTTTTTAATTAAGCTGATTCTTTAGAACCTATTTTGTTTATGAGAAAATCTCTATCTTCAGGTTTTTGCAATTTCCAAAACTTCGGAGAGTTCAGTAAGAATGAGACATGCGTCTCTCTTTTAAGGGTCTCTTCTTCCCTTCGTGGAAATTTGGAGTGCCTTTTGAGAAAATATTTTTTAGAAAGTTATGTCTTTTTTACAACTGAATTTCGGGGATTCGCCTCCGGTAAATTTGGACCAATCGGTCCCCGGCAAATGTTTTATTGCAGATAATGTTGAAAACGTGTTTTCGACATATTTTGGTCTAGAGTGTGTATTATTTGGGGCAATTGTTTAGAAGAAACGATCTCCTTGTATTTAGTGTTCATGCTAAATTTCCTATTCACATTTTTGTAGCATGAGGAAAAAACAATTCCTTAAAACGAAGCATAACATTATGTATGTGAAAAGGAATAAAAATCTTCAATATGTCTTCTTATAGGGCAATGTTTACTGTTATGTCCAAAACAAGTACTTTACAATTTCCAAGAGTACAGAATAACCTGTCACAAGCGTTGTCACCATAAACAGATGAGGTGTCCAATTAACGAAGCAGTAGTCACTACCAAAATACAGAGGGAAAAGTCCGTTACTCAGGCCGATCACGTAGTCACTTGGTACTCGCACTTCAACGCTCACAACTTTGCGGGAAGACTCCAACTGCTTCCCTTTTTTGTTTTGTTTTTTTATCGGCTTTTGTGTTGCACTACGCCCTTAGAATACCAGAGGGGAATTGCCCTATTGTAAGGACGTGTCCAGCTAACTGTTTAAGCGTTGCCGGAGCTTCGTCGGGTTGAAAGGCTTGATAGGCTTCGTTAAACGAAAGCAGTCTCAAGCATTGAATCCGTATCAAGTTCCTTCCTCAGTACTTTCAACCGCTTCCGAAACGGAGGGCGTGCTATGAGCCGTAGAACTTTGTTCTGTACCAGCTCAAGTGTATCCTTGTACTTCTGTGCTGTAGTCCTCCACGTTGCCGTGTAGGTGGCCACAGGCCGGCAACACGTTATGCAGAGTGCCAAGTGAAATTCCAAGGGGAATGTAGGTTCCCTCAAAAGATGTTGTAATAGTCGAACTCTTTGTTGTGATTTTGATCGAATTCGCCTGACCTGTAAATGCCAGCGCAACCTTCGATCAAAAGTGACGCTTAAGTAGGTTGACTTAGGTGCCCATGTTAGTTTTTGTGTGCCAAGTACAATTTGTTTTTGTGGGGTAAAACCTTTGGTGTATTTGTGTTTGCGGCGGGTGTAACATATGGCCTGTGACTTTTCCGCTGAAAAAGTCGAGTGCTTTCGTTCCGCCCACTTCAGCGTCAGGTTCATCTGTTTTTGAAGTATTTTGAGTTTGTGGTCTAGGTTTATTCCTCTTGCTAAGACGGCTATGTCATCAGCAAAAAGGAAGAGGCGTACTCGTGGTATATGCGGGATGTCATTGACATACGAGAACAGTAGCGGAGCCCTGGGGGACTCCGGCCACAACCCTCCGCTTTGAGGACCTCGCTTTGCCCACATTTGCCACGAATGTGCGGTTTGTGAGGAAAGATGTAACCATTTCGATTACGTCTTGTGGAAGGCATCGCCGAAGTTTTGTGATGAGTGTACTGTGTGGCACTTTGTCAAAGACATACGCCATGTCGAGGTACATGACATGGTACATCCTGTGTGAGTAACAGACCAGCGGAAATCTGCTGAGCCATGCAAAGTGCTTGTAGTGCTGCGGATTGGCCCGGTCTGAAGGCAAACTGTTCATCTCGGATTAGGTTCCGCGAGAGAGCAGTTGGCAGAATTCGTGCGAGTAGAAGCCTCTCAAATACCTTTCCCATAACCGGGAGAAGACTGATTGGCCTGTGACTCGCAGCAATCGTGAGATCCTTACCGGGTTTCGGAAACATGGAGATACTTGCGTATTTCCAATTTTCCGGAAAATTACCGTTGTGTAATGCAGCTGTTGTAGATTCGCATAAGCTTCGTGTTTATGACCGATCCTTCGGTCAGGTCCCGGTGCCTTGCGACTACGCAAGCACTTAATTGTAGTCGGAACTTCGACTGTACAATGCGTAAGTGTGTTGGCGCTTCACCGCTGGCTGCGCGCCGTCTTACGGGTTGAGGGCTCGCTGACTGGCCGTGTCGAGCTGCGACGCGCGAGGGGGCCCGGTGCGCGCGCTCTAAGCGCCCTCTCGTGAGCGGCGCCGCTGTCCCTTCGCTGACAGTCTGAGGCGACTCTTTTAAAGGTGCGCGGGTGACTACTGCAATTACCTCTACATAATTTCATGTATTGATCTGTTAAAATCTCCAGTGGGTAATTATCTTCCGACCAAGTTTATAACCTTGTGACAGACACTAATAAGTTGTATTATACTTGTAATAGTTACGTAAACAGTTTGAGTATATTATCCATCCAACAGTTTGAGTGACACGATTTTTAAATGTTGAATTTAGATGATCTATTTACTTAAAAAATTAATTTCGTACAAACGTTTCTATTGCGTTATAGGTATAATAATTAAATGATGAAAGGCGGTAGATTAAAAACATTATTTTTGAGCGCTCATAAGGCGATAGATAGAATGGCCTTTAGCTCTGGATGTTCAATTTATACATTGCTTTTAATTAAAAAAAGTTTGTTGATTTTTGGTGTAAATTATTCAAAAATTGAAAGCTAATTTGAATGTAATAAAGGAATGCTTGTAATAAATTATCCTTTCTTGTCTATATAATGTGTTGCATATTTGTAACAGTTGAGATTTTTTCACTTTTGTTTCTTTTTTACAAGTAAGAAATTACTCCTGCTCCTGGCAATAGAAATAACTGCACACATGCACCTCTAAAGCTTCGTTTGAATTAGTTTGGACTTTTTTAAGCTATTGCTGAAGTGTTAGGCAGAAATCGCAATATTGTAATAGTATGTAACCCTTCCCAATAATGATAGAAACTATGTGCTGTTATTTCACCACTAGGTGCTTTTATATTCCAAGTCGTTTATCATTTAGATAGTACATATTTTCAAAATGTCTGTGCACAAGAGCTAACGTATTTTATTTCATTTCCTTTTCATACTACTAGTTTACGAAGATATGTTAACTTTAAATACTTACATATTATAAATAGCATTTGTTGCTGATTCTCCGCTTACCTGAAACAAAATTCCAAGACAATGTTACTTCATACTATTATAGTATATAAAAAGTTTGTTTGAATGCAAACTGAACTACAAATCTAATAGCCATGATTATTTGAAAGCATTTTCCCAAGATTCGTACAATTTGCTTATTTAGTAATAAGTTTATTTTTAGCTAAATTCACTTCTGTTTAAAACAAATACTAAGATAAAATACCCTTGAGCAAAATATCCCGAATATTTTTATTTTAACTCACAAAAGAAAAATGTTCAGTGTGTTTCCAAAAATGTAATACTAATTTACATAAACGTGTGCTCATAAAACCTTTTCTTGTTCGGAGGGGGCTTATACCGAACACCAAGAGAATATTTTTGTTTTGATATTTGGAAAATGTTGATACTAATCAATCTTATTATAATAAATTAAGACAATATTACGTCACGACAGAAGCCAGATTCTACATATTTTGCATTAAAGTACGCAGCTTAGTAGATGTTTAAGGACAGTCAAAAGCGGGACGATGAAAGTGGACCATTCAAAAGAAGTAGAAAGGTAAACAATGGGGAAAAAGAGGCGGGGGTAAAAAGAAGCTAAAAGGAACTGGCTGGCAAAGTGTTGAAACAAGTGTAGCGCGAACTAATTTTATAAAATTTGCTAGTATAAAGACGATGGAAGTGTACAGTATGTTGTGAAATACACAGCTATTGCGTAATTATTGTAGAGTTGGGAAAAATATTTTGCATATGTATTTCGGAACTTAAAGTGTATGTGGTGAAATAACGAACCTTGCCTTTACAACGCGGAAATTGCGAACGCCGTTGAACTAAAGCACAGAAATATGCCACGTAGGAAGACCGAGTTAGAGTCTAAACTAATGTAATTCTGGAATTTAGTAGAAAGAAGTTTAGTACTTTTTCAAACAAGGCATAAATGGCGAAAGTGGGGGTAAAAAAACACAGAGTTGAAACTAGTTTAAGGGATAATTATATATTTGTAATTTAAAATATACTATATTTCTTTTCGTAAAATGAAAAAAAGTGTTATTGAATTAATCGCATTTCCAGACGCTATTCCCTTTCGTATAGTTATTATTAAATCGTACGGGAATCTATGAAATAAACGGATCACGACCCATGAAGAAAAATGTTTTATGGCGTGTCCATTCAAGTACGTGTACGAGAAGTATAAGTATATAAGAGAAGAAAAAGTTTGAAATAAAGAAATACCGATTCCATATGTCTCAATATCTGGTTGTCCATCGTCTCAAATAAAGTACCGAAAACCTATTTTCCAGCACACTTATATTATTTCACTGAATGCCCACAAGAAGGAAAATCAATTCTCATAGGGACGAATAACATTTGCAAGAGTGAAAGAGATAAAAAGTTGAAGGCACATATTGCTTTAGTTGGGAGGTTTTTAATCTTCCCAGGAGAATATTAACGGCGATTGTCGTCTCTCGGGCATCCACGCTTACCATCCTCCCCACCCATGCTCCCACACCCGCCACCACACCGTTCTGTCGGGCTCTGGAAAGACCAGACGTTTGCTCCCCCAGTGAAGAGAGGGAACAGTCTAAGCGAGTGCGCTTTGAACTTCTTGCACTCACGGATAACAGAGACTGAGTACAATCACAGTGTGTTATCATGCTGATCTTGACCTCGTATTATTGCGTTCCCTCGGAGGCTTGTTGGTTAGCGTGTTCTCTTTTCACGGCTTTCCTTGCAATGTCCTAGTATCTACTGCTGTGTGACGATGAGAAAGCTCACTTCTCACAATACTGCGTAAGGATGGCTGTTGGCTAACCACACATACCTCTTAAACCATGGCCACAATGCCGGGGCGATTCTGGTAGTCTTTAGCTCGTAAAGAGATGTTTTGTCAAAGTACATACATACATTTGTATAAGCTTCTTTTTGTTCTGAGCGAGTGAACTTGTCGTACGTTTACAGCCCTAAAGTGGGCCAAATAACTGTATGACCAAACGTTGGTACTGTATTAAAACACACCTTCATTGACATTCCATCACGATTCTTCGCATATAATTAGAGTGCGAGAAGAACGGAAGATATTATGTTGGAGAGTCCTAATAGAAAGTCCATTAGGATTCTGTAATGCAATATTTGTTTATAGGCACATCAAACCACACCCCCACGAGCTACTCGCCCACCTCGGGGCTCCTATGAGCACGGGTAACTTCCCTCACTCCACTCTTATTTCCCCTCCAAATCCAGGAGGGAGTGTGCACGCGCCATCTTAAGCGGCGCCAGGAAGCATTCCTGGCTTCATAGAAAAGTGACTCCCGTATTTGTGATTTTATTGGCTACTATTTATTACTATTTCATGTTTATTTTATAAAATTATGTCTTTTATAAAAATTTTGCCAAGGAGCAGGAATATGATTGAATGGCGAATTTCTTCCTTGATTTCTTTTTGAGTTATGTTTTATTAAATCATGCAGTTATTTGTTGTATTTAGCAGAAATGTTAAATAAATTAACATGCCTCTGTAAATCAAATTTTAACTTACGGACAGGCAGCTCTTTTAACAGATAAGTATATGTCTGTTAAAACTCCTAACCTGAACACAGGAAGTTGATACAATTTTCGTATTGCACTCTTAAGTACACAGAATTAAAAAATCAAGGTTATTTGGATTCAAAATTAATTATTTTACTCTCAATTGACAATTTGAAATTTGACTGAGTATTATTACATTTCAATGTATTATTTGTTTGCCTTAGTTGAGGAAATGAGGATTAGTATAACTAAATTTGGGACAACGTCTGTCAACTGATTTCACCAAAAGATAGTAATGAGCCACGTATGCTGCATTGTTCAGCCTCTCTGGAGCAATTTGTACAACTCATACTTTTAAATCTCGCACCATTTCCTATTTTTCGGTGTCTAGGAACTTCAGTAAGCTACATAGTTACATTGTCCGTGACCTTAAATGCCTAGTTTGTGACAAGGTTACAATGTTTATTTCTTATTCCCATATAATTATACATCGAAGTCAAGAAAACAAGAAATGAGAACAGAAAATGCCTTAGGAAACTGTTCATATGGTATAAATCGGTAGAATTGAATAAGTTTTTTTTTGACGCAAGAACTTGAGGCAGATGAACCGAAGTACACTTCACACAGGCTGTGGGTTCTAAAACAACGGACTGCATGGATGCTAAGAAATAAATCGTACTAAAAATATGATTATAAAATTATAAAAGTTTAGGACGAATAAATTACATTAAAATTATCAGTATAAAACATAATTTAGTTTTTTATAAACATTCGGGTATTTGTGAAAAAAACTGTTTTTAAAACTTTGGGATAGTTTCTCAGAATTTCAAAATCTCTACACAATATTTTCATTTTAACACATTCAATTATTTTGTATGAACTAAATTGGAATGTGCTTCCGTAATTCGATCTACTTACTCAAGAACACTATTGTAACACCGTATATGGTATACGGCAACGTTGTATTGAATGATGATGATTATTAAGGTCTAAGGGCGCTTCAACAGTTAAGGGCATTGGCGCCCGTGTCAAATTATTTTAAGAGCAATACGCACTGTAGCAGTGCTAGACTAAAATATTTTTTAACGCAAGATAAAATGTAAGTAAAACTGTAAATAAGCGTGTTTAATCATTTAGAAAAGGGGTTGGCAGAAAACAACTAGAAACGCATTGAAATCTCCAGTTAGAAAGCAAATAATTGGCATAATCCAGTCCTCTCAGATAATGCTGTTAATGTCAGACTCTCGTAAGAAACTAAAAAGCTTGCAGAGAGAAATGCGCCATTTACAAGTACCTGTACTAGGGAGCTAGCAAGGCACGCCTTTGGCGGCTCCCTCGTTCCTTAGCACAGTGCAGGCGAACATGCTCCACAGTAAGATCCGTCTCGAAGCTACCGCAAGTAGGAGGTGGGTCACCGCGGAGAAGACGTCCGTGGGAGAAATGGCAGTGACAGATCCGAAGGCGTTTGAGAATTATCTCTGGGCGCCCAGACCCACGAGATGAGGAAGACCAAGGATTTTTGGAATCCTTGATTCTTGTGAGTTTAAAATCAGAGTTCGGCCATTCTGTTTGCTATGCACTGAGTACTGAGCGTTTAAAATATGCTTTACAGTTCGCTGAGGGGACATAAGGAATGTCAATAAATGATTTACGAGTTGCTGTTTTACGGCTTGATTCAAAGTAGATCGATGCTTCCTGAAGCCACACTGCACTGGAGTTAAAACGTTTCTTTACTCCAGGAGCCAGACCAGACGTCGGTTAACCATTCGCTACAATAGCTTAGAAATACAGCTAGTAAGCGAAATTGGTCGACAACTCGAGGAAATCATTCGATCCTTTTCCTTCCGTAGGAGTGGGTACAACGTCCTCGCACCAGGTGTCAGGGAATATATTTTCGTTCATTCGAATGCCGGTTGAAGAGGTTAATTGAGGAACCGATCGCGCCTTACTCGGGGGAAGGATTTAACATTTGGTTGTGGATTTGGTCCGGTTCTGGAGCAGTCTACCATGCAGAAGAGCAAGCGCAGGCAATCATTCTTCCATGGAAAGGGAGAGATTATATTCTCTCTCTGCCACTTGAAAAGACGAGTGTATCTTTTTCCATCTCCTCTTATAATTGGAAAGCCTACAGATGTTGCGAAAAATTGAGACGTTCTCATAGTGAATAGCCAGTTTCTCTGCTATATCTTCAGGGGAGTTGAACACAGTTTCCGTTCATCAGCAACCCATCGAGGAGGAAGTGTTACCCCAATCTGACGGGCCTTTCGCCATAACACTAGAAGGAGCAAGGCCAGAAAGAAAGAGATAACAAAGATGTCGATTTGTTTTCGCGTATGACCATTCTGGCCCTGGCTCTACACCTTGTATTCGTCTAAGATTTAACTTAGGGAGCCCAGTGAGCCTGGACAACGCTCGTTTCTGCTCACGAGCGGTGGTGGAGCAACTGACGTTCAGCAGGGCACAAGAGCGCGTCGTTCTCTGTCTTATGGCGGTGGTTGCGGCATCGAGAACTGCTACAGTGAAGTGAGCAGCCATACAATTTATGTCGTTGGGACACTGGTCTGATATGTGAAATTCTTCATCGTATTTCGCCCAGTCGGCACGCTGGATCGAGTTCTAAGTCGACCAGGATTGGAAAATAGTCGCTTCCATGAAGGTCCTCTAGAACTGTCCATTATATAAACGTAGATAAAGATGGACAGTTGATAGCGAGATCAACGTGGGAAAAGGTGACACGGGGGAGAAATGAGTGATATGACCAGTATTTAGAAGAACCTAATTAAATCTGTCTACGATATTTTCCAAACGCATACACCTCTGACGAGATCTTGCTGCACCCCAGGCGGGGCTATCAGCATTGAAGTCTCCACGAATGAGGTGGAGACAATTAAAAAATGAGTCGCAAGATCTGGCGGCACGCCTTCTCCAGGCGGGATGTAGACGCTGCTAATGGATTTCGAGATAGTACGGAACTTTATTTCTAGGATCAATGTTGAAGTGTGGGTGAGTAATGTGTTCGCCTTCTACTGAATCCTGTGCATGTCGGTGACTCTCTCACACAAGAAGGTTTTGAGGTCTTCATCAGTTTCGGTAGCAAACTCTTCTTGATTAACTACACCCTTACATAGGTTTAGGGGGCCCAACAAAGGGGCACTTCGTTGGAGAGCCAGGGTTTTCACGGAGATACAGCAGAGAGTGGCATGGTTTATTTCCCGGGGAACACCATGACACCTCCCACTCGCCCTGGAGTTCAGTCACAGACCTAGTCCGAGCCGATTGATTGGGAGTGGGTTAGCTCCCCACTGCCCGTCTAGAAGAGTCAGAGGCCAAAGCGAGTGTGTCGTTAACATTTAAGGAATGCTCCACAAAATACGTTAACAACGTACCCCTAGGAGCAAGGCATAAAGTAGCACAATAAGTAGTTGGGAAACAAACAAGTCCCGCAACTGCCGGGGCACGCATCCCCTCCGACACGGGTCGCCACGCACGACAACACATGAGTGAGCGTTCAGCATACGAGGGGCCAGTGAAATAAAAGAGGTATAAGAAAAGAGACATGATGTTATCAAAGAATGGCAATGAACGACGGGGAAGATAAAGATGGCTGGCGAAAGAAAGGAATTCTTGACAGCCCTCCCTGGGTCAGGACGGGGACCTCCCCACCTCGACGGGTTGTATTAAAAGAATTACAAATCTATTTTTAAGACTTAAAAAGTTCAAATATTTAACACATTGTAATCATATTCCTTATAAAAGTCTAGTGCTGAATTTAATTAATTTTCTCGTAAGATAAAGGTTATTTATTGAACCACTCTTATTATACAAAATACCAACTGGATTATTGGATAATTTTGTAATGTATTACTGTTAATTTTAAATGTTTGAGATACAATTTAGTAAGTCGCCAATTATAATATTATAATAACTGAAAAACACCGCACAAATAATTCACCACCACTACTATTCGTTCTCCGTTCACATTAAGAACAAAGTGGATGTAAACAATAACCCATGCTTCAGGATGCTTGCCATTGGTTCGTTGACTCGATGTAACGGAATAAATGAATCCGCGAGAGCAAGGAGGCGACGGAACTTCGCGCACGTAACTGGAGCTGTCGATTTCTGAAGAACCTATGACAGATGGGGGTCGGTATCGCAGGGGAGACGCGTTATGCCCATGCGAAGCGAAGCACACCACTTCAGAGTTTGCCAAGCAGTTCGAAACGTTGGCTTGAAGATGTCCGGGAGCGGTGCAGTTCCTTCCATGGTGAAATAGCACCACGGTAAACTATTACGGAGTGGTGAAAAGCGTGTGGCATTGAACGTTTTAAATACATTTTTGCATACAAATCGGAACTTTCCTATTATGCAAATTGCTGGACTGCCTGCAGAGTTTTTCAGATATATATGTTTCTAGTATATTTAAATTTAGAAAAGAGAACTTCGAGGCAGGAAATCATCAAACTCCAAAGAAAACAAGAAAGCGAAAAAAAAAACAACAGTGACCGAATCGTATGAATTTGTTGTAGGTGCTGTGCATTCTAAAGTGCATTCCTTCTTTTTTTTAAATGAACCACCACATCAATCAAAGTACTGCAGGCATTGATAAGCAATCCTAAATTACCAAGTTTTAAAAGATCCAGTTTGTGCAATTTAACTGTAATAAGATAGGATACTAATAGGATGCGTTCCGCATTAAATACATTTGTCGAAACATGGGAAGTAGATATCTTATATTCAATAATATTCGCTTTTCCCATTACAAACAGACTTTCGATTATTTAAAGCAACTGATATTTAATAATATTACTCTCCAAATGTTAAATTATTTTTCATTTATACGATTATTTCCTTGAATATAATGTTCATGTCTTAGTTTTTTTGAACTTAATATTGTCACAACTCTGTAATGATATCATTGTTGTATGCTTATTAAGTCACGATTGCCCGTGAATATGCTAATAAGCTATACCGCGTGTTAAGAATGATACTGCATACTTCAGAAGATGGTGCAATGTGATGCAGACAGTTTACGCAGAATAGCGCCTTCCGACGCAGTTAAAGGATTTTCTTGTTCCTGCGAAACAGTAATGTGGGATGAGTTGCGTTATCAATTAGAGGTGGAATGTTCAAAATTACTTACGAGCGAACGACTATATCATATGATATTTCCCACCATGATTGCTTGAAAAGTACTTGAAAAGTATACTTATGATTAGTTGTCAAAACGTGATCAATATCGGACCTAGAAGATTGTAATATTTATTCTCATCTAACGTGTGTAATTGTTTACTCTACGCCTAAAAGGGAGCGTGGCTACAGAAGGCAACCGAGCCCTTCCTCGCGCTTCAAGGCTCTACACAGGCAGTTCAGGTAATGTTAGCATCGTTGTTGCAAGTTAATTTTCGGTCCAGTCGTCCCACCGGCGAACGGTTAGACCGCATCGCACTGAGCCCTCTGGTGTTTAACCCCCGAGCGCCAGCACCACCCCCACTGGCACCTGTGCGCTGAGGGCCGTGTCGAGGGGCGTCAAGAGGGACTGTTGTCACGCCGCGGCGAGCGACGGGCCCGAGAGTAACAATAAAGATGTAGTGCTTAGCATCCATAAACGTCGGAGGCGGGGCAGTTGGCGAACCGCCAAGGGAGAGCCTTGGTGAAGCACCCCGCCGCCCGCAAGCGCTCCCCGCCGCCCCGCCCCCCACAGCATGACTCCACTCGCATGACAGCCGACTTCCTTCGTATGCAGTGCATGTGCTTGTGTGGGGGCTTCGTTAGCTTGAAAGGATCATTTCCGACATGGAGGATTGACACGTAAGGAACAGCGTCCGGAGACAAAAATTCACCGAGTGAAACAGTTTAATGAGGAAGTGTTGGGTCCTAGACCTTCGTAACAAACATACACGGAATAGTTATTAACGCCGTTACGCCGATAAACTGTAAGTAACAAAGTTCTTTGTGTCATCTGCTGAGTGCCGTTCAATACTACCCAAATATCTCCTTATTGTAACAAATCATGTAAATAAAAAATACCGTTTTTTGGATTAAGTGGATTAATCTTCCATCTAAAGTTACAACTCATTTGTTACGATTGTTCTTAACAGACTGCAGGCTTTAATCCTTAACGGACGCCGATCCGTTTTCTTTCCTCTGGTTGCATTAAGTCAATATAAGAGTACAGTACGATGAAAACTCATTAAATTAATACCCCGAGACTTGCTCCTCCATTTTGCCGAGAGAGAACAACTAGAATACTCGTATGCTTCGCGAGAGCTCTGGCGTGTGGTAGCCGACGCCCCTTTGTCCATATGAAGAAAACATATCGAATCAAATTTTTAATTCGATTCCATAACATATTTTGCCTTTTGCTCATCCCTGAATTCGATAACGTCCACACCACTCTTATCACGAAGTGAGGGTAGCCAGAAGAGCCAAACCCCTAAACGTGTAAGACGCAAAAGATTTGTTTTCTTATCCGTCGAGTCGCGTCACGGCAGTTGCCGAAAGATATGGGTTTCTGTAGTTTGCTGTGGACAGGGAGCTGCGGTCGAGACACGCGTTGTGTTGTTTATCATAAGAGTGGCCGCCTCTGGCATTCGTGTACCTTGCTATTGTGTGAAACACATCGTGTGGCACATCTGGAATAGAGCAAGGCACCAAAAAATCTGTCATTCGGAATTGTTATACAAAAAGTGTATCAGTTATGCACCTCTTACACAACTTCCAGGATAGCAAGACTACGGATCCTCGCTGTTTTTCTTTCACTACGTTGACATTGATGGGAAAATGCCAATGTTTTTGAATAACCATAAAAGTCTGGAAAGAAGAATATTGCCTGGAAGAAAATTACTATTGTTCTGATGAAAACATTCACGCGAACTCGCAATTTTGGAGAAAATTACTAAAAATATATTGTCTTTTAAGGCAGTTGAGCAACGAAACAAACCAGCAAGAAAGAGCGCAGTTTCATTTGAGGTACACTTAAGAACCAAAAAACTAAATTATTGGGTCAGCAAAATAAAAAAAGGAAGAAACCCAGTTTACATGAAAAATAATAATACATGTAATAGTAATCAGTAAGTTATCGAATACATACTTTTCTGGCCGGTTGAATGTACAATATTATAAATATTACTAAAGAGAGAAATATCGTTTACTACTTCCATTATATATTCCTTTATTAGATGGTCCGTTGGGTTATGATACACTTCATTGTAGTACTCGAGTTGAACCATTCACAGAGAAATTTGAGTTAATACATAATCAATAATAGGTCATCTGTCTAAAGTTTTGTTTTATTGTGAACAGTACTGTACAAAGACAACCTGTGCGGAGGATAAACCTCTTGCAAGCTAACCCACTTGCAAAACTCCGAAGAAAATCAGAAAATGTATGTCGTCTTTGGGGACTGTATCAATTTTTAAGCTGATAAGAACATAAGAATAAGAAATAAGATCAACAGCTGAACTTTGATGGCTTTTCTTGAGTAAATTGAATATTAACTGGTGTATTGCTCCTTGGGAGTCGGAGTCCCTTTTTGCTGAACCAGTACCATCTAGGAATCCTAGAAGAATGTCCGCTAGGTGGCGTTGGCTGAACATTGTAAGCCAGCTGCCGTTCAATGTAAATGCTTAACATAATATAACAGGGATCATTAGTTGTAGAAAAAGTACTGTAAGAATCGATGTAATAGGCAGTAGATCCTGTGTGAAATTCACTATACTCTCTCAGGGCGCTCTCGTATCGTAATAGTGTGTATTAATATCCTTCATTACATCGTAGTTTCATAATATTGTAGCACATACTCCCTAGGGCGAAAGTTTTATAATCCAGTAGCCAAATTCACGATGAACACAAGTGCGATATAAATCCCGCGACGTAGCCACTCGTGGGGCTGGCAAAGGTGCCCATCAAAGGGTTACTACGACGTAAGGAAAGTAAATCGAGAACTTTGGCTCAAAAAAGAAGAAGAAGGAATTTTGAGGTCACGCAGTTTTCAAGTTATACAGAATCGATGTCAAAAATCCCGACCGTTAAGTGGGGGTGTAGATGTTCCCGCGAAGTTTCATTTGCATCTGCCTCATTTAGACGCGATTTCTTAAGAAAAATTAATACTAATAAAGTGAAAAGTGGAATTCGTCACCCGTTTATGAACTTAGCTTTCTTTTGAACTTTATTTGTGAAGGTTGTTGGGTGTGAGATGTGAGAGCCGCAAAGTTTATCTGTACTATCTAAATAAAATACATTGAATTCGGAGCACTTTTAAAATTCTCTCTCCACAGCGCCCCACAACAGTAATGCGGGCCATAAAATTCATTGGTTGTACTAATATAGTTGCGCAGTGATAGTTTGTGTCATTTGCAGAAATTCAATGAATCTAATTTGAATCTTATTGTGATCTAATTCTAATAACGCTAACTACTTTTACTGGGTACTAAGTAATTACTGCGAAAGGCCCATGGTATAATATTAGGTCAATAAAATGTTTGCTTTCCTTCAGAGGATTCTTTCATACTTTTGAGAAAAGAAAATACTCACGTGTATATGGCCGTCGACCATGATACTAACAATAAAATCTATAAACCGATAGAACTTGCATGCTAGGGGGTAGAATTGTTTCTCTTATGTCTTAACAACTATTAACTAGAGTGTTTGGATTCATTGAATGTTAATACTTAATCTATGATGTTTAAAATCAGGAGACATAGGTGGTCTGTATGGGTCGATATGGGTTTTACATATTTTTCCTTCAAATTGGTCTTTTCTATATTTCATGAGAGTGATTTTCCCTCATATTAACATTTCTTCGATCGCTTATCGAGCAAACTCAGGAGTATATAGAAATGATAAAATTGTTTCACTTATTTACATAGATAAATAATAAGTTTATGTACGTGAGTTGTGCGGTAAGCAAGAAAAGTATATAATGAAATTGTGATTTTTACAAATTAACTTTTAAAATTGGTTTTAACGTTGTTTTGATTGAGGTTTCTTACCATTCTCTAAAAAAGTGACTCGTAATTTTGAGGCCTTTAGAGAAGTGGAACACTTGGTACTAATTGTAAAAAAAATTATAACTAAGTTTACTTTCAAAGAAAATTAAATCCGAAATCTTTCAATCACAAAATTGAAGCAAACAGTGTCATGTTAAAAACGTTTAAAATTCCATGAATGATTAATGTAAACAAAACATTATGATTTTTTTTTAAAAAAATCGTATATATTTAACGCCTCATTGATGCTTTCTTTGCAATTTATGAAAAAAGAAAATAATGATAAAATAGTAAAGTCAACATTGCCTTACAAACAAGTCTGTGTCATTAATATAAAAGTAGTCATTTAGTAGTCATCGGTATCATCAACACAATAATATTAAGTCATGAAACTGTTGAACGATGTTGGTTTTTTACCAGCCAAGCAAATCCCAGAGTGCAAGACAGACTAATCAGAATACAAATCTCGGCACCTGATGCACTGAATACGAAATCTGAAGATTTTTCCTGTTATGAGGAAACCGTACCAAATATTGAAATGAATGATAACAATTTATTTATGTTCACTTCTGACTAAATCAACGCACAAAATTAAAAATACGTATTTACTGACATTACAGTGGATTCAATTTAGGAACTTACTGCTCTAAGCAAAAATCGTGTAGTTTAATCGTCATTTTTCACTGCAGTAAACTAGAAGTGAACACTGCAGTAAACTGGAAGTGAATAATGCGATTATGGAAGATTCCTCACTGGAGCTTTAATATACCGCCATGAAATGAAATTCCTCAGTGCCCACGCTCTTGACTGCATACTCTCCGTCTTTTGTCTCGTCTCAGCCCTTTAAGAACCTGCTGTAAGAAACCATCCAAATGGAGTTGAAATTACTTGGAAAATGGCTCATTCCTATGTTCACACCATTAGTGATAGTACTCGTGCGATGCTGTTGTGTATTTACCTTTACAATATTTGGTAAGAGCAAATATACTATTTTATTCGTCTGACTGTCTATTGATGATTCTGGAAGTAAAGGTCTTCTCTTTGAAAATTATGTTTAGTTCTATATATTGTCAACATGAATATCATTAGGCATCATTTTGCTGTCTCTGTCTGTCTCTCTGTCTGTTTGTCTCTCTGTCTGTCTGTCTCTCTGTGTGTCTGTCTCTGTGTGTCTGTCTGTCTCTGTGTGTCTGTCTGTCTCTGTGTGTCTGTCTCTCTGTGTCTGTCTCTGTGTGTCTGTCTCTCTGTGTGTCTGTCTGTCTCTCTGTGTGTCTGTCTGTCTCTCTGTGTGTCTGTCTGTCTCTCTGTGTGTCTGCCTGTCTCTCTGTGTGTCTGTCTCTCTGTGTGTCTGTCTGTCTGTGTGTCTGTCTGTCTGTCTCTCTGTCTGTCTGTCTCTCTGTCTGTCTGGTCTCTGTCTGTCCGCTCTCTGTCTGTCTGTCTGTCTCTCTGCCTCTCTGTCTGTCTGCCTCTCTGTCTGTCTGTCTCTCTGTCTGTCTGTCTCTCTGTCTGTCTGTCTCTCTGTCTGTCTCTCTGTCTGTCTGTCTCCCTGACCGTCTGTCTCTCTGTCTTTTTCTTCGCAACATCCCACTACAACTATCAATAGCCCTGTCACTACCTCCGCTCTCAGTGTTAGTGGAACTCTGCAGATAGCGATGGGCCGCGTGCGCATCGCTCAGTCGTAAGAATGGAGAGGGGGCCACCGGTGGCTTCACGGGGCTCGAGGTCTGATTTTTAAGATGCCATGTCGATATTCGTGTGTATTTGATCGAAATCGACCGATCGGAGTTGATGATCGGTAGAAAGTCGTCCACTCGAAGCAGCTATATAGCAAGTGTAGAAATCCATCGTAGGGCGTTGCTACTTGACGAAGCTTGCGTTGCGATTTTGCGACACATATGTCAACGCATCATGATCCTTTCATAAGCTATTGCATTTAAATTAACAATTGATGTTGACGAGACAACGATTAGCTAAGTTTTCTTCTAGAGAATCAGGCAATTATATTTTGCGCTACATGTTACAAAATTGATTGGACAGACCCATTTATTTTAATAGCGTAGCAGCAGCTTAATATTTTTGAAATTTAGTTAATTTTATCAAACTCATTTTGAGTCAGAATTTATATGAACTTTCTCCCAATAACACAGTGCAACAAATTGAACTTTGCATCTTGCCGCGAGATGAAAATATGAGTTCTTTACTAAATAACATACGCTGATTGCGAAAATGAAATCAATAATATTCCATCACGTACCAGGTTTTCTGAAAAAGCTACTCCACATATACTACTTACGAGAAACGTGCAAACATCTCAGAATCAATTAAGTTATGTAGTTGATTAATATACAGATAATGTTACATAGTTTGTATTACGATAGTTGTTAGTATGATATTTTTGTATAATTGTTTATATTACAAAACAAAATGAAAACAGTACGAGAACACTGATTAAAGCTTAAACTTTGGAAACGTTTTTTGGAAACTTTCGTTTGTGAATGGATGATGAAACTTCTTGTAGATCTGTCAACCTGTTAAGGCTAAATGTCCCGACACTAGTACAATTTGTGGCCACCACGTGAAACACCAAAATAAGTAGAATTTACTTTACCGATAACGTCTGAACCAATGGTCCGATTTTCGATCTGTAAACGGCATTTGACGCCTTTTTAAAATAGAATTTACGCTACGAAGCCCTTTTTCCAAAAATCTAGCAAAATCTCGAATATAAAATTAGTTCTCAAACTTCCGAGAAAAAATTTAAAAATGTGGGCTTATAGCGCGATGGCGACATGCTTCCTGAATTCAACACCGTGACAAACATGCATATCGGACGAATAGGAGCGTCGTAAAGTGAAATTTACAAAAACACTTCGCCCCCCTTCCCCTTCTTTGCCGTTGCGTCACCCACCCGATTGTTGTGGGTCCTCTGTCGGCGCGGGTGCACGACCACGCCAGGCCAGGCGGCGTGAGGCAAGCCCAGGCGGAGCAGGCGGGTCTTGCGGGATACGCAAGCCAGACTGTCGGTTTCGGCTTTCGTCTCTTTGCATCTCAGTCTATTTTTCCACAGATACCAAATTAGAGATGCTATACTACTATTACTGACTGAGGTAAACGGTTTGTAATAGTAGTACATAACTATATTTTTCACACATTTCCGTCTTCCTGCGAATACGATATTAAAATTGTTTGAGGCAATACTCAAAATAGGTGAATGCGGGCGCCCTTACAAACAGGCCGTGGACTGCACGAAATCTTTCCTACTTCTGCCGTGTCCTCACCCCTTTTTCACACGTACACTAACATGTGCTACCTCTCGAGCAAAAAAGCACTACATTTACGGGACCAATGACCCTAGTAGTTGAGGCGCCCGGTATCACTAACAATCAATCTTAGATATGTTCGAAAGAGAGCGAGCCATCGATAGCAATCGTTGGATGCTACGGAGGTATCCCCCTCCGGGCAGTGCGCTGCCTCTCCATCTTCGACAGGCAGAGCATAGTTTGCTTCTCTGATGGAAGGGCTGATAGTTCTGCTTTTTAAGTTTGATGATTTGTTTTCAAGCGCGTCAAACAGTATATTTCACCACCACTCGTCAAATCTGCCTTGATCGTCATTTTCGACGAACGTCAAAACTTGACGCGTCGTTGCGTTTCATCAACACTTTTCTGTTAGCAATGACGCTTCGTTAACTTCGACGACTCGCCAAGGAAAGTGTGTTTATTTGATCTTGTACATATTTGGCTACAATAACAGTCGGTTCCGCATTGGCTGTTGAACCTGTTGACTACTGATAACGTATGAACTATTATATTCTAAGTATGTTGGCACATAATAAAAATCACATCTTTAATAGGAAATACATTTTTTGATTTCTGAGTCGTTCTCATTCATTTCCTCCGGAAACAAAATCGGCACATGCGTGTGGTTTGTATTCCCATTATCTCCACGAAAGTTTTCTATTGTAAAAGCAACTCGCAGTATTGGTTAGAGATCGGCATCCCGTGGAATTACCACATACTGTGGGCGTAGAAAAGGATTTGCAAAAGAAACGATATTTGTATTTACGCAATCGCACTCTATAGATGAGAAAATTCCATTACAATGGTCAGAGGAAATGTCCTGCAGCTAAAAATGGTAAAGTTGTTAACTACTGGGCACGGGAATTACAGACCTATTTCTGTTTGAGCACTATAGCAGACGTGGTTTTTTTCTTCTAAATTTTCCTGGAACATCGCGTTTGATATTCACTCGTTACGAATTGAGGATATTCCAAATAATAAAAAGCACATGGTTTTGAGTAATTGCTTGTTCTCTACCCATGGTTTGTAAATATACAAAAGTTAAGTATCAGAAGTATCTTCCATGATATCACACACGCCTCACTTGAACAGCAAAAACAAAAATAACTAGGTTAATGAACACGTACTTGATTCACCCTAACATCGCAAAAGCAGTTTAAGGAGTCGTCAAAGACGTTGATAGAGAAGTACCGGTCCCTCAAAATTTGACGAACATTTTGACAATCGTCAAGTGAAACGACTTTGGTGAAAAGTAAATAAGGCGTTTGACGCGCCGTCATTGGTTTGATGTCCGACAAAGCTGCTGATCATCATTGGTGAAACACAAAATTTATTTTATAATTATTAGTACGTTATATCCAGGATAATGGCAGCATTCGTCTACCCTAAGTATCTGAGATTTCTCCTCGGTAAAGCCTGTTTCACTCCATTATATTTTCATCCTTTTTCGTCATTTCTCTGTACAGAAAGTGCATGGAAAAAGGACTTGTGTTTCGGCGCCGAAACTATATGAAAGTGATTCCATCGTTTTACGCGGGTCATTTCTGGTCTGTACGTAACCGTAATGAAAATACGTCCTCCGGTCACCGCAAAAAGCGCTGAAATTCAAACATTTGAACATCACAGCAATGATTACAAATTAAATTAGGTTATATTTGGACTGACGCGACGACATTAGAACACAGTACATACTTTATTTCTCACTACATAATCGCTTCACATTACAATTCGACACATCGGAACGCTCTTAAAACAGTACAAAACTAACAAATTGCACCACCACATAGCAAACCAAATTCGTTACAAAAAGTGACCTCCGGATCGCGTTAGTCTAACTGGAGGAAATCGGTACTTTTTTCGTGCAAAACGCATCGAATCTGGTCTGTCTCTTTTCTGCACCGGAGAAACATGATAAAAATGACCTACTTATCAGCTTATGCAGCTTTCCCCACCCGTTACCTGCAGCAGTGGGGCCCATCAGGACCCTGTCACTTGAGGGAAGGAGAGGGAAAAGCTTTTTAAGATTACGACGAAATTTTCAAAAATCAACCACTATGACGTTGATGCAAAACATTTAAAAATAAAACTCAGTATTATATATGATTTTTCAATTATCATTTGTTAATTCGTTCAAATTTACTTTGAGCACTTAGTAATGTTGGTTTCTAGTCCTTTGTTCTAAAAGTCATGCTCATTTGTCGTGCAGATCAAGAGTATCGACTCCTATATTATTTCAGTAGTGTACATACCTTTTCTGGCTCTCACACGCCACCAATCTTGGTAAGCGAGGTCTCCAACAAAAGTCAATTTCACGGAGACGTGACAAATTGCACGTTGAATTTAAAAATATGAAGGATTTGTTTTAAAAATGCACCGAAATATTCATACCAAATTTAACCCGCAGCACTTGTCAGGATTTTTAATTTATATCATTAAATAAATTCTAAATAAAGGATTTCAGGGCCTTAAAACTTGAAATGTTGATGACTGTCACCTATTTTCAAGACTACTAGTCTCAAAGAAAAGTTTCTTACGCCATAATCTACAGGACACGGAATGCTTGGACATTCTATTGCATTTTTGCTGCACCAGCACTTATCGGTATTATCCATTCCAACTATATTACTCGACACTGAAGGCGATCTTTGTTTGTGACGTCACACTTGGAAGGCTTCAATTTCTCTTGTGTGTGTTCATCGTGGTTTACACAGACGAATGCGGTATATTTGCCCAATAATTAATTCCAGATTTTGCAAATAATCCTAAATGATGTTGCAGAAACAAGAAGTATTAATAGTTGCTTGAAATTGATTAAGATTGATTTTTACGTGTATTGTGCAACCGTTCATTTATCCAGTGTATGTATTGATATTCTTGTTTCTGTGAGTAGTTTGTGATATACCCTACAGTACATAATCTACAACTGTATGCGAAATGAAAGTAATTACATGATATTCTAGGCGATTAAATTGCACGGGTGTACCTCCCATTTACGTAATAATGTTAAATAATATTTCGAAGAGTAGGGTTATGCTTGCACGATACTGAAGTTTTGCATGATTAACTTTATGTAGCTTTCTCGAGAGTAAAAAGCGTTTGTATTATTTTTGTGACTATCAAGGAAAGCAAAAAGCTAACTGTCAAGGGAAATTGTATAATAACATCAAATGCTGTTTTTAAGGAAGTGTGAATTGTTTCAAGGACATGGCTATAACATTGAATAAACCTTTATTCAACATCTGTTTCAAACGTCAATTTCAGTGTTCTTTACTTTAATTTTAAATTCTACTAGAACATTGGAAGTTAAGTTTTAATTTTTTAAACAAATAAACACGTTTCATTAACAACTTCCTCTCTTAATATGGAAAAGGAAAGATAGGGAAGAGGGTGGAATTTAACATACGAGAGTTCCCGCGCGGGTACGCTAGTGTAATATAATTGTAACATTGGGAGTACTTGGAGTTAAGTTTATAACACGCCAACATTTTTCGTTAAGCCATTAGGAATACTCATGCATATGTAAGCATTTCTGTGGTAATCGTTTTAAGCGCGGGTATTTAAGAGGGGCAAAGAGAGAGAAAATGGGAAAGTAGGGAAATTATTTTATTTCTTAAAGTATTCCTCCCATCTGCTGTAGTCATAAGAATAGTGTTGACAAAATTTTAAATATTAACATATAACTACTTATTACACAAAGTATGAGTTTTTACATACATATTATTTTTAATTACAATGTTCACAAACAAAAAGAATAAAACTAATCGAGCATTTTATGTCACTATTACAAAAAACCTTCTAGTACAATTAGTTTAAAGCAAATTCAAATATCCCGCTTGGAATATTAATTTTTAAATTCAAATGTTATTGACTCTGCTAATCACGCACACACTTCGAGTTGACTTTATCACATCTGTTTGCAGTAAGAACTAACCCTTCTAATAAACTAATTACTTTATGTGATGAAGAAAAGTAACAACTCGGCTCCGGGCCCTGACATTCCCAATAGTTTCCTTAAAAATCTACAAGTGAAGGCCCTAGCCCATCTTCTTAAGATATATAATGTCATATGATCAACTCAGACTTTTCCTGATCCAAAAAATTCAAGAAAAGCTTTATCACACCTTTCTGAAATGATACCCCTTTGCAATAGCTTGGCTTCCTTATCACATTGCCATCCAGAGCAATGAAGAAGCGGATACAGCAGCGACAGCAGCAATCTCTCTTCCAGAAATGGAAACTACAGCTGGCGACTCACTTCCTCTTACCTCTTACTTGCTATTAAGAAGCTTTGGGACCATAACTGGAGAATGTTGCCTTCTAAATTGCATGCAGTCAGGAAGGATATCGAGGATTCTCTCATCACGTCCATGACGGGCAGAAGACATCAAGGGGGTTACAACCAGGCTGCGAATACGTTATTTTAACCTTAGTCATAGCTTCCTTACGAAAACGTCAATACCTGATCCCTGCCCAAATTGCTGTCTTCCAGTATCTACTAAGCACCTTATTATTGATTGCCATGTGATGATGATTGAAAGGGAAAATGTTAATATTAATAGTGATCTTCATTGTTTATTCAACTGTTATTCGGGATACATGAAGATTATTCCAATCCTTATCAAATTTGATTTGGTAAATTGTATATAGCAATTGATTATATATTATCAATCTCGTGTACAAGTACTTCATCAACGTTTTATCCCAAATGTATGCATACTCCTTGACATATTTCCTTATATTTGCAAGTACTGTATTTTGTAACTGTGGTCGCCAATTACCTAGTTGTTTGAAAGGCAACCTTAAATAAATAATTACAAAATATTTGAAAATAATGTTAGGTACAATTTTTTAAAACGAAACCTTGTTTTTGGGTTTTTTTGTTTGAAATAAGGGCGTTTTATAAATTTTTCCTGACAAAAAGCTACAAAGCTTTTTTAAATTCTAAATAGAATAGAGCAAGGGTCGCTTAAAAATGGTGCTGGTTTGATTTTAGTTGAACTTTCTGAATTTTGTAATAACGCCAAAGTTATAAATAGTGCGAAAAAGTAAATGCTTCTCTAGCACCATTAGTTTTAAAAATACATTAATGTTTTAGGTAGCCGTTCCTTGATTTCGACGTGACAAAGCTGATGATAAATAAAGCTTCTCAACTGATCACTAAAAACTTATTGACAAAGATATCAACCTCAGTTGTTTATAACGTCCGACAACGCTCCACCTGTACACGAATATTCTAGATTACAGCATCATTGAGTTGAGAATCGGTGATTATCTCCACAGCTAATCAGTGGTGAATTCACAGCCCTTTACTCAGCCCACCTCCGAAGGGCTCCTCCTCGTCTTCTGTCTCAGGACACGAGATAATGCAGGTCACTTCACGAGAGCACTTCGCTGGCCTGAAAGTCTCCGATGCAGTTATGAGCCGAGATGACTAACAAGATACTCATGTTAACAGGACGAGATAAGAGTCAGTTCATTGATTATTTTGCTTAGAGTGGAAGTAACCGTGGAGAGGAGAACAAAACAGAGGTGTTAGTGAAGGTCAAAGAAACTTTATAATGGTATATTATTTATTATTAGAACTTTTCAGAAGTATTACATCTTTAAATTATTGTTAATATATTTTGAAAAAGAAGTTTGGTTAGGGAAGGTAGATCGTGGTTTTCAATTGGTGTATTTAGGGGCAAGTGGGTAAAGGTACCCTTCACCACAAGATTGTCCTCGAAGGTGAACCTACAAAAATTTTGAAAAATCGAATATCGAAATTATTAATTTGACTGTTATGAACAATGTCATAATGACTTTCATGCCTATGACTTAATTGATATTGTAATTTAGAATACAAATGATGAACACGTAACTTTTACTGACAAAATATACAGTGCATTACTTAAAAAAAACAAGACATAGGATATTAATGTTTTCAGGATTTTACAAAAAAATTGAGTAAAATAAACATTTAGTTAAACATTCTTTATAATGAAGTTCTGCTGAAATAATATTCATAATTTTTGTCGGATATTATATTCGCACAGCTCCTCTTTTCGGTAATTAGTATCCTGTACCTGAAGAATAGAGAAACTATGAGTGCTAAAACGATGGGAAGAACTCTTCTGGTAGTCGTATTTTGGACGAAGTAATATTGATCAAAATACCACATGGGGTCTTTAATGTGTCCGCGAAAATCATGATAAAATATTGTCTTGATGACTCAAATAAGGTAGACAGCCATTTCGATCGAGGCGTTGTTGCGAGGCTTCTGGTCTTCTAATCAATATACTGAATGCAGCTTTTGACCTTGAAGGAAGCCGTGGATGTGAAAGGCTGTACCCAGTTAAGATGTTACTCTATCACAAAGGATTCACTATCAAATAATACGATTCCGATGTTCTGTTTGGGGTAGGTTAGAGAAGTGACGCTATACTACTGCGCATACATTATCCCGTTATTTGTTCGCAATTTTCGAAAATTAAGAGGGCTCAACGAAAACGAGACGCCATTATTTAATCACCGTTTTCTATTTCCAATGGAACAAATTAAAAAAGAAGAAAAAATTGAAGCCTTTCAAAATCTTTTCTATGAATCCTTCACTTAAAGCAAAAATTACATGACAACTTGTAATTTCAAATAATTGTACATGATTTTATTTATATTTGAAAAATATTAATAAGATTTTATTTAAAATACCCCCAAAAAATAATTTATTCGATTTAAATTCTCAAGGCTTTGCCGACATTAACCGGCAAATTGTTAGAAAATTGTGTGAACGGTGTAAGAACTAGGTTTGACCACAGACTGACTGATGTGTTACTCAAAGCGAACTGTTTGGTATTAAGAAGCCACAAAACTTGTATTTGACCACACAATGTGTTAAGAGGAAGTAATTTACTAGATATAGAAACAATTTCTATTGCCAGGTCTCCACAGAGCTTTTTCTGAGAAATATTCGCCACTTGGCAAAAATTGCTACATCTGACCAATCTTTTTAAGTGAAATTACGAAAAAGAACTATGAAAATATTACAATTCTTTTCAAATAAGTAGGGTTTCATTTTCAGGGTGATTCCTACAAGCTTTTATTATTCTTCTACCTTTCGAAACTGTATTTTTTAATGACGAAGGTGAAAGTCAATACCAGGAGAGGTGGCTCAGAGCGACACTGAACTGCCTCTGACCGGAATGACCTAGGTTCGAGTCCCAAGAGTGCGAGAATTTTCGATCCTACCTAGTAGATAGCTACACGAGTTCAGATGCTGTCTGTAGGAGAATTCTGGCAGCCGCCTGCTCTGATCAGTAGTTTTCCGTGGTTTCTCCGATTAACACCGGCGGTACAGTACCCCAACAAACTGGCCATGGGTGCGCGCGATCTTTCCTTTCTTTTCCTTGGCCTATTCACTCTCCTTACTTATTCATATTCACACTAACAAGCACTATTCTACCACTCAAGCCGCAGAACCAGTCGGGAGCTTAGAGCTTGAATCAGCATAGGTTGAGCTCCGTTAGTAGGAGATACCTGGTTGAGGGAAAATCCCTCAAGCCTACGGATAAGTCAGCGCCGGATTCCGCCATCCGGCGGGGCAATATCACAACCATCTAGCGATAAAAATATGCATCTACCTACGAGAATAACCAACCTACAGTAGTTGGATGCGCCTGCAATAGAGCAAGCACGCAACCACATATAAACTATAACTGTTCCACCATCACTATCAAATTGTACAATTAATGTACATGTTCACAAGAGTTAATTTAATGTTTTTGTTCTTATTATGTTGTTCTTGTTATATTACCAAATAAAAACAAAATATAATTTTAAAGGAGTAATAAATTAATATTTTAGTTTTTAAATGTAATTAAAGTTTTTAAAAGGTTTTTTCATAACGTATTTGATTTTAATGCGAACACTGCAATCTTTTTACATGGTACCACTGCCTTCTTTAAACTCCATAACTGATAATGTATAGGGGCCGTGACTATTACATCAGTGATGACTGCTATTTCTTGCAGAAATAGCAATGACGTAATGATTCGTGCAATAATATGTCATGTTATGTACGATTTTGTTAATGGAAACGGGTTGTTTATAATGCTAGTATAGAAAAAAGTATTCAAAATTCGACTCTCCAAAGTTCTCCACAGGGCATTGTTTTCGACGATCATCGGCCACAATGGTAGTGAAAATTTGCTCTCTTCAGGAGTTGGAGGTTGGGGTTCTCGTCAGTGGCAGCAAAAAGTAATTGAACAATCTGTATCGAAAAGAATTAAAAATTTTAAACAGCTTTTCAACACCGACGAGGTTGCATCAACGGGTTCGTCGACACCTTCGATTTCCTATGAAGTGCTAGAAATGAGCAATAATTGTTCATTTAATATTCAGATTTATTGAATAGAGAAATTGTAAGTTAAAAAATAAGAGTAATTAAATGACCTGTTGAAAATGCCTTTTGTAAGTGTTATTTATTTTGTATTATGTGTGTGTTACATTATTTGTCGTTTGTTATTGAAGTTTAATAAATAGTTTGAAGATCCCGTGGTTACTTAACGGCCGGCGACTATTACTATTATTTTTCAATTCCTCTGCTGTGTTGCGTTATGCAGATATATTAACGGGACACTGTTACGACATTTGTATTTTACAGTCTGTCGTAAATTAAGAACAAACAATTGTAATGAAGTTAGCTAAAGATGGCGTATGAGTATACTTCAAGAAATGGTATTTATGTATTAGATTTTTCTTGTCAGAGGATGATTTTACAAAAATATATTGAAATACATACTACCAATAACACAAATAATAGTTGACTTGTTTATCGGCGAAATTACCTGCAACTATTATCACTTGAGAGCATTGGCATTAATTAGATATATTCTATGATGCCCAACACAATATTTTGTGGCACTTCCTAAACTGACGTGTATAACATTTGAGTAGTACATGCAATTTCATATTAACAAGAAAAGTAATATTGTATAAAGCCTACAAGTAATTTACTGTGTGTCTGAAGTTTGCAATGATCCAGGCGCAAATGACTCTCTAAAAAGTGTGTGGATGACCGCACTACGGCTTTCAGGGTAGAAATTACGTATCCTTTTAAATCCTTGAAAGACTTCGCTAGTAAAAAAAAATACAAAATGTAAACGAAAATGTACGTACTCGGAGCAGGTGAAATACAAGCATTTAAAAGGGAGATGTTAGTGACACTTTGCAAGAAAATTTTCCGAATCTTTTCTCACACTCACTGGCAGGGAGCAGCGTTTCCTTCCGGTGGGGAATTTAGGACGTCTTGAGAGGGAGGGATTAACCGCTCTTTGGAACTTGATTCACGGCTGCGCGAAGGCGCCTATTAATACCCCGGGAAGTTATAAGCAGCACGCGTTTCCCTCCATGCTTCTTAGCTCAGATGGAGCTGCGATACTTCTCAAAATATATCGCTATAATTACAGGTTGCTCCCGGCAGGTTAGCAGTATTTTATAAGAACGGCCATAATTTTGTACGACGTATTATTTGGAGAGAAACTCGAAAAAATTTGAAATGAATTTGATTCTCATTCGATATTTTCAATCCGATAAAATTATAAATATCGCTGCATCACGAAATAGGCGTATTGGTGTTTAAGATGCGAGATATTGTGCCTATATGAAACGGGAATATTTGTCAGAAAGTTTGGGAGATTTTGCCCACGATTTCTCTGTAGTTCATCAAAGTGTTGCAAGTCTACAAAATTCTTCTTCTCTTTGTTCTTTCAGTATTTTTACTACGCTCCTCCTTCTATCTACGATGTAGAGTTGTCTCTTGCTTGTAAGAGGTTGAAATATTCTGTCCATTTTCGACCATCAATCATGGAAAATTATATGGCTATAGGGGGCGGATTTTAATGAAATGTAATATTTTTTCTTTTCACTTTGGAACACTGCCGTTTAGTATATAAATTAATTTTACGTTATGAAATAACGAAGTGACCCGTTTTTATATGTTTATATATATATATATATATTATTTTTATAGAATCTTTTGCACATGTGAGGGCACAGCAAAATTCATCCATTGAGAAAGGAGCAATGTAATCTTTCTCCACGCAACACGAGACATATAGACTGCAGTTCTCCATTCTTTCTTTGGTCTTCATAAACCTAGGAAAGTAATGTATGGTGCTGGAGATAAGTGAGATGTCTATTCTTCAACTTTATTTTCTCGTGAGGTGAGAAGATTTCCATTTATCAGAAGCCCTGTGACATCCGGCGAAGGAAGTCTTCCACCAGTCTGTCGAACCTTTCGCCACACTGCTTGGCGTGGCGTTACTTTCCCGTATAGTTAATCTAGCCCTGGCTCGTGATCTTTTATGATTGATCAGATTATCCATGGTTGGGAACTTACTAAGCTTCGCCAAGGCCCGTTCCGATCACGCACCGCGGAAGCACAGTAACATTCCACCATGGCCAGGAGGTTGTCGTGGGTGACTCGACGACTTCGGATGACAATTGAGGCCGCATGATGAACGGCATCGGTAAAATGTGCCACCGTAGCATTGACATCGTTTGGGTACGTTTCCGATATCCATATTTCTTTCTCGAATGTTTCCCACTCAGCTCGGAGGATTAGCCAGCTAGGAGGACGAGCAACGTTTGGGTCTGGAATATCGAAATGGGGAAGTGGTCACTGCCGTGCAGATCGGTAAGGACAGTCCACTCGAAGATGGCAGAGGGCCAGGACGAATGTATATATTGCACACCGTTAGAGACGCTAAGTACGTACCGTAAAGACAGTCGGCATATCCGAGTTAGAACGTTTCGTTCGTCAGGGAACATGGAGTTCCGGATAAGTACCGCGACACCACCGTGAGCACGGAGTCCGTCATCTTGATCTAACCAACAGATGTTAAACCCGCGACGCCAGAGGGGGTAATGCGGAAGAAAATGACTTTCCTGAAATCAGACTATAGATGGTCTATAGCGACAAATTATCGATCTTAATTCTTCGAAATGGGCACGAAAACAGTTTAGATTCCACGAGAGAGACATTGTAGTCATTGTCATTGCTTTTTCCTTTCTCACCTGAAACGTTTTAGAGAAACTCTAGTGGTGTTCCTCGTCAGCAGCTGAGTCATCCTGACTGTTGCTGTAAATGACCGCCTGTGTAGGGGATTTCCCATTTTTTGCCAGAGAAGACCAATATTTACATGGGCTGGAATATCACTAAATACTAGTCTCGGAAGTAGAAGGACGAGACTTCGGTGAAGAAGTTTTGTTCAGAAGCGATAGCTGGCTTGAAACTATTTCTTTAAGGGCCCAGTAGAAGTGATCTCTGTGTGGTGGGGTTTTTGGCTTGGTTTTTTAAACTACGTAGGTATTATTATATTTACATCTTGGATGCATGCAGTATCAGTGGTCTATAGGCGACCCCTGACAACTGAATTGCGCTACTAGAGCAGGAGCACGTTGTGTTTGACAACTTGTTACACCTGAGAGCTTTAAAGAACTGGAGAAGGATCGTGACAGGTCTACTGGATTTCTAGTCTGGTGCCGGCGTTTGGACTCTGCGAAGGATACCTTTTCGGCAACTCTTCTGAATCTCTCTTTCCCAGAGAAAGGTAGGGCACAGTTCGTAGTTGGCTGGGTCTTCACAATTGACACAGTGCTGTGGTATAGCGCAGGGAAGTGGATTGTGTACTGATGCACCGCACTTCTCGGACACTGGGCTTACGGACCTACATCGTTACTGGGTATGCCCAAACTTTATACACTTAAAACAGCGCATAGGAGTTGGTACATACTGTCGCACGTGGAGAGTGTAGAAACCACAACTGATCCTTTCCGGGAGGACGGACGGTCAAAGGAACCTTTCCCCTGCTCTTTCCTTTTCATCCTAAACTTCAGTTTCACCCTGACTGTCGGAAAAGTAAATTACTATTTCATTTCCTGAAGAAAAGTGGTCGTGATTTACGATGCCTTTGCACGTGTTAACGTTGCGGGCATCGTCTCTGCCCCCTGGAGGCCGCCAATGTGGTTTGTAGTAGATTCGGTATTTGCGCGTCGGTGCGTGCTTCGCAGTGAATCGTTTACATGTGTTCCCCTGTCGCACGACCGCTTGGAGCTTCTCTTGTGCTTCCTCTATGGCTCGCGCCAAACGGGAAACACTTACGTTTTTAAACTTTTCTTCTTGCTCGGCGCATGCCATGAGGAAACGCGGCAAAACAACTATTTAAATGAATAGTTCGTTCCGAATATTTCCTCTTCCTTTCGAAATAGGGCGGGGGAGAAGGTTTAGTATCCATGGAAATGAATATATGATGAATTCCCGTGGTCCCCACCCATCACTCCTTGGGAGTGCCAAGGAGATAGCCAAGGAGGTTGCCAAGGAGATAGAGTGGGGGATGACCCTGCGCTGCCCGCCGTGGTTCCCCCCGCTCATTCTGTAGATCGGTACAATTCCTAGTCGGAGCCGATTGATCGGGAGTGGGTTAGCTCCCGTCAGCCCGTCTAGAAGAGTCCGGGAAGAAAGAGGTGTGTTGGAAACCTACAAGGAATGTCCTCCAAAATACGTTAACAACGTACCCCGAGGAGCAAAGCATAAAGTAGCACAAGTAGTTGGGAAACAAGCAGGTCCCTCAACTGCCAGGACACACAATTCCCTCCGACAAGGGTCTTCATGCTCGGCAAACACGAGGATGGGCGTTCTGCATACAGGGGGGCCAGTGAAATAAAAGGGGTATAGATGAACAATGGGGAAGATAAAGATGGCTGGTGAAAGAAAGGAATATTTGAGAGCCCTCCCTGCGTCAGGACGTGGACCGCCCCACCTCGACGGGCGCGGGACTCAAACCTGCAGCCTCCTCGGCGCAGACGACGGCTGCCGCAACCATCTGCCGTTTGTCCCACATATCTGCGGTGCTTCAGTGAAGCTACTTTTTCATCTTTATTTAGTGTTCCCAAACCCGTTGCGGATTTACATTCTTGCTCAGTGATGGTGATGTCTTCATTTCCTTGACCTTTCGTTCTACTTCAATCGAGGCTCAGCAATTACATGTCCTGGCACCACTGTCTTCCACCTGGGAAAAAATGCAAACCTCCCACTTCTCATCCGATCACGCTTCCCGACAGACCTCTATCGCCTTTCATAGTAATGCAGACTTCCTTTCTTATCTACCATCACTCACACTTATCCAACACCTCACATCTTGACGCACCCTTCGTATTCCAAAAATTATGAAAATTGAATTTATAAGTCAGGAGCACGCCTTAAGTACCGCATTCGCCTGAGGATATCCCAAAAACTTATTTTTTCATGTATGTAAACTTCAAATCCCCCATAGTCTTCAGCCGAACGTGTAGCTAATAAATAATTACGAAACCAAAAACAATTATCTGAAAATGTTTGCTGCGTGTATAATAGCGACTCTGCATTATTCTGAACTGTTTTTCTTTTATTTACAGTCATTCTTTAGCTTTCAAAGAATCCTCCGTGTCTACATCGTTTTCTGACACTATCTCTACTCTACTCCATCAGCTCAAGTTATTTCTGTTTTTGTCAGCAACGGTTGGTGTGAGGTTGTAACGTCTATGAACTGAAAATATTTTCCTGCAATGTTTAATTCTCAGTAAAACGTTGGCCCATTCCCTTTCAGCATAATGCCAGTTCAGAAAGAGAATTGGAATATGCACCCTCTCCCATGACGTCTCAGTCCGGGTTGGTTGAAACGAACGAGAAGGGGAAATCGCACGAGGTTCGTGGCCCGTTGTGTAGGGACCCACTCCGGCATTCACATGGAAGAGAAGAGGGAAACCTAATGCGAATCACCTGTCAGAGTAAAATCGCTATGACTCGGTTCCAGCAAGCCCATTAAACTCGCTGATGTCCATCGTGCCAACCAAATTTCCGGCATCTGACATGGTTGGAACCAGTCATCGACATGCACGGAAATGAGAATTGCAATATTGAAGGTGTCTTCTTTTTTAAGAAGCATCTTGCGACTGATCTCCTTGGGAGGGACGTTTTTTAATAGCGAAAAGAAGTGTGTCTCAATATCTTTCAAGGCAAAAGAGTCTGGATTTATTTTATCTTATATAAACATATGACTTTTGAAAATGTTTATTGTAATTTTGCAAACCAAGTGGACATTTTAACGGCTTATTTACATTGGGAGCTGCAAGTGAGCGAATAACAAATAAGTATCAATACCCTACTTAACTTTGGCAAAGATGTGTCGAGCTGCTCTTATTTGAAAACACTGTGATTTATAATTGTAAAATACGTTTTGTGCATAAAAAACATTTTATAAATGCATCAGTATATAAATTCAATTACGTAGTATTGAAACGTAAGTGGGTTTCTCATTACTAAAATTGATTTTCGTCTCTGAATTATTGTAAAATAACTCTCTTGATTGAAGAGAGAAACGATTTTTACTACAGTCTTCTTTAAATTTATTTACCTTATAATGTTTATAAGTACTTAATGTAAGACTTCTAAAAATAAAGACGTTTCAAAATCTTGCGGCTTTCTCTGCCACCTAAATATTTTTGCGAGTATTCTTTTGCATTTTCATTGAATAGCGCTTGGAAATGGAACGGAATGCTGTTGCTTGTTGGCAACAAATGTGGAATGCGACTCTATAATGAACTATTAATTCCATTTAATTTTCATATTTCATTAATAATTTTGACAATGGTTTATGAAATGATGATACTGACACTTTTGATGGGTTATTTGCATTCTACAAACAATTTAAAAGAGACATACCAACTAACTTTTTTTTAATTTTCGAAAATTCTGAATAAGATAAAACGAGGCTCAACTATCATACTTTAACAAACGGACGTTTCCAAAGAGAATAATAATATTTTAGAAATACTTTGTGTTATTTCAGACGAATTTTCAAAATGTAGTTGGTAAATTCTAAAATATTCTAAATTGTCACAGGGCAATTCTTTTGAGTAATTACAAGATACAATTATTTAATAGTTCGAATAGTTCGAGAAGTAGTTAGAAATAGTTAGAAAAGTCTTCTTAAGAAGTTAGGTGTAGAACGGTAGGATTATATAAAACAAATTGTATGTTATTATTTATAAATTGATAAAGATGGTCTCTATTAAAACCATTAATGAGATTAATTTTTTAAAATTTAATTAAAGATTTAAAATGACATCTCGAAAAATGCAGACGATACAATGTTATTTATAATTAAAATCGCAGAAGTGTGTGATTATCGAAAAGATAAACATATTAGCCACAGTATATTTTATGCACTGCTTGTAACTTTAGAAGAGTCATAAAATTCAAATTAAAACATCGACTTGTAAGAATTTACTACTGCTACTTACATTCTTTAAAAGAAATCACCACAATAAGTTACTATGTGCACACAATCCGATCCATAAAATCTTCCTGTGCATTGCATGTCATTAGAAGAAGTCATGTAAACGTCGACAATATATTTAACCCTCTCCCCATAACCCTGCGTACGAATGCAAGTTTCGAATAGCTGTGTACATCTCTAAATACATATCTAAATACAACCCTTGATACGTAAGCATATAAATTCATTAAAGGTCTCTATATATGTAATTCAGCTCAATATAGGAAAAAAGATTGTGTAAGGATTCCTGAACGCAAGAAAACGTGCGTAGATGGCATCCCTCAGCATGTCACACATTGTAACGTATATAAATAAATAAATAAAAATAAATAAAAATAAATAAAAATAAATAAAAATAAATAAAAAAAAATAAAAATAAATAAAAATAAATAAAAATAAATAAAAATAAATAAATAAAAATAAATAAAAATAAATAAAAATAAATAAAAATAAATAAAAATAAATAAGTAAAAATAAATAAATTTACAAAATTTAAAATAAATAAATTAAAAAAAATAAATGATATAAATTTAAAAAAATAAATGAAATGAAATGAAATTTGAAGCGGCGGAATGCACCTGGTAGGCGAGCAGCGCGTCGGCGCCGCCCAGGCCGGCCACGGCGATGAGGTAGGAGGCGCAGGTGCCGAAGCTGAGCATGCAGCAGATACGCAGCCGCAGCCGGCATGCGTCACGAACAGCAGGAAGTCGAGGAGCAGCGGCCCAGCCAGCGCGTGTCGCGCGCGTCACCTCGCCCTGTTGAGCGAACAGGTGCGCCAGCAAGCTGCGAGTTTGCGCCAGGTGCCCAGGCGAGTGCGCACGGCGCCCACCACGGCGCAGCGCGGCGGGCCCGCGGCGCACACGCCAGCAGCCGCGGCGATTGAGGGCGAGCAGCGCGCCGCTCAGCGCGCCAGCAGGCACGCGCGTCGCGGCCACCGCCAGCGCGAAACGCGTGCGACTACAGCATCGCGGCTGCCACGAAGCAGCGCAGCCGGCCGCGCCGCCCGCGCACGCTGTCGACTGGTACAGGCGCTCCAGGGCGGCGTCCCGGAAACGCGCGCGCCGCACGACCCGGGCGCGCCGCGCTTCGCGCCCGCGCCCGCCGCCGCCGCCGCCTCCATTGCCGGCGCGCGATCGACCACGACTGCCGGCCTGCCAGCGGACCAAACCGGCCGGACCGAGCCCGCAGCCCGCCCGCGCCGCCCGCGCGCGCGCGCAATCAATACCCGGCACGCCATGGACCCGCTTCCGCCCCCCGCCCCGCGCCGCCCTGCCCGCCCCCGCCCGCCCCGCCCCGCCCCGCCCGCCCCCGCGGCCCGGCCGGACCTCGCGGCACGCGCAGCCGGGCGGCCGAAATGCCCACGCGCCCCCGCGATGCGCGTTGCGCCTCGAGGCTGCCCGCGCCTGCCCGTGGGGGAGATACTTGCGTTGGGGAAACCCCGCTAGTCAACGTAGGCGGCGATGGATCTTCACCATTACAGTGGGCCTCTCCCGAGCCAAAACACATGCACTTCACATACCGGACTAACGACCTTAGCAGTTCACGCGCCCGGATCAGTAGCAATCAATCAATGGAGGTGTGGAGGACCGGGAGGTGGAGGAGGTTGTGATTTTAGGAGAAGCCTCACTCCCCTGGAGGGGAGCCAAGGATTCCGGGCCGCCCGCCTCTCCGCTGCTGGCCCAAGGAGCCGTTTCTGAATACTTCGCTGCGTTGGCACGAAATGCCGAAATGAAGCAGATTGTTTTGGTTTTCGGAGAGGTGCTACTGGCCATCGCTACACAGATCTCCGCGAGAGGTGCCACTTGCCCAGCATCACGTTCTGAAGGCCTCGAGGTCAGGGCCGCATAGCTCCTTTGCTGGGTCCTGCGGGGTATGTCCGGAGGCCACTGTGGCTCGCAGTAGTTAGTAATAGGATATAAATAACGCATGGATTAAGTGTGATCTGGAAACTCCTACTTGCTTCCCACGAAAGCACTTCAAACCATTGAGGAAAATGAATAGTACAAGAAATAAAATGAATCTTAACGTGACTTGTAACGTCCTATTCATGCTCAAAAACTGAGCTAATGTCTCGTTGTCGACGACTGGCTATCCGACTGATGTTAGTCCCAGGAATCCACAATCGGCTCGAAGCCATCGTCAGAGTTGGAGCAGAAACTTTTTCGGATAATTACTTAACCTACGAGAAAATTCCACGTCTTAAACATTGCTAGAGGGTTCTGATTTGTTTGCAGTAACTCTTTACGTACCAATACTGAGTATCAGGCTGTAAGATCTCGAATTTGGGCACCTTTTAACTACATTCACCCTCCTCTCAGCCCTCATTTATCATGAAATCTGAATGAATACAACTCTCTCACTTTTGACATCCTCAACTCCCCTAGCCGAAAGGTGCCTCACACGAGGGGTCACTAATTCCGCGGTTTGAGGCAAATATCTTTTCAACTACCTCTGTGCCAAGGATTATAGCCACGTGGAAACCGGAACCCAAATGCAGCCCTGCCCGGATGAATGTGCAGGCCATGGAGCCCTCTCCAATTGCCTGCGCTAGCGACGTCGTGTCGCCGAGAAACTCGGCGGGTGAGCGCTGCGAAAGGGCCGTGGCAAAAGCCGTGCTGAGGGTCTGTGTTCACGTAGTGGCAGATGGCCGTCCTCTCCGATGATGCCCTTCCAGTCAAAAGCCCGCCGGTTGCACGGCGGATGGTGGATTCGCCAACTGTGTCTCCATCTGAACGCTATGGACGTCCAGGCATAATTTTCAGTCATCGAAATTAAATGTCACAGGTTTCAGAAGGAGCATTACTTTTTCCCGGTAATACTCTTGTTTTCTTTCCAAAGAAACGAGATGCACAATAAAAAAATCTCTATAAAAAACTGGTGGGATATAATACTATATTTTATGTCATCATTTTCCAAAATAATCTTAATTTTTGGATTTGTGAAGGGTTAGTGTCCTTATTTTTTGACAGACGAATTCTTATAACTAGTAAATTTAAAATTGATTTTGTCTGTCTAATGGCCGTTAGCTGTAGAACAATGTCAATGTAGAAATCATCAGTTTTGTGAGCTCTTCATGTGTCTGGTAAGTTCTTTCCTTTCATAGTTTCACAATTTTAATATTGTATTGTAAATAATTTTCAATTTTGTACTATATAATTTAATAATTCAATTTTTACAGCCTGATTACGGGAACAACAATCACCGAAACCGTTGCACGATAATGAAATAAATTAATGTTACAAGAATTGGTCTGTCAAGAAATACGGATCTTAACCATTCATAAAATCATAATTAATTAAGATACACAAAAAGGTGGTAAATAAGAAATCTAAATTCTTACTCTGTATAATTTTATAAATCTATCAAAGCGTATTTCTATAGACCAAGGCACTAAATTTCCTGGAATCTAGAATTCTGAATGCAAACTAATATGAATTAATATTTTATTTTCTCACCTTATTACGTACGTAGGAGACGAGACGTACGTAAGAGAAAGTATTGTGATTCTAGTTTGGCACAAATTGCCGATTTTTCGCTTGAAAAACTCTTATTGTCGGGCACTGGTAACTAGAAAGTAAATAAATATTATGCCTATGTGTAGTAAAGGACTTCCTCTAAAACCTGTTGTAAGAGTCCACGTTTTGTGTGGATGATTAATACCGCAGAATCGATTGACGGCTGTCTGTCTATCCGTTCCTCGATGTCTATGGTCAGCGATAGCGTCTACACCATTCAAACAAGTTTTATTCAAACTTGGTATTCCCTGTCGATTCAAACAAACTAAAAGCCCTACGAGATTTAAACGGTTCTTTTGATTTTGGTGATACTTTACTTGATGCCTCAACAGCATTCTCAAAATGTTCTCAAAAATTCCTTCAATTTTTACTTTCCCGCTATTGCTACCGTGGTAGAGATAAATTTGTGTAATGCGGCTCGAAAAAAAATTGGCAGAAAAATTCCTATTACAGGGCCCAGACAACAACAAAAAAATTATAAATCCAGATGCTAAATTTAGTAGAAAGAATCCTCTATCACGTGGTGTAGCCAGAATCCATGTTTGTGGGTCCTTAATACCGACAAATCGATTCACGGCAAGACGCCCGCCCGTCCGCCCGTTGGTCTGTCCGTGAAAAACCGTTCGGCCGATTTTCTCCACAATTGATATACCCAGTTCGATCTGGCTTATGTCGCGGCCTCTTGAAATATATTATAATTCTTGGGGGAACTTTTCATGAAGCCCCTAAGATATTTTCAGAACAAAAAAAAAAAAGCTCCATCGTTTTTATTCAATTTTGTTGTAAGAGGCATGAGGACGACGTTTTAGAGTATGGTGCATGTCTCATGTACGTTGAAAACTCTGATACAGCAAAAAATATCGCCATCTTAAACAGTGTGAATAGCACTATCCCTACAAAAGTTTGAAAAAATAATTCTGAGACGTTTTTGAGAAAGTGGGGTTTGAACGTTTCTTAAAATGTTGAATTTTGAGCTAGTTTTCACAGATAACTTTGAGTTTTCGAGAAACTTAATATAACATCATTTAAAGGATAAATACTCGTAAATGTAATTAAGTGGAAAAATTTCCACTAATGTAAATATTAAGAACGAGAGGGTCTAGTAAAAAATTACATTTCTGTAATTTTTGAAAAAAAAAACAATAAAAAATAGATCAATATGGCATTTATGTCATCATATAGTGTACATTTATCACAATGTCTATGAAAAGTTCTCAGAAAAAATGTAGTCATTTTTGAGAAAAAAATATTTTGCCACTTTTTTTTAAATTGCACATATTGCATGCGATATTCCGCAAAAACTACTATAATGTTCAAAAAAATTGTGTATAACGTTAGTGAAAGAACTAATTGTGGAGCACAAATTTCATTTGAAGAAACAAAATCTTTCTACAATTGTGTAGTTGTAGGAAGACGCCGAAGAAATTCAACCTTTTGCAATTTTCAAAAATTCAGAGTTAATGGCGAAAAACGGACCTACACCATCTTTACAAGTGTATTTTACTTTATCCTTCTAAAAAATCAAAGAAAAAATTTTAGCTATTTATAAGAAAATTTTAAAAATGTCCATGAGGCTTCAGGTATATCCAAATTTAAAAAAAGAATTTCATAATCGCAGAGCCTCGAGTCGAGTCAGATCGAACGGGAAATATTCATTTTGGAAAACATCCTACGTATGGTTTAGGCGCTATTAGGGTTCACTGACATGGACGGGTAGACGGACGGACGGACGGGCAGATGGACGGGCGTTTTGAAAAAGCAAACACTATTTCTGTATCGTGGAGGACCTGAAAACGTGTATTCGGGTTTAAATCTCGGAATCGATTTTCCGCAGATTACATAACTTTATACCTCGTATACGTGTGTATACGAGAAAGTAATATATTTACAATATTGCACTCCATAAGCTGATTTCATTTTCATATTTCTGCAAGATCATTGCATACATCAGGGTAGCCCGTGGAAAATAAACAGAACAGGTAAAAATCATATGTCGTTACCACAAGAATCCGTTTCGATAAATGTTCTTTGCTTCTGGAAGCGAACAGTAATATTAATGGTTACATATGTTGTTTATGAGAGAGACTTGGGGAAGGCAAGTGCCACAATTCAATCGCCAATCCCCTCGCAATTGACAGAGCATCGTTCACAGAGAGAGCAGAAGTGAAGTCTTGCTAACTACCAATTCTGATTGGTTTCTTTGTTTACAATTAAACCATTAAGAAGATGTGGAAAAGACATTCAAAAACTCTAGTAAAATTCGCGGAAGTTCATAGTTTCCTTTCTTTAGTTTACACAAAATAATTTTCCGCTCTTTACAGATAAATAAATGAGAATGCGGATACTTTAACATGTTACAATTACATTTGCCCAATCTCTGGATTAGAATGAATGATGAATTAGGATTTTTGTGTTATTATTTATAATTCTAATCGCTGATTTTATTTTGTCGAATACTTTTATGCAGCAATCGAGATATTTAATTTAGTTGACCGACCACGCTGGTGAGACTTCGTCAGCTGCCGTAGTTGCAGGAGAAAGCGAGCTCGTGTACTTGGCTAATATGTTTTATGATGTCTACGTTGCCTCTGGTAGCAATTCATGTTTTGTGCGGGGCCTGGTATTACGCGCAGTGGTGGCAGAGGCATCGTACTGCCACCTGTCTGGCCAGGCAATCTCGAATGAACTGGTACACAACTGGAGATGTGGAGTAGCAGTTTGAATCTCGTCAGAAGGAAGTGTGTTCGCGGTAGCAAGTAGAATTTTTGATCACGGGCTAGGAAACTGGTTTGAGACCGAGCTCTACATAGGCGAGCAAAGAATGTCGAGAAGCAGATGCTGAGGGGTAACAACCTCCGGATTTCGTCCAATGCAATTCCCTTAAGACTCGTTGTGTCTAAGCAAAGGAACTGATTTACAGAGGTAGGTCCTTTTCACGGCCGGTTCCTAATAGAAGTCCGGGTTTGTAGGCCGGAGATTGGTCCTCCCACGTTTCGCTGCATCGTAGCGGCGCATCATCAGAGGCGTTGCTGGCGGGGGAGGAAGTGTTTCTTCTTGGCAGACAGCGGTTGACTGACGCTCCCGCGGGGCTTGGGCCCGCGTATTATGGTGAAGGGCGAGGTTGCGCGGCGCTGCGCGCTAATTGGGGTCGGCGTCAGCGAGTTACCTGGTATGGTCTGCCGAGTTTTGGTGTTAAGGAGTGCCGGGCGATGGGTAAACTTTCTCTTCAGTCCCGCTAAGTATAGGTTATTCCACATAAAAATAGTTCAATTTTTGCATTGGGGAACACCAATAGCTTTATTTTTGGTTGCATCTGTTTTGTGAATTCGATTGTATCGCTGATCGCCATAATTGTCTATATATTATTCTATAGAATTGACATCCCTTTTACGGCTCTCACACGCAATCTTTATAAATAGGGGTCTAGAAAGAAAGATATCACGGAAAGCATGAACGAAATGCACTTTAAGACTATGAAGAATTTGGTTTTAACAACGCATCTAAATACTGCATGATTAGTTTCAACCCCACAGCACGCTATTCAGCTATCTCGGACTCAAATTAACTCCAAACACCACCATCTGGCCGTTTCTGGGTATTAAAAGCTTAAACTTATGAAGCCAAACGCTTCAAAGAAAATGTTTTCGCAACCATAATCTACATGGGAGATCAGATTTCTCGGATTTTGTAATTTTGTTGCTGGTCCCGGCACTTCTATCGTTTCCCGCGATTTCTTTGCGTAAGCTTCAATGCCACTTATATTTCGATTGATGGTGGTCGTTCCTTTGTCCACGTCATCGCTTAAGAAGGCTTATATTAGGCTCTATCCTTATTCTCTTACACTTTCGGTATTCACACTGCTTTGGTGGCAGACTGACGAGGTTTTATTTGGCAACCAGTTATTCAATTCGGCTCCTCGCAGCAATAACTAGAAGTTAGCTATTTATAGTTGCTTGAACCAAATTGAAGGCATTGTTTCTTTTATGGGTGCAAGTGAAACTGGTTCATTTCACTGTTTTGAGGTCTCAAAAGTTGCCGTGTGACCTAATTGTGGGAGGCTATCGTGGGGTGTCCCGCGGAGTACTGACGCAAACGTGTCGTTTAGGGCTTTTTTCTTGTGTATTGACCTTAAGCGGTAACTTTTCGTTTTCAGTCTGTGATTCAGGTGGAAGTTTCTCAGGTCAGCCATGTTATAGTTAGGCTTTGGCCGTTATGAGTAGTTTATCTTGATGTTTGTGGTGCGTTTTTTTTAATATTTTTTGTGGCCTATAAATGGATAAGGTCAAAATGCAAACTGTCAATAGCAATGGGGAGTGTATAGATTACAACAGTGTCAAATGGTGTTTTAAAGGAACGTGATTGTGACTTGTGGGCGACACTCTAGCATGACTCTTTGTATTCTAATAAATGTTTCCATTTCTCTACGTCCCTTCATCCTCCTACCTTTTTTCCATGCCTTGGTCCTTGTTTGGGGTTTGGCCGTGACTCTCCTTTACTCTAAAATTTTGTTGTCAAATGTCACTTTATAATGTCCTTTTTACCTTTTTTGATTTCTATAAGTTTCTTAAGAACTAAGGTCGACGTACCTTTATTTGGATGTTCACCCTTTTCGTTCTTGTTCCGTCTCTATAAGTAGCAAGAGAATAAAATGCCGTTTAATTTGGTGACCACTCCCTCTCATATGGATAATGGGAGATTCCGCTCTTCTTTGGCTCCCTTCCTGTCGCCTCCGGGGGAGTCAGCAGAAGGAGGGCTTTGTAACGCGGGAAGATACGATTTTTTTGTGAGGCATTGTATATAATCCTATGTTAGATTTGGTATTACATGGAATAATAATAATAAGGTCTCGCCCGTAGTTGGGCCAGAGGGCCTCCGTCAGCCCGTGCCCGTCTGCCTTTTGGTCTGGAGGCTCGTATCTGAGGTAATAACGCACAGTAAGCCCGAGGTGGGAGACGGGCAGAACGTCAGAAAATTTTGGGTTGGCAAAGACAGGTGCGATGGGCACTACCATAGAGACTTATGGAACATCACGGAAATGTCGGGCTCGCGTATTAGGCTCGGAAAAGCAGCCGCTGCCTGGGGAGCGCCGTCTGGGGGCAAACGCTTGGAGGCCTACCACCGCTGGAGTGACCCAGCGATGCGAGCGGTGGTGATCAGGCAGCTGAACAGGTGGGTCTGATCGGGGACAACCCCGAGATATATTGACAGCCCGGAACAATAGCAAGCACGCCAATCCATCTCCACTTATAGCGTCACTGCCGCTAGTGCTTGCCCCCAGACAAGCAATCTAGGTTGCTTGCCAGCAGACCACTGGCCCGAGCAGGCAACGCAGGAAGGATGAAGGCCACTATAGATAAATAAATACTTCACTGGCGTGAAGTCTAGCACCATTCCAAAATGGGCGCGACTGGACACACGGCCTACCTGACAAAATTCATCAAAGATTTTTCACGCGTTTCCTTCCCTGATTCTGAACGTGTAATGAGCTCAAAGAATAGTCGACGCAGCGTCGAAGCATTCGGTTCGGAAAAAGTCTCCTCCTCTGCCCAGTTTTTTGGAAAAGCAATCTAAGGAGAGTGAAGAAACGATGCTTAGCTGCCTCAGAACCTAGTAATCGACCTAGGGCAAGGTGGGGAGGAGTAATTGACAGGCCGTGTGGCACATCGAATCTCCAGACTGACAATTCGGGACATTGTAGCATGTAGAAAGTATGATGATAAGCAGTAGTGGAAGAGGTGGAAATTCGCAAGTGAATTTGCAGTCGCACTCCTCGCGCGGAATTTGAAGGAACTGAACGCCACGTGAACCCGTCATCTCATTCCCAGGACAAAATTGCTCGAAGAAATTGCAAAGAGCAATCAGCGGTCTGATGGAGAAAATACTGGCCACAACGGCATCTACA